>CM060457.1:17719498-17956998 GCA_030544415.1 Thalia dealbata
CGGCGATCACCCTCATTTATAAGTTCAGGCTGTCCCCGGATATCGAATGACACTAACTTGGTGAAACACTTCACTGTCGCCACATGATTCGTCAGCTAGTCGATCCCTAAGATCACATCAAAGTCAGTTATATCAAGCGGAATCAGGTCGGCTTTCAGTTCCACCCCCTTAATAGTGACAGGGCAAGCTCGATAGACCTGATCTCGAATAACCTGTGCACCAAGGGGAGTGGATACTACAAGCTCATACCCCAATGCTTCCAAGGGCTTATCTGCCCGTTTTGCAAACTCTGCACTGACATATGACTGATGTGATCCGGTATCGATCAGTACTCGAGCTGACGAATCAAATAGGCCCACAAGACCTAAGTTCACAACACAACAAACAAACATGCAATTAAATCAAAAGGTTTTTCAAATAATTTAACAATATCCAAATGTTCCAGTTTAAAACTTATTCAAAGCAAAACAAAGTTTAGCATCAAAATCTAGATTCAGTGGTCTTCTGCACGAGGTTCATTACCGGTGATTACGTCCGGGTTCACTTGTGCATCATAACTATCTAAGGCAAAGATACGTGTCTGAGTACGCAGTTGTGGTCTCTGGGAGCTCTGTCCGAACTGGGGCGCAGATGCCCGATTAGCAACTGATGCAGATGCTGCAGGCGTGGCTGTTCCTGGTGCTACGCCTCGGCCAGCTGGAGTAGATCTGACCATCGATGGCTGAGACATAGCCGACCGGTCTCGCTGTGGGCAATTTGGGCGTGTGTGTCCCTTTTGACCATAGTGGTAGCAGGTGATGGCTCTGCAAACTCCTAAGTGTGGTTTGCAGCAATAGCGGCAAGTAGGCAGTGTAGACGCACGGGTAACTGGAGCAGGTCTAGGCGGTGGTGGTCGGAAAGGTATTGCCGTAGGCTGAAATGACGCTCCTGGAGAGACAGGCCCCACAGCAGAGTTCCCTGCAACAACTGAGGGTGCCCTCATGGTAGACCTATCTCCTTGCCTATCTCGGCCCGACCGAGATCCCGATCGTTTCCTCTTCCGACCAGGCGCCCCATCGTCCCGTGTCTCTTGCAGGAACTTTTCCACCCGCATGGCCACCCTCACAGTTTGCTGGAAGTCCGCAGTTTCCATGGTGACCATTCTTGATCGAACAATATAATTCAGGCCTCGACGGAACCTGCCACAACGGTGTGTTTCTGATATCACCATCTCTGGAACAAATGATGCTAATCGGTCGAACTCAGCGGCATACTCAGCTACAGATCGTCCACCCTGGGTGCAAGCTAGAAATTCCTCTCTTTTCTCCTCATGCTGAAACGGAGTATAGAACCATTCGTTGAATTCCTCCATGAACTGGGTCCAAGTAATTACTGTAGTACAGCGAGCCTCTAATTGTTTCCAACAAACTCGGGCATCTCCACTCAACAGGTGGAGGGCCACACTTAACTTATCATCATCAGCCAACCCCATCCTTGAGGTGACTTGGAGGACATAGTCAAGCCAAGTGCGGGCCTCCTGAGGGTCTGTGGAGCCGGAGAAAATGCCACATCCGAGTTGCTTAGCATCGCGAACCCATAGTGCTAGATTCTTAACTCCCGGTGCATTTCCGTATGGCTCTGTGCTAGTGGTATCACTACCATACTGCATCGGGTATGCAACAGGAGTAGGTCGAGGTGGCATTGGCTCTACGGGGGTCTGCATGAATATTGGCGCCGTCACCCGCACTGCCTCTGGTGTAACTGCAGCTGCAGGCACCGGTGCCGGAGTAGACCCTACAGGTGCAGTCGGCGGGGCCACCGGTACTCCCTGTGGAACAGCGGGAGGCGAAGGCACTGCCGGCTGTCCTGCAGATTGCCCTACAGCAGCAAAGTAAGCTCCCAGCATCTGAGTCATGTTCTGCACTGACATCATCACACCTCGAGCTAAATCGTCACTCGACAAAGGCACCATGGGAGCTAGCGGTGGTGCTCCCGAGGTACCAGTTACAGAATTCGCTGGTGACTCTGAGGCAGCTGGTTCTGTAACTGGGCTCAAAGGTGGTTATTCCATTCCTTGTGGGTCCACTGGTGGTTCTGGTAATGCAGTCAGTGGAGGAATTGGGCTACTAGTTGCAGCCTGAGTTGCTAGGGCTTTTCGAGACTTGCTTACTTTCTTTTGCGATTTTCCTGCCATCTACACAAAACATATATTATACATCGATTTTACAGTCTAACTCAAGTTAAAGTGTACCACCAAGGGTAGTCAAGGATGAATATATTCATACAATCAAGCAAGAAGACGTATAAATATATGGAATAAGCACAAATAACAAGGAAACAAGCAAAGCAGAACTTTTCAAGAAAATTCATTTCTTATCACCCTAATACTCTCTCCCTTGGCACCTATGTTTAATGAGACACACTTGGTAATATCTTGGACTTATGCTAGGTTTTAATAGGTTTAACGACCTTAAAAACCTAAGCTCTGATACCACTAAAATTATCACGCCCCGACCCGTAGGTCGACACGTGGCAACCGCCATACAAATCGCAATGACCTGTACAAGGCATAAAAGGGAAAATATAACAAATAAGTGTAAGTCCAAGATAGGGTTAATGTAGGTCTATAACAGTCCCGACTTAGGTTCCAACTCACCAAGAAGATAAAAATCTTTAAAATTTCTAATTTGCTATCGATCCCACCTTCCCGTTCACGTACCGCGTTCGCTCCTATACCTGCACGCCAGGAACCCATGCGTGCTGAGCCTTGCGGCACAGTGAACTACAGAAGGCACGTCGAGAACAAAGGGTATAGACCGAGGAATATGTTGTCTCATGTTGTCATGCATAAGCAGTTATATAAAAATGAAGTAACAATCAGGATGAACATAGCATATCACATGATTACATGAACAAAGCATTATACTAGCAAGAATTTACACATGTACATACATTGTAAGATAGCAATTTATTCATAATTGGTTACAATTATATAAATTTCAAGTATGCATCAAACTAGTTCACTTTTTACTATGAATCTGGGCTGCCAGCCTATGCTTAGGATATGCCCTGGCCGGGGACTATCCCAAGACCCATCAGTGCCACTCTAAATCTCTTCCTAAGCCCGTTGCACTGACGTTAGCAGAGAAGGCGGGTGACTTTGGATCCTTCTCTATCAGCCTCGATAACCGTCAATCCTCCCGCGTTATTGAGACTGCCGCTTCGTGCACTACTCCCCGTAGTACGCACGTCGCGACGACCTGTATAGTACTATACAACTGTCCCTCGACTGAAACAGTAGTCACCTCACAATTTATAATAAACCTCGCAGCCACGGCAGCTGGAGAAACTACACATGTATTATATCCCAAGGATCCGGACATGTCATCAGACTGCCTGTAGGACATCTGTAATGACGGCCGTAGTCATCAGATCCACTGTCCAAGGTTTGCAGGAGGGAAACACATTCTAAGTCATACGCAACCGATGCCACCAGAATGAGCCTCCGTTAAGTGTCATTGGAGAGCTACACCCTTAGCTGCATACATGCTAGACTCATGAACGGTTTCGCTCTAACTAACCATCTAAGGACTATCACGGTGACGACCATCCGTCACGCGTGTGGGTAATATAGTGTAAATTGGACCTAGGTGTATCATAGGCTACAATGTCCCTAAGATGTGTTCGATCCATATTTAATCTAGGTGGATAGAGAATATTTGTTCAACTTAAGTTTAGATTACAATCAAGTTGTCAATCTCTACCACCTAGTACATGCATATCTTCAGCACCCTTATGGGGGTACTATAAATATTATCTATGTTCTTGTTGCTAAGTTGATGTCATAATGTCTACTACTCCTATTATCAAGCAGGTGTAGTACAAGATATTCATATCAACAAAGCATGTAAAGAACATTTGATTAACACATACATTGATAAACAATTGATGTAGCAAGATTTAATTTAAATGATTTAAAGTAAATAAACAATTTAAGCAACTAGCATGGGAGAGGCATCCCTCGACCTGAGGTACTTAACAACTGCCCATCTCGACGGCACGACGGTAGTAATCTTGCAATAAGATTTAACAACTCACCTCAGTTGAAGACTTAACCCTTTTAGAACCAACCAGGATTGATTAATAAGGATAATCACGTCACCGTTCAGTGTGGAACGATGTCCTACAACAATCCATATGTCTTTTTGTTAATTATTAACATTTCTTGGCTACTAAGGTTGCCACCATCTAACTTTCCCAATAGCTCAGGAAAAACAAGGAACAAACATTATAATACTTTACACTTTTATTACTCCTAGTCAAGCAAACCATATCATATCACTACTTTTAGCATAATACAGAAGAGTTTAATTTGTAAGAATTAAATTAAATAATACTTGTCAACAAAGTCCATCTAAGCATGCTACTGGGAAAAAAGAAAAGAATGAGCAAGAGCGTGTAAGAGGGGGAAAAAGACCTCTCCCTCTTAGGCAAGAGGAATTAAATTTCTACACCATTTATTAAACTCCCATTTGCTGCTATGTGAAGTATAATACATGTTTAAGTCCAAAGCTAACACCAATTTCAGAAGTATGCACAAACCCTTGCAACTCTTTTTCATGGCAGCAGTAAAATAAAATACAAATATAAGGAGAGAAATGAAGTCTCGGCAGATAGCAGAAATTTAAAGAAACCAAGTTGTAAAAACAATTCCTCCCTTTGAAACTTATTCTTTTAAATCACTTTGCTAATAAATACTTCAACCACAAAATGAAAGTTCTCAACAGCAGCAATAGCAGCCATAAAGCTGCTGCAAATACACCACCAATCTCATCCTTTTTAATTTCAGTAGTAAGTTTCAAAAATAAGCAGACAAGTTAACATTGAAAAGATCCCATTCGGTTTCACAATTACACAATTCACAGTACAACATGGAGACCTTCACATGGCTGAAAAAGCATCACACAATTCCAAGGAAGAAGACAAAATCCCATTAAGTTTGAGAGAGGGAAAATGTAAGAGGAGGAAAGAACGAAAACAGAAGAAGAAAGGAAGGAGAAGAACGAAGGGGACTCCTCCCTTCGTTTTGTTGCAGCCACAAATATTCCAAGACAAACAAATTTCTTGCAAGCTTTTATTCATGGGATTGCTTGGAAGAAGAAAAGAAAAGAGGAGGAAAAGGCTTTCGGCAGAAGGTGAAAAAAAAAAACAAGGGAATAAAATTCCAATAAGTGGAGAGAGGAAGAAGGTGAAAGAAATGGGAAAAAAAAGAAGAAGAAAAGGGGACCTCCCCTTTCTCGGCAGCAAGAGCTCAAAAGAGAAAAAAAAGATTTAATTTGCAGCATACACCATTTAAACCATCATAGCACTCTAAAATTCATCCTTGGTAGTAATCAGTAATCTGATGGAAGGCAGCAAAGAAGAAAGGAAGGAGAAGAAGGAGGTATCGGCAGCAGCAACATCAAATAACTTCAAGGAGAAATAATACCAATGCAACCAATATCCAAGGCATGGAGTCTACCAAATATTTGCAGCCAATCTACCCATCTAATACTCCAACATCCACAAAATTTTACAAGGCAGAAAACACCCCACTTGAGAAAGCAAAAGCAAATCAGAAAAATTTTAAACTTCAACATCAAGCATCGCATCAATAGGGCACTTTGGAAATCAATACGCTACTAAAACAAGGATGCAAAAGAATGGAGAAGCTGTCTACCTAATTGAAGGCTAAACTCCTTCCTCTATGTTTCCTCCGTTGTCAATCCCTGGTACTGTCGTTCTCCTCGCCAAAACCAATCCAGGATCAAGCAACAAAAAGAGGAAATGGTGGAGAGGGAATACGATCGGCCGGAGTTGTTTCTCCTCCCTCGTACAGGACTCTTAAACCCTTAAAATAAATTATCCCCAAATCAAGGGATTAACTTAAAGGTTGAAAGGACCAAAATGTAATTCACTAAAGCAAATTTTTACAATTCTACCATTGGTAGAAGTTGGGGCTTACAAGTTCTCCCCTTCTTAAAAATTTTTGGTCCTCCAAAAATATAAAAATTTCAAAAAAGAAGGAATTATTTATTTATTCCCTAGATTAAAGGTTTCAAGTCCTTACAAAATAAAATTTAATTACTACACATCCGCGAACAAGTGCGGGTACTGAGACCTAATATGTGCTTCAGATTCCCATGTTAGTTCCTCGATATGGCCATTTCTCCACTGTACTCTTACCAAGGGAACAGACTTCCCACGAAGTGTCTTTTCATGTTGATCAACGATGCCAACTACTTGAAGTCCATAGCTCAAATCCTCTCTCAGTTGAATAGGAGTTGTGGTGAGAACATGAGTCGGGTCAGGCATATATTTCTTCAACATCGAAACATGAAATACATTATGAATCTGATCTAGATCTGTAACTCTAGCCGGTAGGCAACCGGTCCAACTCGAGCAAGTATAGGGAAAGGTCCAATGTATCTCGGGTGCAACTTCCCTTTCAAATGGAATCTTAATATACCCTTCCAAGGTGAGACCTTTAGGAAGACCATATCACCAACTACAAACTCCAATGGCCTGCGGCGGTTATCTGCATAGCTTTTCTGACGATCCTGGGCTGTCTTGATGCGTTCACGAATAACCTTGACCTTAACAACCGTATCATCAATTAACTCAGTGTTAGTCAACCGTCTCTCTCCGACCTCACCCCAACATAAGGGTGTTCTACACTAACGACCATATAGGGCTTCATAAGGAGACATGTCGATACTAGCTTGATAACTGTTGTTATAGGCAAACTCTACTAGTGGCAAGTGTGCATCCCAACTGCCCGAGAAATCCAGCACACATGCCCTCAGCATGTCTTCTAAAGTTTGAATGGTACGCTCCGACTGTCTGTCAGTCTGCGGATGGAATGCAGTGCTAAACTTTAGAGAAGTCCCTAGCTCTTCCTGAAATTTTGGCCAAAACCTCGAAGTAAATCTAGGGTCTCGGTCGGATACAATGGATACGGGAACTCCATGCAAACGGACTATCTCGTCGATATACAGTCTGGCGAGCTTCTCCAGTGAATAAGTGACATTTACCGGTAGAAAGTGGGCCGATTTTGTGAGTCGGTCAACTATAACCCAAATAGCATCATGGTGCCGCTGGGTACGGGGGAGACTCACCACGAAGTCCATCGTAATATGCTCCCACTTCCACTCGGGGATCGGGAGCGACTGTAGTGTGCCGGCAGGCTTTTGATGTTCTGCCTTTACCTGCTGACACACTAAGCATCTGTAGTGTGCCGGCAGGCTTTTGATGTTCTGCCTTTACCTGCTGACACACTAAGCATCTGCCCACATACTCAGCAATGTCCCGCTTCATACCGGACCACCAATAAGTTTGTTTTATCGTGTGGTACATTTTGGTACTCCCTGGATGCATAGCATAAGCCGAGCAATGAGCTTCCTCCAAAATTTTCTGCTGAAGATCTCCCTCCTGTGGGACACAAACTCTGTCCCTCAATACTAGAGCGCCATCGTCTCTCAATCGAAATTCTTGTTCTTTACCATCTTTAACCCGCTGGATTATTTTACTCAATTCTGAATCTATCTTCTGTCCCTCCACCAAACTGTCGGCCAAAGTAGGTCTAACTGTAAATTGGGCTAACAATCCCCCTTGGGAGTTTGGCTGTAACTCTGTGCCAAGTGCCCTCAAATCTGTTAGCAGTGGTAAATACGAGGTACGAATATAGGTCAACGTGGCAGATGACTTCCTATTGAGTGCGTCCGCCACCACGTTAGCTTTTCCTGAGTGATAGTCAATTATCAAGTCGGGTCGGATGGGGAGCCCGCTGGCCGATGCCTCGGGCGCGCGGGTGCCCCCCGGTGAGGGGCACGCCCGTGGCGCGCGCCGCGCCCTCGGCCGCACCGACGGTACCCCCACGGATGAACGAACAATCCGGGCTTGCCCTGCCAGCGCGTCCTGAGCCGAGCGGCGGACCGGCTCTCACCGTTCCGCATCCGGCCGGGGCGCATCGCCAGCCCCCATCCGCTTCCCTCCCGGCAATTTCAAGCACTCTTTGACTCTCTTTTCAAAGTCCTTTTATTGTTGAATGTTGATGATGGTGTGATATTTATTTGGGTGATTATTTCGTGTTATTGATTTATTGATGGTTTGATGGTGAATGTGAGATTTCGGTGTGGTTTGATAGGTGTGAATTGTTGATGTTGTTATTGGTGATTGGTGGTGGTGTTTTTAATTGTTGTTAATGGTTTTGATTATGGAGAATTTTGAGTTATGTTGTGTATTGTTGATTCTAACGATTATGTGGTTTTGAATTTTTGGATTTAATGGTGTTGATGAGTGGTTGATAATGTGGATTTGGTTTTGAGGATAATATTGCCGAGAGGTGTTTTGATGATGTTACCTCGTTGCTTGGTTTGGTGGTATTGGATGTTTGGGTTTGGTTTGATGGAGTGATTAAATTAATGGATTTTGAAAATGTTATTAATGGTGGTGAGTTGTTGTTGTTGAATCCTAGTGATAGTGTGGTTTCGATGTTGGTGAGTTTTTATGATAAGTGATGTGGTTTAGTTTAGGTTTTGAATTGTGAAGATGGTCTTGATATTGTTGTTGATGGTTTTTGAAGTGTGTTATCCATGATGGTGGGTTGGGTATATTGTGATGATTTATGTGATTTTTAATGATGTGGTTATGATTGATTATGTGGTAATGTTGTTGATGGATGGTTTTGAAATATTGATTTAATGGGAATGAGGGTTTTGATGCCTTTGAATTATTGATGGTGATTACATGATATTTTTATATAGCGGTTTTGGTGGTTGACGTTGTTTCATGTAGTATTTTTGGATGTGAATTATGGTGAGTTTTTAATGTGATGATTTATGGTGAAAATGAATGTTTGGTTGATTTGTGCTATCGCCCTCATCATCTTCCTTCTTCTCACCTATTGTGACATTCTTCTCATTTTCATATCTACTTTCTCTCTTCTCCTCTCGATGCATATAATGTGTTAAGATAGAGGAGTGAACAAGGATTTGTACTAGAGAAAGTAGTTGTTAGTCCGACTCAGTTGATGATGATATTGGACATGGAGTTGAAGAATAAAATAATGGAGTTGGATTTATTGTTGAATTGAGTTGACCTATGGAATTGAGAAATTTGAAGTATTGAACTTGAGAATGAAGTTTGACCCAATAGTTGAAGTACATCATTTACTTTGGATTAGGCCAAATGATTCACGAGTTACTAGTGATTTATCTCTATCATATTAGATTATGAAGATTTTATTTTAAATAAAATCTTTATTATTTTAGGGATCTTACTCCAACTTCAGAGCCGAGTATTATTGATATATTTGGATTGGTTCCGAAGTTCAGATCCCCATACAGGTGCATTGGTTCACTGAATGTAGGATTTATTCAAGCTAGGGTTGTATTATATCGACCGAGACCGTAGTCGATGGATTTTATTGACGGTGACCCAGTCTTCGGACGGTGTGTTGTACTACACGATTGTCGTTGTCCTTACGGCATCCGGGGAGGATGTAAGGGCACGACGGTTTCGCTAGGGGAGGCATAGCAGGCAACTAGCGACACCGAGGAGAGTGA
The DNA here is from genome assembly GCA_030544415.1 of Thalia dealbata. NCBI lineage: Eukaryota > Viridiplantae > Streptophyta > Magnoliopsida > Zingiberales > Marantaceae > Thalia > Thalia dealbata. Next base: position 17,729,083 of record CM060457.1, read on the forward strand.
TCACGGGTCACCCGTCACCTCCGCCAACATCAGTGCAGCGGGCATAGGAAGTGACAGAGACAGAAGGCACTGATGGGCTTATAGGAAAATCCCTGATCAGGAATTTCTCTAAGCATGATTCCTTTCCATGGAGCTACTTTCAGGTATACTATATCCCCAGGTTGAAATTCAAATTTCCTTCTTCGGTTATCCGCATAACTCTTCTGTCTATCTTGGGCTATTTTCAATCTTTCCCTGATACCCTTAATATTTTCTGTCATAGTTTCAATCAATTCATTTCCTTCTATTCGTCTTTCTCCTACTTCATCCCAACACACTGGTGTTCTGTATTTTCTTCCATATAAAGCCTCATATGGTGGCATTCCGATGCTAGCCTGATAACTGTTATTATAAACAAACTCAATCAAAGGTAAGTGTTGATCCCAGTTTCCCTGAAATTCCAATACACAAGCCCTTAACATATCTTCTAGAGTTTGGATTGTTCTTTCCGACTGACCGTCTGTCTGGGGATGAAAAGCTGTACTAAACTGTAACGTCGTCCCAGGGCTTCATGCATCTTTGGCCAAAATCGGGAAGTAAATCGGGGATCTCTATCAGAAATAATGGTAATGGGAACTCCATGAAGCTTCACAATCTCTTGTATATAGATTCTGGCTAGCTTTTCCAATGAATAAGTGTTATTGATTGCCAGAAAATGAGCAGATTTCGTAAGTCTATCCACGATTACCCATATTGCATTATGATTGCTGGATGTACGGGGTAATCCTATTACAAAATCCATAGTAATATGTTCCCATTTCCATTCTGGAATTGGCAAAGGTTGTAGCTTCCCTACCGGTCTTTGGTGCTCAGCTTTAACTTGCTGACAGATAGGACACTTAGCTACATATTCTGCAATATCTTTCTTCATTCCTGGCCACCAATAACTATCTTTTATTGTGCGATACATCTTTGTACTGCCCGGATGCATTGCATATGCTGAGGAATGAGCTTCCTCCAAAATAGCTTTCCTGAGTTCAACTTTATTAGGGATGCAAACTCTATCTCAATAAACCAGTAACCTATATTCCAAATACAGTTGCTGCAGACAACTGTTACCTCAGGGGGAGGAATCATGAATCATAAGGTACTCAAATCATAATAGAAGTGCAAGACTAGAATCACAAAGCCCCCTTTCCCCCTGGGTTGCCCACTGGATTTCGCTACCTGGTATCTATAGTTAATCCAGAGTAAAGGACCTCAGTCAGGAATATCCCGATCTCCCATCCTGACCTCGAGCACCAACATCCCATGCCCCTCTCACTAGGCGGCCCATGGGTGTACTAATAATGTAATATCTTATCACTGCAGTGAAAGTGCCTATAGCACTATCCAGTATCAGATCATACTAGTCATATGCATTTATAAGCAAAATAGTATCACAAAGAATAAACGAGATGCATATGCTAGATCCAGAGTCAACAAAAGCATAGTATCATGCTTATAATGAATCAATGAACAACGACCAAGTAAAGCTTATATCAAGAAACATGGATATCAAAGGTGCAACTAGCAGGAGAGTCAATAAATATCAAGTATAGCTAATCAAAGGGATATAGTTCTCCTGGACTAAACATTGAGAACTATCCCGTCTATTCTATCTGAAGAATAAACACTCACCTGATCCTAGCGTCGTAAGCACGTTCTAGTTCGTATCGCGAACGTTCGTATCGCGAACGTTCGTATCCTTGTGCTTGCTTATCGTATTTCCTATGAATATTTCAACGAATTAAATCTCTCAATCCGGTAACAATTTCTCAAATCTGTCTTCACCAACATTCTTAAAATAGTCTCTAGAATCACCCTAATTTTTATCTCGAGTTCGCCGGAAAGTTCGCCGGAAACCCGCCGGAGACTCGCTGGAAAGATCGCCGGAACCCTCGCCGACGAAGTTCTTCAAACAGCACCAATATTGGTGCCAATCGAAAGCTCTTTCCACAAGGATTCCAAATATCACATTTCCCCTAATTTTTATAGCTCATACGCGATCAATTTCACCAATTAATCCAATTTGGGCGGAATCCCTAAGTTACTGTTTTTAGCTCGCCGGCGGCCAACAACCCTCAACTCCGGTACCAAAGGATAGCTCTCGTCGAGGAGAAGCCATAGGTACCAAGTTTGCAAAGTTCTGCGGCCGGAATGGCCGGTAATCGTCAGAGCAAGCTCCGGCGATGAACTTTCGCCCGCCCGACGCCAAACCTCACTTTTCTCCCTCAAATCATCACCAAAACTCGAAAATGATAATTCTAATGCATTCTCCTAGCTCACCTGAGGCCGTGGTTCAAATCTCACGGAAAAACTCCAACTGTGGTGGCCGAACCATCGATTTCAATATGAAGAAGCTAGTTGCCGTCGTTACTGTGCGCGTGCGAAGGAAGGAGCGAAGGAGCGCTCGAGCGGTGGGAGGAAATTCCGAATTTCCTATATTTATTAATTAAAATCTTAATTCTAAGATCAAATCTGGACCGTCCATTCTTGATTCATCGATCTGACCCATCAAACGACGTCCAAATTACGATCCGTCTGCGCCGTTGGATTCCTTATCAAAAATCCTATCGGACGGTATAATTTTCATATTAAAATTTAATACCTCAAAAATTCACAAATATTTACAAATAAGTCCTTCTATTATAATTTTACAAGTTCATCCCTAATACAAAAATACAAATCTCACATCCTACCCCCTTTACAGGAATTTTATCCTCAAAATTCGGCTTAAGTTATCACTTGAAACAGCTGAGGATACTTCCTCTTCATGTATTCCTTAGATTCCCAAGTAACCTCTTCTACCTGTGCACTTCTCCACAACACCTTAATCATCCATATATCCTTATTCCTTAAGATTTTCTTCTTTCGTTCTAAAATTTGCACAGGTTGTATCTTATATCTCAAGTTATCTGCAAGCTCTATCGGGGGTGTTTCTAAAACTCGTTCTGGGTCTACAATGACCGACTGCCGCTCGCTGCTGCTGTCCGCAGCCGACGTCGCCGCCCATTCCTCTCCTCTGTGACGAGGAGCGTTTGGCGGAGACGAGGAGGGCTCTGTTGCAGCCGAGCGACCCTTCCCCTGCAATCTTCCTTGCCGCGTGCTGCATCTATTCGTCGTCCGCAGTAACCGTCCGCTGTCCGCCCGTCGTTCCACGCACAGATCGCCGACGCGCCGTTCGTGGTTGCTGGGGCTCGAGCTGCTCGCCCTCGCCGCAAGCTCGTGAGCTTGCGTTCGACCCCGATGCAACTGCAGCAGGCGACGATTTCGTCGCCGCTGCTCCAATCCGCAGCACGACTGGCGAGGAGTGCAGCTGCGAGTCCACTCGTCTCACTGGCCGGATCCTCCTCCTCTCCTTCCCCACACGTTCGCAAGGTGAGGAGCTTCGTTTCCCCTCTGTGAACGGGTGATTTCGCCCTCCGGCGAACTTGCCCAGTAGTTCGCCGGCGACGTCCTCCGAGAGCCTCCGTTTGGAGTTGACGGCCGGAGTTTTCGCAGGCTGTCGTTGGTCCCCTTTCGTGCGAAGGCTTCCGGAGCTCGTCGTCAAGTTGGCTGGTGGTTTTACGAACTCCGGCGAGGTGGCGGCTAGGGTTCCGGCGGCCGGTGGCGTGGTTTTCCGGCGAGGGAGAAGGATTCCGCTGAGGTATTTCTTCTTCGTCTCTTAATCACGGATTAGCGTTAATTAAGCATGTTAGTGTAAATTAAGCAAGGTTAGTGATTTAATTAAGTGAGATTTATAAATGGGTTGGGTTGAACCAAATTGAAGTTTATTTGGGTTGAATTTGAATTGAATCTGGGTTCAGGTTGGGTTAAGTTGGGTGAGCGGAATCAATTAATTAGATTGGGTTCAAGCCAAATCAGTTAATTGAAATCAGTTCGAGCTCGAGTCAAACCAAATTAGATTGGGCTGGCTAGACCGGATCCAATTAAACTGGACTGGATCCGAGTCGAACCAAATTAAATTGAACCGAACCGAACCGAACCGAACCGGTCAGCAATGATCGGGTCAGATGACCGGTCAGCATTGATCGGGTCAAACAGTTGACCGGTCAGCATTGACCGGGTCAACTATTGACCATTGACTAGGTCAAAAATAATAAAAAAATAATAATAAATAAAAAAATAATTTAATTTAATTTTTTATTTGTATGATTAGGTGATTTAAAATAGTTAATTAAGATTTAAGTAATCTAATTAAGTGTTGATGGGTGTTATTTGGGCCCTTGGGTGACGTGGGCTAGATGATGGTTTAAATGGATATAAATTTGATATAATTTATTTAAGCTTAATTAAATTAATTTAGCATGATAATTTGTTTAAATAGTAAAATTTAAAATTTTGATTAATTAAGATTTGATTAGATAGAATTAATTATCAACTTGTATGCTTAGTTTGAGTTAATTAAATGTAGTAATTACTTTAATTAATTTATTGATAATTTAATTGGGCCAAAAATGTGGACATAGGCCTAAGGGGTAAACATGGGCGTATTAATTAAGTATGTGCCCCCTAAATTAAACATGGGATCGTAAATTTAAATGTAGGCTTGTTGAGCGATAATTAATTAGGATAATTGTATCAGTTAGATTGATAAATTTATATTTGCTTTACTTTAGGAAAAAAAAAATTAAAATTTATTTTAAATAATTATGTTAATTAGGACTATCGCGGGTACGCGATTCGCGTAGTTCGTCGCAGTGATTCATTGCTACACGGGTTGGTTCTAAAGAGCTGCTAACCCAGGTGCGTTGGTTCTTCGATGTGGATTTATTCAAGCTAGGGAATTTCTGCTGGGGTCTTCTTAGGAATAATTCTTGGATGTCTTAAATATAATAAAATATAATGCTTGATAAGATTTGATATGTCTGCATGTTAGTTTAATTTATTTTACCTAACATGTATGATATACCATGATTACCATGTTGAGTTTTAATATGTCGTGACATCTTGATCTGCATGTTATATATTATTTTATTATTTTTCTATGCTATGATAGCACAACCACCATGCAGACATAGATAATAAATAATGATATGTTAGAACCCCTTGACGACGTCACCACAACTTAGATAGAAAGGAGCATTTCTCATATGCCCCGGTTGACCGTCGCGTACCAACGGGGGTCAAACGGTGACGTCCCGCTACACACTACTCCCGAGGTTATGCATAGCTTAGATACTGGGAGCACCACTCCCGAGGTTATGCATAGCTTAGATACTGGGAGCACCACTCCCGAGGTTATGCATAGCTTAGATATTGGGAGCTGGTAGGGTAAGAGACTGTACAAACTCCAAGGTAAGATTAGACCGAAAATATGGAGCAAGTCCTTACCCAGAAATTTATACCCGCACGAGTGTCGTTTAGGCGACCTCGTGATAGTTCTGAGATGGCTAGCGAGGATGAGCCCTAGCATGGACTTGGCACCGATGGAGACGAGGTTGCCACAGCCCATCGTGCGGATGTGCGTCAATCTCGGTCGACATCGACTGCTATTGGACTGGAAAGGTGATTCCCTATGCGACGCCTTGGACAGTGGATCCATAGACCACATGGCTATCATCCTTGACGTTCTGCAGACAATCGAATGAGTAGTCCGGATCCTAGGATTATTATTCCGGCTAGCCGTGGCCGATGAGATTGATATGATGGTGACTCTGTCTATGGACAGTGTGTAGTACTATACAGATGTCGTTGCCCCTACGGATCCGGGGAGGATGTAAGGGCACGACGGTTTCACTAGGGGAGGCATGGTCAGCGACTAGTGAAACGATTGAGAGTGATATTGGGTCACCCGTCCTCTCCGCTAACATCAGTGCAGCGGGCATAAGTAGAGACAGAGACAGAAAGGCACTGATGGGCTTACTGATACCCTTAGCTCGGGTATTCACTAGGCATAGGCTGGCAACCCGAGTCTTGTAACTTTAAAGTCTTATTATGATGTAGGTGACATGTTGTTGACATTGACACTAGTTACAACTTAGGTGACATCTAGTGAAATATACATTTGTATTTATTTATGCCGTTTTATTTCTTTCTATAATTTGATTTACATAAATCAAATGAAAAATGATGATTAACAACCAAAGGCATCCTAGAATACTCCTCCTAGCCTTTGATTTTTTTATTCGGTAGAGCCGTAATTTCGCACTAGGCCGCAAGGCTGAGCACACCACTTTTCCCCGTGTGTGCTGGTGTGTTAGATGATCATACGAGACTGTTGATGAAGATGAGTCCATCGACGGGTCTATTTTTATTTATCGATACCTTTTATCATAGAATTATAGTAGGTTTATCGGGACTGTGTTAGGAATCTTGAGTTAGATGATTTATTTATAATTTCGCTGTGTAAACGATGTATAGGGATGGTATGTATCACTTTGATGCCTTGTATGGGTCTGTTGGGCGCATACGGCGATAGTCACGTGCCCGACAGTAGGGTCGGAGCATGACAATTAAAGTGGTATCAGAGCCTAGGTTTGGAGAACATAGGACATTAAGTTAAGTTTGAGGTCTTAAGGATTAAGATGACAGTCCCGATATAATATAGGATAAAGTACGAGTCGGAAATATAGTAGTATATTTCCTTGATAACGAGTTTTTACTCTATCGCCAGTAACTATCGCTATGATAAATTTTTTATGGCCCGATAATCGCCGTAATATAAAGATAGTAAATCTACTAATCTCCGGATAGTATATATGACTACAATTTTCACTGAGTCGGAGAAGAGATAGAAACTTAGATTAATATGCTCAGATCTACGATCTAGTTTCATTTCTAAATGATCAAGTAAATTTATCCATGATCATACTCAAGGTTACCTTGTTGGGTGCATCATAATCACCTCTTATACCAACATAGGTAGCTATCATCACTTTGATCTTAAGAATATTGATATCAAATTATCTCATGCTATATCTTAATCATACTAATTGTATCTCATGACCCCATCTTGAGATATTGAGTCTAAATAAATCTATCAATATTTAATTTTATCTGCTCCGATTCGAGCACGTGCTTCTGAGTTTGACTCGTAGGCATAGAAGCACCAGATGCACTCCCACATCTGTACTCTCATGCTAGATAGCTGAGGTATAAGGTAGTCTATCAGAACTGTTAAATTATGGATTATCTGTGAATCTTATCATCGATTCATATGTCACGATCTAGCCAAATAATTAATATATTATCAGATTATTTTGTTGACTCTCCTACGTGAGTAGCACGTGTGTTACTATACGACATTTGAGTACGTGGTTAATGAGATATCTCGTTTAACTTTTACTTACATTCCAAATTATAGTTACATTATCAGATTATGAAACCTGGCGATATGAACATATTGACTATCGTCGGTATACGTGAATTCTAGTAAAGTTTGAAATCTTGAATCGTAAGTTTCATCTATGACCAATTTGGACGTATATAAGATTATGTAATTATCCCACATTATACAGAAGTGCCACATCTTTATTTTTATCATAAAAAAATTTTCGTGCAAATATTTGCCTTAATTATTTCTTAGATCTTGATAACTACTAATATTGAACGTCCATATGAGATCTGGATCATAGAATTTATATCAGATTAATCTACGTAAGACCACTGATCTTAAAAAAAAAAAAAAATCTACCGATATTTTAAGCTGACTTACGTATGAGTTAATTTTGTTTTAACCTAACTCTTACTCGGATCTCTTAAATGGACTTTATTCCAGATTCAAAAAGTTGTTTGTAGATGGATCTATATCAAATGATTTGAAATTATCTAAGACCTTACTCTCATTTGAGTTAATTATATATATATATATTTAAATCTCATGAGTATATGTTGATCGTTTTGGATCGTCATCATGATTTTTAAGTTGCAACTAAAAGTTGACTGTCATCAATTATAATATTCGTGTCAACCCTCAACACTTGCAGCTCTATTTACAGTATCTGTAGCTTTTTACATATACTCTTGTTGCAGCTCTACACCTTATCTACAACTTTATTTCGCATATTCAGCTTGCGTATATTGCATGACATCTCTAGTTGTGCATGCTACAACCTTCTTCATTTTCCTAGATATACTATAGCTTTGATGCTCACTTGTTATATTTATGTAGCTTCATTTTTGCAGCTCAGCTTTACTGCTTGCTTCATCTTACATTTCTCAACTTCCGCAACTTCCGATATTTCATATTCATTTCAGATTTATCTGCAGTCATGTGGACTGGCTTCCTAAATGTAAATCCTTCTATTGTTTCTCCCTTCATTTCATATATCGATGCATCAAGACAGTTGGTATAGTTGTCATCAGCAGTCCACTTGTACTCTTGTATCATTACATACATAAAACTTCCTACACTCTTCCAAGTAGTTTACTCAGACATTAAATCTTTACTGAGCTTGGAGCATCTTCCTTTGTACCGGCATTCTATGCGTTCAATGCAGTTATTTCCTGCTATTTTCTTATATCTATCAATTTCTTTTCGGAGCTTGAGCAGCTTTCGCTTATTCTATATATCCTATATACGGCCAACTTATTAGCCAAGCCGTTTTCTTTTATCTGCTTCCTTTAATTCTGCTTAGTGGCCTTTCTGAATCCAAATTTTGTTGAATATTTCTGCAATTTTCTTTGCAGTTATTTCCTCAGTCATTTTATGCAGTTTGCAGTTCCTTTTTGTGAAGCTACTTCCTTTGTCAACTGTCCTTAGTCAAATTTTATCCATCGTTGGTAGATTTCCTTATTCCTTTTTATTTCTATAGCTCCCTCAGCTTAGCTCAGTTCTTTACTTAGTATTTTTGCAGCTCAGATTCCTATACTTTCATCAGTATTATTATATATATATCCGGTCTTTTTCTACGGTCTTATTAAGTAATGCAGCAGGCAACATTTCTGCATTTGCAACTCAGATTTCAACTGCCTGCAGATTTTGTAGTAACTTTGCTTCCTTACTCTTTTTTTTCATAGCTCATCAAATTTCTGGATGCTGCAGTTTTCTTGGCGCCTCTAGCACATATAGATATCCTTAGTAGCTACATGTATTGTGACATCTCTTATTTTATTCACTACTTCTGTAGCTCATATCCAGTGCACATAGCAGCTTAGGTATAACTGTAATAATTCTACCTCTACAAACTTGGATGCAATCCTTTCTACTCTATTCTAAGCTTTGAGTAAAGCTTACTCTGCATCAGCAATCAATGCTTTGAGTGAAGCTTATTTCTATGCTAAAATATCCAGATACATAATATCAGATACATCAAATACAATCACTTATGTATTATTTCTGGCGCATTGTCAATCCAAAAGTATTAATTCTGGCTCTTCAATTTAGCCAAAATTTAGTATGAAAATAATAATAATAATAATAATCATCATCATCATCATTTGATTGATTTTCTTGATATGATGATTTAATTTTCCTTGGAGGACCATTTACCCAAGGAAGTATGATCTGCTAGTGTACTATACCGAGTTATATTTTCTTATCTTTACTAACGAATCTCAAAAGAATGGGCTATCTGGCCCAACTGCCCATTATCGAATTGTTGGGGAGCCTCACAACCACTAATGGTCCATCTTATCTCAATAGATCGTGACCACCAATTCATGCTGACCACACTTACTCTATTTTTCCTCGCATGAACTGGAAGTCTTGCTCTTAATTAGGTCAACACTCATAGAGGAAGATCACTGCATACATAGACGTACCTCTTTGTGTTAAATAATATGGATTCTCATGAGGATCCAAATATAACTACAATGATCCATAGTATAGTGACAACTACAGTGGGATCGCTATATAATGACATATATTATGTTGTCACGTGGGTCATTTAGTTGGGCTACCTTAAATTGCAGACCTTGTATCTTAGTATCAATGAGTTTATGATAACAAAAGTGGTATCACCTTAGAAAGGGGTTATTGCTTTAGAGGGAATATAAAAGGTCTACTTATTTATCATCGATTATAATTCGAGGAAGGGATCAACGATTGTGTTTCTTTTTGGAGGACCAAAAATTTTTAAGGGGGGAGTACTTGAACACCCCTACCCCTTGATTTGAAAAAATAATAATAATAAAAATGGTCCGGTCCAACTGAACCGGCCAGTCCAGCTGAACCGGATGATCCGGTTTGAAGACCCGGCGCGAGCGAGAAGAGTCGAGGGCTCTTCCCCCTCGACGCATTCTTCTTCGTCTTCCCCCTCACCCTCGTGACGGCCCGCAACAGAGCAGTGCCGGCGCTGCTCCACGTCGTCAGCGCCCACCGCTCGCCGACCATCGTTCGCCGACCATCCCCCTCCGCCGCGATGAGAAGAGCTCGGCGGAGGTCTACTTTCCCTCCTTCCCGCTGGATTTCCCTCTTCGCGAGAGCAGCCCTCGTCCGCGCCTCTTCCACCTCGTCGGCGTCTCCATCCGTGGAGCTCCGCCGCGACGAGGAGAACTCGGTGGAGATGAGGAGCGCTCTGCGGCTGCCGCGCGACCCATTCCCCTGTTTCCTCCCATTCGAGAGAGTAGTCGCAGTCGTCCGTCGCCCTTCCTCCGCGCCCACCGACTGGCGCTCGCTGCTGCCGTCCGCAGCCGACGTTGCCGCCCATTCCTCTCCACCGCGACGAGGAGCGTTTGGCGGAGACGAGGAGGGCTCTGTTGCAGCCGCACGACCCTTCCCCTGCAATCTTCCTTGTCGCGTGCAGCATCTGTTCGCCGTCCACAGCAACCGTCCGCCGTCCGCCTGTCGTTCCACGCGCAGATCGCCGACGCGCGTTCGTGGTTGCTGGGGCTCGAGCTGCTCGCCCTCGCTGCAAGCTCGTGAGCTTGCGTTCGACCCCGATGCAACTGTAGCAGGTGATGATTTCGTCGCCACTGCTCCAATTAAATTAGGTTCAAGCTAAATCAGTTAATTGAAATCAGTTCGAGCTCGAGTCAAACCAAATTAGATTGGGCTGGCTAGACCAGATCCAATTAAACTGGACTGAATCCGAGTCGAACCAAATTAAATTGAACCGAACCGAACCGGTCAGCGTTGACCGGTTAGCATTGACCGAGTCAACTGTTGACCGTTGACCAGGTCAAAATAATAAAATAATAATAAAAAATAATAAAAATAAAATAATAAAAAAAATAATTTAATTTAATTTTTCATGGGTATGATTAGGTGATTTAAAATAGTTAATTAAGATTTAATTAATCTAATTAAATGTTGATGGGTGTTATTTGGGCCCTTGGGTGACTTGGGCTAGATGATGGTTTAAATGGATATAAATTTGATAGAATTTATTTAAGCTTAATTAAATTAATTTAGCATGATAATTAGTTTAAATAGTAAAATTTAAAATTTTGATTAATTAAGATTTGATTAGATAGAATTAATTATATATGCTTAGTTTGAGTTAATTAAATGTAGTAATTACTTTAATTAATTTATTGATAATTTAATTGGGCCAAAAATGTGAACATAGGCCTAAGGGATAAACATGGGCATATTAATTAAGTATGTGCCCCCTAAATTAAATATGGGATCGTAAGTTTAAATGTAAGCTTGTTGAGCGATAATTAATTAGGATAATTGTATAAGATAGATTGATAAATTTATATTTGCTTTACTTTAAGGAAAAAAAAATTAAAATTTATTTTAAATAATTGTGTTAATTAGGACTATCGCAGGTACGCGATTCGCGTAGTTCGTCGCAGTGATTCATTGCTACGCTGGTTAGTTCTAAAGAGCGGATCGCTAACCAAGTGCTTTGGTTCTTTGATGTGGGATTTATTCAAGCTAGGGAATTCCCCTGGAGTCTTCTTAGGAAGAATTCTTAGATGTCTTAAATATAATAAAATATAATGCTTTATAAGATTTGATATGTCTGCATGTTAGTTTAATTTACTTTACCTAACATATATGATATAATCATGATTACCATGTTGAGTTTTAATATGTCGTGATATCTTGATCTACATTTTATATATTATTTTATTATTTTTCTATGCTATGATAGCACAACCACCATGCAGACATAGATAATAAATAACGACATGTTAGAACCCCTTGACGACATCACCGCAACTTAGACAGAAAGGGGCATTTCTCATATGCCCCGGTTGACCGCCGCGTACTGACGGGGGTCAAACGGTGACGTCCCGCTACGCACTACTCCCGAGGTTATGCATTGCTTAGATACTGGGAGCACCACTCCCGAGGTTATGCATAGCTTAGATACTGGGAGCACCACTCCCGAGGTTATGCATAGCTTAGATACTGGGAGCACTGCTCCCGAGGTTATGCATAGCTTAGATACTAGGAGCTGGTAGGGTAAGAGATTGTACAAACTCCATGGTCATATTAGACTGGAAATATGGAGCAAGTCCTTACCCGAAACTTATACTCGCACGAGTGTCGTTTAGGCGGCACCGTGATAGTCCTGAAATGGCTAGCGATGATGAACCCTACCATGGACTTGCCACCGATAGCGGGTGTGTGTTTATCCCAATCAACGTCGACTGCTATTGGACTGGGAAGGTGATTTCATATGGATGCCTTGGACAGTGGATCACCTTTGACGTCTACAGACGATCGGATGAGTAGTCTGAATCCTAGGGTTGTTATTCCGGCTAGCCGTGGCCGATGAGATTGATATGATGGTGACCCTGTCTACGGACAATGTGTAATACTACACAGATGTCGTTGCCCCTACGGATCCAGAGAGGATATAAGAGTACAACGGTTTCGCTAGGGGAGGCATGGTCAGCAACTAGTGAAACGATGGAGAGTGATATTGGGTCACTCGTCCTCTCCGCCAACATCAGTGCAGCGGGCATAGGTAGAGACAGAGACAGAAAGGGACTGATGGGCTTACTGATACCCTTAGCTCGGGTATTTACTAGGCATAGGCTGGCAGCCCGAGTCTTGTAACTTTAAAGTCTTATTATGACGTAGGTGACATGTTGTTGACATTGACACTAGATACAACTTAGGTGACATCTAGTGAAATATACATCTATATTTATTTATGTTGTTTTATTTCTTTCTATAATTTGATTTACATAAATCAAATGAAAAATGATGATTAACAACCAAAGGCATCCTAGAATACTCCTCCTAGCCTTTGATTTCTTTATTCGGTAGAGCCGTAATTTCGCACTAGGCCGCAAAGCTGAGCACACCACTTTTCCCCGTGTGTGCAGGATCATACGAGACAGTTGATGAAGATGAGTCCATCGACAGGTCTATTTTTATTTATCGATACCTTTTATCATAGAATTATAGTAGATTTATCGGGACTGTGTTAGGAATCTTGAGTTAGATGATTTATTTATAATTTCACTGTGTAAACGATGTATAGGGATGATTTGTATCACTTTGATGCCTTGTATGGGTCTGTTGGGCTCATACGGCGGTTGCCACGTGCCCGACAGTAGGGTCGGGGCGTGACATAAATAGTGTATAAATTTTTTATCAAGGTCTTATTAAAAGAACATTACTAAAAAAAGAGAGCAAACTTTAACTCATATTGGAGATGCAAAGTATTGATTCCCATGCCTCTACATTTACAATCTTATTCTAGAGAAATTACCTTGTTCCTCTACATCCCTAGACAATGATAGTCTTATTCTAGAGACGTTACCCCTTGCCTCTACATCCTTAGACATTGACAATATTATTTTGTAGACTTAAATAGTATATAATTTTTTTATCAAAGTCTAATGAAAAGAACATTACTAAAGAAAAAATAAACTTTAACTCATATTGGAGATGCAAAGTATTGATTCTCATGCCTCTAGCATGATAATAGAATACTCTACCATCTAAGCTACATCTCCAAACCTTAATTATCTTATTTGCAAAAATAAGATTACAAAGTCTAATCCAAATTATTGATTTGGGGTATCAATCTCGGTGCTTTTTGCATGCTACGCAAATGCTATACCATTTAAGTTATATCTCCAAATATCAACTATATCATTCCGAGATCTACATAGTGTATTAAATTTATATCAAAGTCTTATTAAAATAATATTACTACATAATACTATCGGAACCATGAAGAGGTGGATCTAGGTGGCAATAAATATTCAACCATTAATTCTTTCACAGGCTAACTTACTAAAGCAATTAAAGATAGAGCCAAGGGAGGGAGTTGTCTCAGAGGACTTCAAAGTACGTCCAATGATCGACCTTAGGAATAAACTAGAATTTTTACAAGCTTAGGGAAGAATGTCGAGACTAATCCAAATCTAATTATAGATATTTTATAGTTATTTCAATACCCTGCTAGAATACTGATTGATGTGACTCCCGTAGATCTTTTGAAATCATAACCTATAGTATAAATACCTATAGGACAACAATTACTTGGGAACATAGTTTATAAGGAATAGGAGATTATGTTGGAGGATAAATATTTATTTAATACTTGAGATTGATTAGTTAGCATAACAGAATGCCATGGTCAATTATTTTACCAAAGTAGAGGTATTCTTAAGAGAAAGAATACTTGATCTGCAATTTACTAGGTATCATTGAATTTTACCAACTTGTATAATTTTAGGATTCAAACTTGGAAACATATTAGAAAAAGATATATGTTGACATACTAATGGGTCATGTCAGTACCGGCCAAGGCACGGTCTGCCTTCAACATGGCATTGCACCATGTCGTGTCGGCCACAGGGCATATCATGCCCTGCCCCACTCGGCCCAGCCCACGGCACACACCGTGACACTTACATTATATTATTGTGGGGAGATTGGCGAAATGAAGCGGCCAAATACTGCTGTTTCTGCAAGTACGGTGTCAGATTCTTAAATGTATTAATTAGTTGTCTGCCAAAGTGAGGATGGGACAGGAGCGGAGAAGAAGAACTAAACTACCAAGCCAAAGGCAAAGAAGGTGGTGAGATGTGAAAGCCTAGCTCCACCTTTTGAAAAGCAACCCCTCCTCTTGGCCAATTTCCTCCTCCTCCTCTCTATCTCTAGACTAAAATCCTTGGAATAGAATATATATTAAACAACACAAGCACACATCATCGCTTAGGAGGAGGAGGAGGAGGAGTAGGAAGAAGAAGGGAATAACATCATCATGCAGGACTTAGAGCTGATAAATTATTTAAATGTTGCCGCCTATGGTTAGTATATTTCCCCTCACCCCTCCTCACTCAAGAAAGAAGAATGGACCATGCGCTAGGAATAGTACTGGGCCATGCGCTACTAGTGCTAAGGAACCTGATTGACATTGGCATGCTCAACGAGGTGGGTCCCTGAGCAGTCTAGGTTCATTGGTAGTATATGTTTTGGTCTCAGCTTGTTAGGCTGTAGACAGATGGATTAGGTAGTTTGTTTGGTGATCCTGCCATGGTGCAGAATTACAGCGCTGTATGGTTACTTGGTTTGGAAAGATCTTGTGTTGGAAAAAAGGGGTACCGTGATCACCAGCTCCTTCTGTTAACGTCAGTGTACAGGCATATAGGACAGAGACATAGAGTTAACACCGACGGGTTCAGGGGAATCTCTGACGAGGGATTCTCCTTGAACATAAGTGGCTGCCTTAGGTGTAGAATGGATAGATAACGTTATAATAAATTGAGTAACATTACATTGTTGATTTAGTGATAATGTTATGATCATATTTCTTGTTTCCTAATATATATCCTGTTATGATCATGTTTCTAATATCCTGTGATATATCGTGTTGTGATCGTAATCATGTTATTTCATCTTTATTGTCTTGTCATGTATTAGTGACATGTTGATTTAAGTATGTGATTTTTAGTGGATATATTTTTATGTTGGTTTATACAATAACTTATGCCCATTTTTAGGGTGCTCTCTCTGTAGCCTTATGAGTTTCGCAACTCAGATGTGCATATTTTTTCCTTGTTGCGCAGGTTACAAGTTGGCTGCTAGCGGGGAGTGAGGGAGAACTTAGTTGGTGAACAATATTTATTTTTGTAATCTAGATAGAGATGTAAATGAGTAGTGTTGGCTTGAATGTAAAATCTTATTGCTTCCGCTTTGTTAATCAATAAAATGATAGTGCTTTGTGATACTTTTTAGCCTTTTATATTTGTGGTGTTGAAGTGCGGCTTATACAGTGGTTGCCACGTGCCCAAAGGTAGGTTTGGGGCGTGATATCCTCTCTCTCTCTAGACTCAAATCCTTGGAATAGAATATATATTACACAACACAAGCACACATCATCGCTTAGGAGGAGGAGGAGGAGGAGTGAAGGGAATAGCATCATCACGTAGGACGTAGAGCTGCTAAATCATTTAAATGTTGTCGCCTATGGTTAGTATCTTTCCCCTCACTCCTTATTCAAGAAAGAAGAATGGACATCATCCTCCCCCCTTGCATCTCCTCCTCAATTTTCGATCAACCCTTGCTGGTGTTGATGCTACCACGAGCATATGACTTAAAAGGAAGAGGTTTATAGTGAAAATATTGGGCACAGATGTGTCATGGGTTACGTGCCTTGCATACAACAGATGGGTGCTATATTGTGATACGAACTGTAAACAGCGTGGCCCGACTAGCACGGGGTACAGGCACGTGCCATGCCTTACTCGGCCTAAAGCGGTATGGCCTAATAAGCATACCTAGATATATATCTTATCTAGCTTGATATATCTATGTTTAGAACAAAGGTACAAGAGATACCCATTGTGCGTAAATTTCTGGATGTATTATTAGGTGCATCACTTCATAAAGAAGTTGATTTCTTTATTGAATTGCAATTAGGTACTCATCCTATCACACTATTCTAACACGGAACTTAGTGAATTGAAAATACCATCATAAGAATTATTAGATAAATGATTTACCAGACCAAGTACCTTACAATGGGGAACATCAATGTTATTTGTGAAGAAGAAAGATCATATCACACTATTGCATTAATTATAGATAATTATAAAATAATCATCAAGAATAAATATCCTTGGGAAGAATTGATGATCAATATGATCAATCACAAGGAGCTAGGATATTTTTAAAGATTCATCTCATATTAGGATATCATCAATTGATATTCTAACAGTCAGATATATTATCTATAGGACTAGGTACGAACATTATGAGTTCATAGTAATGCTTTTGGACCTAATGAAAGCACCACAACTGCATTAATGGATTAAATGAAAATAGTTGAGAAATAAAATTATCTCCAAGACTAAGATGAATTATTAAAGTATATAGAACAAAAGGGATTTAAAAATATTACAATTAATTTAATCCTAATTAAATATATTTTGAATGTACATTCAACTAGTTCAAAATATTAGCAAGCTCAATTGGTTTTATGAAGGACCGCCATTGATGATGATTTACCATTAAAAGGACCACCAGATGACCTTAGTACCAAACATTTGTAGGCCTCTCAAAATAGAAAAGAAAGTACACATCTTCATTTTTGAACTGTAGCATGCTGACCACTGAAGGTAATAATATATGTGTTGTTTTCATCAATAAATAACTTCTTTCTTTTGGTATTTGAAATTCTGAATGTTACTCGATTACTTGAATGTTTTGTTAATCACTTAGAAGTAGGGTTGAATTCATAAGAGAATTAAGGATGTCCGATTTTTTAACTATAATAAGCCGCTCACGACCTTGAGTGCTCATGAGCAAAATGAATGATCTTTCTTTGAATTAGACCTCAGGGAACAACACGAAATCAGAAGCTGTAGCAGATATAATTTTAGAAATAGCATAATGCTTACTTTGAATGAATTAAAATTTATTTAGGATTACATCAATAGTAATATCTCTTCCGATTATGAATAGGACTAAAATAAAGAAATATAACATAATACTTATATAATTACACAAATATAAGGCAACAAGATACCTTGATCAATAATATAATTCTTATAGTCATTGACGCAGATCCTCGGCACAAAGAACCTGTCCCCATTGCTAGCCTTACTAGCGATGAGGATTTTGGAGAAAGCACATAACTCCCCTTCCTCCATCAGGGAACTCCGGTATGGAAACAATGTAGCTGGAGAAAAGCATCATAGGAGGTAGAGCCATGGAGGGATGGAGGCGGGGGCCAAGGCCAATGCTGGTGCAAACCTCCTTAGTATCAAAGTAGACCAGGAGGTGGACCGTAGTGACATGACAGGGAAATACTGTGTAGAGGGAGGGGATTGTCATGTCCCAATTCTAATTTTGGGTACGTGGCAACCGCCGTATAAGATGCACTTCAACACCATAATTTATACAAGGCTAAAATGTATCACAAAGCACTATAATTTTATTAATTACACATAGCGAAAATAATACATTTTACAATTTAACCACCACTACCAATTCAAATCTCTATCTAGATCACCAAATTGATATTGTTCGCCAAGCTAGGTTCTCCCTCACTCCCGGCTAAAGATCAACCTGTAACCTACGTAATAGAGAAAAATGTGCACATCTGAGTCGCGAGACTCAGTGAGGCTATAGAGAGAGCACCCTAAAAATGGGTATAAGGTATTGTACAAACCAACAAGAAAATATATCCACTAAAATCACATACTTAAATCAACATATCAATAGTATATGACAAGACAATACATATAGAATAGCATAATCATGATTATAACAAGATATCAGAAATTTGATCATAACAGGGTATATGAAATTAAAGATTCATATCACTTTAAGGAGTATATCATTATCTATATATTCTACACCTAAGGCAACCAACCTATGTTAAAGGTAAATCCCTCGTCAGAGATTATCCCAAACCCGTCAGTGTCAACTCTATGTCTCTGTCCTATATGCCTGTACACTGACGTTGGCAGAAGGAGCTGGTGATCACGGCACCCCTTCTAATACAAATACAAGTACCATACAGTGCTGTAACTCTGCACCATGATAGGATCACCATAACAAAATACAAAATCATATCCATCTCTAGCCTAGCAAGCTGAGATCCACTGCATACGATACCAATGAACCTGGACTGCTTAGGGACCCATATCTGTTGAGCATGCTAGTGTCAATCAGGTTCCCTAGCCTCGGTAACGCATGGGACGATACTGTTCCTAGTATACCCTCTACCTTGTGTAACACAATGAAGTTGAGTTCTGCACCGAAGTGAGATCTCGGCTACACTAAGGTATTAGTGTCTTAGGTCAACCGAACGTGCATCTCTACCTTACTAGCGCATAACTCCTCACCATATGTTGGCACATACCAGTCTAAGAACCACACATCTTCTCCAAGGTTGTCATAACCTTAAGATGTCCAGGGTTCTTATTCATATAATAATTTAGATCACTCTAGGTGTCACTATCACATGTACCTAAAGTATCTCACTTTCTATGTCACGCCCAAAACCAACCTTTGGGCACGTGGCAACCACCGTATAAGCTGAACTTCGCCACCACAACTTATACAAGACTAAGAGTATCAAAAAGTAATACTTTTATTTTTATTAACATAGCGGAAGCATAACCAAATTATATTTAATTTCAATATTACAAATCAAATTTCTATCTAGCTTTTCAATGATAGTATATTTCGTCGAACTAGGTTCTCCCTCGCTCTCCGTACAAGTGACCAACTTGTAACCTGCGCAATAGGAGAAAAAAGTGCACATCCGAGTTGTGAAACTTAGTGAGGCTACAGAGAGAGCACCCTAAAAATGGGCATAAGGTATTGTACAAACTAACAAGAAAATATATCTACGAAATCACATATTTAAATTAACATAACACAACATATAACAAAACTTAACATATCAATGTAGCAATCACATTATTCAAATAATGCATATGAACATGATACTAGAAACTTGCTTTCATAACTTAAATCTTGAAAGATCTAATCACATATATCCATATATATCATAAGTTATCCAATATCACTCCTAAGGTAGCCATCCTATATTCAAGGCAAGTCCCTCGTCAGGGATCTCCTCGAACCCCGTCAGTGTCCTATATTCAAGGCTTTGTGATACTTTCTAGCATTGTATAAGTTGTGGTGTTGAAGTGCAGCTTATACGGTGGTTGCCACGTGCCCAAAGGTAGGTTTGGGGCATGACAGAACCACTCGAAAAACTACCAAAATCGACTAAACCCAATCCGAACCGCAGCTTGAACCGGCCCAAACTGAACTGAACCAAACCGGCTGATTCAAAGTCGACCTGAACCGCCCGCATGCGCGTCGCACGCGCGGCCCGTTTCTTCTTCCTCGCTCGACGACGCCGCAGCCCCACCGTCAAATTGTCGTCAATTCAGCCTCCTCCACTGCTGCTGCTTCGTCGGAACTCCTCCCTTGCCACCGCTACACCTTCCTCAACCCTCCGACCGACCTCCCTTGCCGCCGGTAGATCTAGAGACCTCGCCAACAGTCGCTGATGTCCTTTGTTCCTTTGCCGCAGGTGAGGCCGCCGCTTCCAGCCGCCTCCTCGTCTCTCCCATGGTGCCTTCCGCTCGATATCGACTCTTTAATAGTCGAATCGTGTGTAGAGTGTACAATGTAGGAGGATGGTCGACGGAAGTGCCTCCTCGCCGGCTGAATGAACGGAAATAGGGTGTTCCCCTGTTTCCTCCATTCCCACTTGATCTCTGCCCGCCGGTGCCATATCCAGCCCTCGCCGACCTGGTAGACGACGTCTCCTACACACCCGCTCACTCCTCCATCAAGATCGCCGGCCGCTAGGTGGGTTTGGAACTCCGCTGACACCTCTCTTCCCCTCTTCCCTAGCCCTCTGTTTTCGGGGTTTAAGAAAGCTTCTGTCGACGAGTCGGTGACTCGTCGACCAACTCGGCCGGGTTGGCCCGCCCGCACGTGCACCGACAAATTTTATATATAAATATATTT
Organism: Thalia dealbata; assembly: GCA_030544415.1. Classification (NCBI taxonomy): domain Eukaryota; kingdom Viridiplantae; phylum Streptophyta; class Magnoliopsida; order Zingiberales; family Marantaceae; genus Thalia; species Thalia dealbata. The sequence goes on from CM060457.1 coordinate 17,749,910, forward strand.
TATTTTATTTCTTTTATCATAATCCAATAATTCATTAATAAATTAAATAAATCAGAAAAATTAAGAAAAATTCTAAAATATATTTAAAACTTTATTTCCTTCGTTATTATTCATTATTTATATTATTTTATTCAGCTAGCATTAAAATAATAATTTAATTTTTTTATAGAAAATAAGGTTTACAGGGATGGTTGACAAGTCGGAAAGGGATGGTGCCTGTTTAGCGTGGCCCTGAGCGAAAAAGAAGACCACGATTCAATAGTAGGAATACACCCCATCCCCAACTGCTGGATTCAGCACATACCCTCCACTGCTGGGGTTCCACCAATCATGTCGGAGCAACCTCAATCTCCAACATCATACAAACTAGGCTTTCTAGATAGTAGAGAGCAAGAGAGATAAAGAGAGAGGTGATTTGAAATGAGGCTAGGAGAGGGAGATATTTATAGGACGATCGGGAAAAGGGCAAACAAAAAGAGTTGCAATCTGCCCTACTGGGGTCATGAAAAGGGGACAGTAAATACGGTTCACCATCGATCGCCCAAATTAATCTGGTGCATGCTTTCGGATTCGTAAGAAGATAGCCACACAATCTCGACCCACGATTAGATTATTTTTACTTTTCTGACCAAAATTAAGCTAACGAAAATATATAAAAATCATAACAAATATGTTCTTTGCCAATAAAATATACATTCATTTCATTCAGTGCCATAAATATATTTAGAAACACTGTAATAGATAATTAATTTATTTTTTTAAACTTAGTGAATATTAAGCCCTTCAAATATTATTGGATATGATGGCCAAACAACTTGAACGAACTTTTTGTAGAAGCTTCTGAGGACTGTCTGCTTCCTCCCTCTTTGTTGCAATCATCATCTTCACCTACATTGCCTCTCGATCTCTTTATACGATCAAAAAATTGCACCTCAGGAACTTCTTGGACCAGTTTGTCTTTCGAGGAACTGCCTTTACTCAAGCATGGCAATGCCTTTTCTGCTACCCCACCCAAGAAAACCTAATAGAATTAAGAAAGAAAATAAAATGATTGGTTCCATCCATGAACATGTAATGAGGAAAGCATTGGAGTACCTGAAGGGGCACTGGGACCGTAGCCACCACGTGCTCGGGTGATCCCTCCTTTGGGTAATAAGTGACCTCGAAAGGGAGGCCCTCTCTAGCTAACTGGTTCGCCTTCGCCATCGAAGCCACTTGCATTCTAACTCTCCTAATGGTATCAGAGGAGTTTCCAGAACGTTTGATGCCAATGTAGAGATCGCTAGTGCGATGCCTGGCTAAGACCACGATATCACCTTCAACCAATCTCTTCTTGGTGACGAACTTGCTCCACTTATTCAAGCGGTAACACGTGGAATTCCTGTTACGGACAAGAATGAAGTTCCAGGCCGTCCCATGTACATCCAATGCGGACACATCCTCTGCCGGCATGGTCCTATTGAGGTCAAGGTCGACAAAAGGGAATATAACGAGCATGCCGGATTTCGACACCGTGAGCGCGTTCCCATGGGTGACGTCGCTCATAGTGAGGATCTTGGTATAGGTGGTGAACTCACCCACTCTGGTCGTCTCAACAATCGTTGATACAGAGGAGGTAGAGGAGGAGCTAGCGACGGGCTTCCAGTCATATTGGTGGAGGATAGGGTCACTGATCGGGTAGGGATTGAGACCAACTACGACGAATACCTCATCAGTATCAGGGTCAGAAAAGAGGCGGAGGGAGGAGACACAACAGAGAAGGCCGGCGGAGAGATGGAGTGCTTGCGGGGAGGGCTGTCCAGCATAGCCATGGGGAAAGAATAAGACATTGGAGCCTTGGGCAGGGACTCGGGCAGCAGCGGTGGGACCAGCTAAGGCGTTCCAGAGGTGGGGCTCGACGGACATAGTTGGAACTGCAGTAGGCTCCAAAGCAATCGAGAATTTGAGATGGGCTTCAAGGAGGGCGATTGACGGTAAACTTAATATAAAAAGAGGAGTATATATCTAGTATTTAACATTAGAGGCGATTAAGTTAGTCGCTTGGTTAGTTGGTTTTTCTTCTTTTTTTTTTAGGAAAAAATTTGAGTGGGAAGGTACACTCTATCTTTGATTTTGTTTATAAACAGACATATTATTTTGCCTACGCTATAGTTTTCGTTGGTTTTTCTTCTTTTTTTAGAGGAAAAAATTGAAAACTACTTAGATGTCTTTTTACTGAGTTATAACTTTGATTTTATCATTTTTGTATATTTATTTTATTAAATTAAAATATAGTTTTTTACTTAAGTTAGTATAATTAAAAATTTATAAGAATTGTAGGAAAAATTCATTATTTTTGTCATAAATTAGATAAATCAAACGTTTATGATAAAATTTTAAAAATAATAACGAAAGTAATAATGGGATCATTTGCACATAGAGTGTACACTTTTCTAGTTAGTGACATTGTATTTTATATGTTCATCTTGTTACAGTAATTGACTCATCTTTTTAAAGTAATTGAACTCTATAGAAGATAATTAAAATGAGGTAGTTTAAAAAATATAGATGCACTAGATTTATCATAATTTATTTCTAGTATTAAATAAATCCGTGCATCCTAAAAGAAAAGTAACATCACACTGTATTGCTTCTTTATGACTTATTATATTCATAATGAATATTATATTTAATGTATTTGCTTCTTTATGACTTGTAGCACATGATATTGTAGTGATGCTCAAATACCTTTTCTAGAAGGTGAGTTGAGGATTACTCTTAATGCTATTAAACAATATTTATATGATGATGTAACTATACTGAAACAATGTAATATCCTATTGCTGAATGATAATTTAATTTATTTGTGAAAAAATATTATTTGGTGCTAACCCATCAAAATACTTCAATAATTTTATTTTAGATCTGCAAGGGAGTAACACTAATATTAATTCTAGAATAGATTTATCGATAATTAATTTTCTAAAGTATGATCATCAAAAATCTATATCTTGCATCAATAAATAGTTCAATAATATATCATAAATCTCATATACATGAGTTTTTTATAACTCAACGGAATCATAATCATCTTAACTATCAAAATGTGCTAAGTATCTGAAATAAATTTATGTGTGCTTAATAGTAAAACTTCTTCTATCTTAGTTTTCTTATAACTCGACCAAATCATAATCACCATAGCTTTCAAAATATGAAAGGCATATAAAATAGATATATATATATATACTTACTACAAGGACTTATCAAGTCCAATTAATTATAAGTAACCATAGGACTTTTTCCTATGTTTCCAAATCAGATGATTCCATTCCATGAAGCTCCTTTATATCCCTAGGTTTAAACTTTAGTTTCCTTATTTGGTTATCTGCATGACTCTTCTATCTATCCAAGACTACTTTTAATTATTCTTTAATAAGTTTGATATTTTTCGTAATAGTTTTGATTAACTCATTCCCATCAATTTGTTTTTCTTCAACCTCATCCCAGCACAATAGTTTTCCACATTTCATTATATATAAATCTTCATATTGTAGCATTACAATATTAGCTTGATAATTATCATTAAAGTTAAATTCAATCAATGATAAATAGTGATCTCATTTTCCCAAGAATTCAATTACACAAGCTCGCAATACATCTTTTAGGATTTAAATTATCCATTCGAATTGGCTGAACTTATCAAGGGTCAAACAGGGCTTCACACTCATCACAACGAGTAGGAATTGAAGTAAGGATATATTCCTTACACGCGCACGAACAGATAGCTATGAGCAATAAGATAATTGGTTTGAGGAGATTGATAATCACGGTAAGTTACTCATAGTATGTAAATTTATACATAGATATCAAAAATCGATCACAAATATGCAACAGGAGGTATAAAATAGGATTAGGGGCGTTTGGAGAAATGAATGAGAGAGGAGTAGTGAACGCAACAACATTGATGGAATGACTTCATGAGACCAAATGGTTCGTAGTGTGAATAGTGAGTTAGTTCCTAGATGACATGGTGTGAAACCCAATTCTTCAAGGTCAAGCCCGAAGCACATCACGAACCACGAAGGGTCAAGCACAAAGGGGAGACCCGCATGCAGCGCACGAGGCCACTTCAAGGCCACAGTCAGGAGGCACGTGAGGGTCCAGCCACGAGGCTAGATGACCGAGCAACCGAGGCACGCGCACGGGACAGGTGACCGAGAGGCGAGCAATCGAGGGACATGGGCAGGCGCAAGGCAGCCGAGCAGAGGGCACGCACAGAGTAAGCGCCTGAGCAACCAAGGGACTTCACGGGACAGACACCCGAATGATCAAGGGCGTGTGTGACGCAAACACTCGAGCAGCGAGGAGCGCGTGCGGAGCAAGCGGTCGAACAAACGAAGGCACACGCAGATCAACAAGGGACGCATGCGGGGCAAGTGTCGGGCGGTCCCTTAGACGAAGACGCACGCGAGCAAAGCACCGAGCCACGGAGATCCCGCACGACTGAGGGTGGTGCGCTATAGCTTGCCGACAAAGCTGACACAGCTGACGCAGGACATGGGTGCGCAGTAGCCAGACGTGCGGACGACACGGGCGTAACAGATGGAAACGGTCCGAGCATTGAATGCCCGACATTGATGGTTGTAATCAAGAGAGCAGCCGAAGGGTCGGCCCTCCATCTATATAAAGACCAGCTGAGCACTCAACTGGTAATCTTGGGCAGCTTGTAAGCTCATGACATTGGAGAGAGCTTAGAGTAGAATAGGGCCATTTGTAATAATCCCCTTAGAGGTTAGCTTGAGGGATTGAGAGGTTTTTACTAGTGCTAATAAAGCAGTCCTTCTTGTCCTCTCAACTCAAGGGTAACTTATTCATTTCCGCACGCTCAAGGCTTGTGAGCACCGATCCCTCACGGTGTTGTTCACGCCAGCACGACTCGAGCTCGACCAAGGAGCTAACGCAAAAAGTTAGTCGTGACATTTTGGTATCAGAGCGAGGTCCTACACTATGCAACCCCGCTGACCGTTGTTGCACCCCACTGAAGCAAGTGAATCACCAATCGACGAGCAAGTAAGTACTTCTACTCTCTCTCATGCAACCATGTCAAGCAAGCAAAACAAGGAGGCTATTGAGAAGAGGCTGACCGCATTGGAAGGATCTATTGGGACTCTTCCATCCGAAGAGGAGACGGACCTTGGAGCCGGACCGCTATGGGGCTGTGTATGCGACCTCTACATAGCCATAGTGGACATACGGCTGAAGCTAGAGGAACTCCAAGCATCAGCCGACCGAGCATCCAATGTCAGAGAACCCAGCACGTTAACCCCAGCCAACTTGAGTCTGCTCGAGCATAGACTATGCATGCAACTCGAGAGCTTGCGCACCAAGTTCAGTTCCTCGATCGCACCAAGAGCGATTCTGTGCCCGACATTGCGCATATTAGAGCCGAAGTTATAATCCAGCGCACGTAATTCCAAGTTGTTGGAAAACTATATCTGGGACATGACCCAGTACTTCAACACCACAAAGATTGTCGAGGAAGACCGAGTACTAACTGCGGCAGCCTTCCTCGATGGAGACACAAAGCAATGGTGGCATGTTCGATGTGAAGCACCGAGCTATTGACAACGCACTGAGCCGGACACTTGGGCCACCATGATCGAGGAGATGCGACCAATTCCTCCTGGTCAATACTGCATATCAAGCATGGAAGCGACTATGAGAGCTTTGTCAAACCCAGAGTATCCATGAGTATATCCAAGATTTCAATAGTATTACTTTGAACGTGAAAGACATGGGAGAACAGGACCTCTTCTTCACGTTCCTGGAGGGACTACAACAAGGAGCTAGAGACGAGCTCCATCACCGTGGAGTCACCATGTTGCAGGAGGCCATCGAGACCGCAGAGAGTCTGATGTACCTACATTTGGTCCCCTAGAGGCTGTGTGATGACGAATTCCGCCTAGCCAGGGTGCCCGCGCATGGCGCCCATCGACCGCTCGCAAGAGCAGCAGGGTGAAGGCACGCGATCATAGCACGCGCGAACAACCACAGGGCACGGGAGCACAAGTATCACCCCAAAGGCACGGATGTATGCTGTGCGGAGGACTGCATCCCGCACGTAGATGCCCAAGACGCGAGCGCAATGCAACCGCGGCAATGCAAGAGGAACCGGACAGATTGGCGCTGGTCCCAGTCAACCAGGCCATTGTTCCAGCCGTGATCACTCGAGCCACACCAATACAATGACTCGACACGATGCATGCCGAGCAAGAAGCCCAGCTGATGTACGTTTCCCTATTTGTCAAAATAAATCATATTTCTTTTGGAGCTTCCTCCTTTCACTACAAGAAAAAAAAGACCTCATGAAGTCCTAAGTTAAATCTACAATTGTAGAGATCTTTCTAGTAGACTTTTCTTTGGGTCTAATAGGTGAGTTCCGATTTCATCCTTATTATTCTTCTATCCATGAAATTGCTAGTAATATTTGTTTAGGAATTTCCTAAATAAGATTATTATTAATGTTATGAGCACCAAATACTGATAGATAAACAAAATATTTATTTATTTATTTATTTGGTAAATTGCATAAGTACAGTAGAGATAAATAGCTCGTGTATATGAATTTAAATATATGAATTTCCTAAATAAGATTACTATTAATGTTGTTATGAGCACCAAATACTGATAGATAAACAAAATATTTGTGGGTCCCTAATAGTTGGAAACCCTAACCCCCGAATACTTCTCCTCACCTTGTTGCCATCAAAAATTGACACCGAACATCATCCATCCAAGTCCTCCGGCAAAGGAGGAAGGTGCGCTGTGGAGGAGGCGAGCTACATAGCAGTGGAAACATCGAGGGAGCAGTAGACGACGAGGGGCAAGGAAGGAATTGGATATTTCACAATTTAGGTTGGTTTCTCCACCCACTCTTCCTCAAATTGGTGCTTTTAGGGGTTAAAGGGTTAGTTAGAGACCACACAAATGAGAAATACGAATTTGTATTTATGCAATGTACATTAGAAGTATAATGAAATTATCCAACTATTCTGCTACTTTGCTAAAAGTTAATGTTGATCACATTGAAGCTGCATATTGATTGATTTAAATTAAGCTTGTTGTCGATTTGAAGCTTTGGTCTTTCCTTATTACTGATTGCCAAATAAAATTGTGAATTTATACTGGATTTTTACATGTCTTGCTCCCATTCGTCTGTAGGTTCAATATAAAACACTATAGATGTCTTGATGATATCATTACCTATAATTGCTTTGCTGTGGTGAAAAGTAAAATGTTTCAATTGGATTCCAGCATGGGTTGGTGTTAGACTTGATGTTTAAAATGAATCTGATTTATTTTACAGAAATTCTGTTAATCTTATATTGGCATATATGGCTCGTTTTTTGACCCATTCAAGCATGTAGAAAACATACTGACTTGTAAGGATATAATAACAAGAGGCAAAAATAGCTATTGAATGTTTTGAATTGTAAAATTTTACAGTAGTCATGGACAGTGTGGAAATTCTTTTCCTATTAGTTTTAGTTTTTAGGAAACTTTATGGCCTTTACTGTTATTCTATCCTGAGTTAAAAGTAAATGGTTGCTGCTTAGGTTTCTTTTTTTTAATTGTTTCACTTTTTGTTCTCTTTTGATCGAACAATGTATGACATGCTGCTTAACTAATCCGATTGAACAGAACAAATTAATGCCATAGTAACTGTGTATCCAGTTATTAAGGATGAGTTGTTGTTAGTTGCATGAAGATAGTGATAAATGATGATATACAAATTGCTTGGTTGACATGTTTAAATTGCAGAGTTATTCTTATTTGCACACTTACTCTACATGACAAGAGTAGTTGTAAGTTAAAATAGAAATTTAATAGTGGCAAACTGGATGGTAATGAGGTAAGGATGGATGATAAGTTGATATTATGTAACTTTAAGTGAGAAGTTTGTATAGTTTAGGCATGAATTGTTCTATAAGTAAATCAAATAATTATTTTAAATTAAAATTTAAATTCTTGTACTGCTTATGTTTCCTTGGATTGTCTATACGAAAATATGTATTGCTTTAAGTGGAAAAGCAGTTGACTTTACTGCTGATCTTTTAAATGGCTTGCTATGTAAATAGGTTAAATATATGATAATCTTAGTTCTTGTTTGGTTGTATTGGGCCAAGTAGACACTCCTGAATTGTTTGAAGAATCTATTGTGTGTAATTTGATTTAATGAAATAATTTGCTTACTAATATGTTTCTCGATTAAGACTGAGTTATAAACTGATGGAATTCTTTATAGTTGCATGAGTTAAGCGTTGGAAACTAGTGAACTGTTGTGTAGAGGTAGTAAATGATGTTACAAAATTAAAGTTTGATTTTGAACTCTTGTATGCATCAATTGAGGAGAAATATTGGAGTTGTTAAATGTTGCGTTAAACCTGAGATTGATCCCAGTAAAACATAAATATGCAAAGCAAGTTAAAAAGGAAATAAAGGGCTGTTTTTAATTAAAAGTTTTGGTTCTCTTCTCTCTTTTCCTTGTTGGTTGCCTTGTGAAATACTCTTGGTTGGAAGAAGGAAATAGGAGCTATAAACTTGTCGAGAAAAAGAAACTATAAACAAATTATTAGATCGGTAGCAAATGCATTCTTTGGTGAATCCCTTTCTTCAATTGGTCGCATTATATAAACTCCTTGGTTAAAGCTATGACATGTCAAGGACATGTAAAAAGATGAAATCAAGGTGATATAAATGAGTGGGTACAAATTGTCTTTTCTCTATTTCTTCTATAAGATGAAATCAAGGACATGTAAAAGCATTAGTTAACAGAAGTTTAGGCATAACATTGCATTATAATTTATTTTAGATTTTTCTGACGTCATTGACATACTCAAAACCCTGAAGCCAATCTAAATAAATTCGAAAGCTACACCTATAATGTGTTAAAAAATTTAAATAAATTTTTTAAGGTTCAAAACTTACCAACAAAGCTCTAGCAATGTTGAACCGAATCAAACCAGTCGAAAAACTGTAAAAATCGGCTAAACCCACCTTGAACCGCAGCTGAACCGGACTAGGCTGAATCGGACCAAATCGGACTGAAGCACGCGCATCGCACGCGTGCCCGCTCGACCCGCCCTTATTCTTCATTCAAAGCCTTGTTCGAACACAGCGAGCACCGCCGCTGATCGTCCGTCGATCCGTCGCCGCCCTGCTGCCGTCAACACACCAGAACGACGCTAACATCCTCCCCACGTCCTCCTCAACCCACCTACCACCTATTCGAGCTGTCGGAGGTCAGACGTGCCCACAGCCGTCGGCATCTCCCTTCCTTCGCTGCACCAACCAACCTTCATTCCCAGCCACGCCCGCGCCTACTTTGCCGCAGTTGATGCACCAAATCGACTCCACAAAAGTCGTATCGTCCCTAGCTAACTCGCCGCAAAGGGAGAAGTCGACTGCCGCCCCTCTCGCTGGAGAAATCAACAGGAACAGAGAGGTGTTCTACTCGCCGCTCGACTTCGATCAACATCGGAATTCAAGCTTCCACGTGGCTTTCTTCGCTCGCAATCAGCTCCACAATAGTCGTATCGACTCTAGAGAGCTCATCGTGGTGGGAGGAAACACTCGCCGCACCCTATGCCGGCAAAATCGATGGAAACAGGGGTCTGCCCTTGCTCGCCGCTCGTTCGCCGCCTCCCATGCAACCACACTTCACTGGAGCCGCTTCCTCGCCACGCCAACCTTGCCATCGACGCCCCAACACCCTCACACACTTCTCCGTCGATAACCCCGACTGCCGGAAGGTTTGATGCTTCTGCCACGCCGTAACCCTCGGGAAATAGGGGTTGCCCTGTTCTCCGGGGTTTTAAACCCTTTTCACCGCCGCTGAACGTATTTATTTTTATTTTTTTATTTTTATTATTTTACTATTATTTTTTTTCTTTTTCTCATATAAACCCCCCAATTTTTTCAAATTAAATTTTTACCCCTTTCTTTTTCCTAAATCCTTATTTTCAAATTTTATTTTTTTATTATTTTATTTGTTTAATATTAAAATAATATTCTTTTTTTCTATTTCTATTTATTATTTATTTTATCTTTATTTATATATTATTTTATTAAAATAAAATAAAATTATTTTATTAAAATAAAATAAAATTATTTTATTTTATTTATTTATTATATATATATATATATTTTATTATAGAAAATAGGGTTTACAATGGCGATGTCTTTGCTGCTACTCCACCCAAGAAAACCTGATAGAATTAAGAAAAGCACTAGAGTACCTAAAGGGGCATTGGGACCGCAGCCACCGCGTGCTCGGGTGATCCCTCCCTTGGGTAATAAGTGACCTCGAAAGTGAGGCCCTCTCCAGCTAACTGGGTCGCCTTCGCCATCGAAGCTACCTGCATGCTGGCTCTCCTAATGGCATCAGAGGAGTTTCCAGAACGTTTGATGCCGATGTAGAGATCGCCAATGCGATGCCTGGCTAAGACCACGATGTCACCTTCGACCAATCTCTTCCAGGTGACGAACTTGCTCCACTTATTCAGGTGGTAACAAGTGGAATTCCTGTTACGGACAAGAATGAAGTTCTAGGTCGTCCCGTGCACATCGAGCGCGAACACATCCTCTGCCGGCATGGCCCTGTTGAGGTCAAGGTCGACAAAAGGGAATATAGCGAGCATGCCAGAGTTCGACACCGTGAGCCCGTTCCCGTGGGTGACGTCACTCATAGTGAGGATCTTGGTATAAGCGGTAAACTCACCTACTCTAATCGACTCAGCGATTGCTGATGCAGAGGAGGTAGAGGAGGAGCTGGCGACAGACTTCCAGTCATATTGGTGGAGGATAGGGTCAGTGATCGGGCAGGGATTGAGGCTAACTATGAAAAATACCTTATCAGTGTCGGGGTCAGCAAAGAGGCAGAGGGAGGAGACATGACAAAAAAGGCCAACGGAGAGGTGGAGTGCTTGCGGGGAGGGCTATCCAACATAGCCATGGGGGAAGAATAAGACATTGGAGACTCAGGCAGCAGCGATGGGACCAACTAAGGCGTTCTAGAGGTGGGGCTCGATGGGCATAGTTGGAACTGCGGGCTCCAAAGCAATCGAGAATTCAGGATGGGTTTCAAGGAGGGCGATTGACCGTAAAAATAATATAAAAAGAGGAGTATATTTCTAGTATTTAGCATTCGAGGCGATTAAGTTAGATAGTTGGTTTTTCTTCTTTTTTTTGAGGAAAAAATTTGAGTGGGAAGGTACACTCTATCATTGATTTTGTTTATAAACAAACTTATTATTTTGCCTACATTACAGTTTTCGTTGGTTTTTCTTCTTCTTTTTGAGGAAAAAAAATTGAGTGGGGAGGTACACTCTACCGTTGATTTTGTTTATAAACAGAGTTATTATTTTGCCTATGTTATAGATTTCGAAAACTACTTAGATGTCTTTTTACTTAGTTATAACTTCGATTTTATCATTTTTGTATATTTATTTTATTGAATTAAAATATAGTTTTTTTACTTAAGTTAGTATAATTAAAAATTTATAAGAATCTTAAGAAAAATTTATTATTTTTTTCATAAATTAGATAAATCAAACTTTCACGATAAATTTTTTAAAATAATAACGAAAGTAATAATGAGATCATTTGCACGCACATATTATAGCAATAATAATGCTCAAACACCCTTTCTAGAAGGTGAGTTGATGATTACTCTTGATGCTATTAAACAATGTTTATATGATGATGTAACTATACCGAAACAATGTAATATCCTATTGGTGAATGATAATTTAATTTATTTGTAAAAAAATATTATTTTTAAATATAATTTGGTGCTAACCCATCAAAATACTTCAATAATTCTATTTTAGATCTGCCGGGGAGTAACACTATTATTAATTCTAGAATAGATTTATCAATAATTAATTTTCTAAAGTATGATCATCAAAAATCTATATCTTGCATCAATAGATAGTTCAATAATATATCATAAATCTCATATCCATGAGTTTTTAATAATTCAACGGAATCATAATCATCTTAACTATTAAAATGTGCTAAGTATCTGAAATAGATTTATGTGTGCTTAATAGAAAGACTTTTTCTATTTTAGTTTTCTTATAACTCCGGCCAAATCATAATCACCATAGCTTTCAAAATATGAAATACATATAAAATACATATATATATATATATATATATACTTAATACAAGGACTTATCAAGTCCAATTAATTATAAGTAACCATAGGACTTTTTCCTATGTATCCAAATCAGATGTTTCCATTCCATGAAGCTCCTTTTATATCCCTATGTTTAAACATTAATTTCTTTCTTTGGTTATTTGCATGACTCTTTTATCTATCCTAGACTACTTTTAATCGTTCTTTAATAAGTTTGATATTTTCCGTAATAGTTTTGATTAACTCATTCCCATCAATTTGTCTTTCTTCAACCTCATCCCAGCACAACAATTTTCCATATTTCATTATATATAAATCCTCATATGGTAGCATTACAATATTAGCTTGATAATTATCATTATAATTAAATTCAATCAACGATAAATAGTGATCTCAACTTCCCTAGAATTCAATTGCACATGCTCACAATACATCTTTTAGGATTTAAATTATCCGTTCTAATTGGCTGAACTTATCAAGGGTCAAATAGGGCTTCGCACTCATCACAACGAGTAGGAATTGAAGCAAGGATATATTCCCTACACACGCATGAGCAATAAGATAATTGGTTTGAGGAGATCGATAATCATGGTAAGGTACTCAAAGCATGTAATTTTTCGCCTTTGGACCCCTTTGTCGAGCCCGAGTCGTGCCGGCGTGAACGACACCGTGGAGTCACGGTGCTCACAAGCCTTTAGTGTGGAAATAGATCTTTTGGACGCTTTGGAGTTGAGAGGACAAAAGGACTACTTTATAGCGCTGGTAAAACCTCTCAATCCTTCAAGCTAGACTTAAAAATGATTATTACAAGTGGACTAAGCTACAATCGCTCTCTTACTTAGCACTCTTTCTTTGCACTCCCTCCTGCTTGCTATCTAAGTGTTCAGCAAGGGGATTTATATAGGTGGAGGGCTGACCCTTCAGCTGCCCATTTGATTACACTCATTATTGCTCGGGCATTAAGTGTCCTAACCGTTTCCGGCAGTGTCGGTGGGCTGGTGCGCGCAACCCTCGGTTGTGCGGGAGCTCCGTGGCTCGGTGCTATGCACGCGCGCGCCTTCGACTAAGGGACTGCCCGGCTCTTGCCCCGCATGCATCCCTTGTTGATCCATGCACGTCGCTGGTTGCTCGGCTGCTTGCTCCGCTTGCGCGCCGTGTTGCTCGGGTGCTTGCTCCACGCACGCCCTCGATTGCTCGAGCGTCTTACCTGCGAAGTCCCTCGGTTGCTCGAGCGCTTGCTACTTGCGCGCCCTCGGTTGCTCGGCTGTCTTGCACCAGCTTTGCGCATGACCCTCGATTGCTTGCCTCTCGGTTGCTTGACCCGCACGCGCGCCTTGGTTGCTCGGCCGTTTGGCCCTTTGGCTCATCCCGCGCGCGCCCCTCGGCTGTGGCCTTGAAGCGGCTTCGTGCGCTGCGTGCGGGTTGCCCCTTCGCGCTTGAACCTCCGTGGTTCGTGGTGCGCCTTGGGTCGGACCCGTCGGAATTGGGCCCTTATACAAATAGATTATATAATTTTGAAATAAATCTGAGAATTTATAATGAAATTAATAATGAGAATATCAACAAAACTAATTGGGTGCATATGAAGCATTCTATTTGCTAGGTGTAAAATAGGTCATACTTTATTTATGCACTCAAATATTGGGTAATAATTGAGTTCTTTGTGGACATGCAACTTTCATGATGCTTCAAACTATGTTTGTGAATTGGATTTTTGGAGGGGGTTTACTAAATCTATTTCTTTTTGCTTGAAGAATACTAAGGTAAGAATTTAGTATAGAAACAAGAGCGATAGTTATGATGATGATACAAACAAGAACCTTAGGTACATCGAACCTTTATTTAGTAGAAAGAAAATATTCAATTATAAGGAGTTCCAAACATCGGCTCTTTAAACAAGTGCTGTTGGGATGAACTAGTAAATATAATTTTGTTCGTCCCCTATTCTCACCATGCCGCATGTTTGGAAATTTAGCTATTGTTGTTTGTCTATTTCACAACTTCTATTTAGATTGACACAATATCTTCAAATTGGTTAGAAAACATCCTACTCTAGTGCAATATAAGCAAATTATTATAGAAGCCATATAATAATAGATGAGCAGGAATTTTTCAAGAAGCAAGACATGCATGAGCAATGTTTGATTGTTGAAGGAAAGGCAACACAAGAAGATTATAGTTCATTCAAGAAGATGGTTGAAAAATATCAACCAATGGGAGGCCCTAGAACCACATCACCCTTGTCAGAGAGAACTATAATTGAAAATTCATCAAACCCACAACAAGTAGTTGTGCAACCTTTTGAAGAAGAACAAGAAGTGGCTCGACCAAACCCTAAAGAGAACATTCCATGACAAGAAGAAATATATTTTTTGGCAGGAGATACACCCCGATTAAATCTCAAGCCAAATCGAAAAGATTTTAAGGTCATTGCATATGAACTTGCAATGATAATATTGAACTTTTGATTACATAGATACAATGTTCAGAGCATATTCTAGAAAGAAGGAAATCCAAGGAGTTGAAGATGCAGATACAAAGCATGTTTATTGGCTAAAGAATTTAATTAGATTGAAGGTATTGATCATAATGATATTTTTTCTCTTATTGTTAAACATACTTTAGTACATGTTTTCTTAGCTTTGGTAGTAGTGGAAGATCTAGAGTTAGAGCAACTAGATGTCAAGATAGCATTCTTAATAATGATTTACATGAATAAATCTACATAGAACAACCAAAAAATTTTAGGATCAAGGGTAATGAAAATCTAGCTTGTCTTTTAAAGAAATCTCTTTATGACCTAAAACAATCACTTCATCCATGGTATAAAAAGATTTGATCAATTTATGCTTGATATAGAATATTCTAGATCTAAGTTTGATAGTTGTATCTATTACAAGACATTTGGAGAATAGATTATATATTTATTGATTTATATTGATGATGTTTTAATAATTGCAAAAGACAAGTTTGAGATTGAGAGGCTGAACCATCAACGTAAGACTGAGTTTGGGATGAAAGACTTAGGTGCGGTAAAGAAAATTCTTGACATAGAGATTTTATGATAGAAAAACCAAAATATTATTCTTAAAACTAAATTGTGATACATTATGAAAGTGGTGTAGGGGTTTGGAATGCATAAGTTAAAAATTATTAATACTCCACTTGTTGCACATTTTAAACTATCATAAACCTTCTCTCCTATAACAAAGGAGGAAGAAGACTACATGAATTATGTTCCGTATGCATCTGTTGTAGAAAGCCTTACGTATGCTATGCTATGTATATGGCTAAATATTGCTCAAGTTGCAAGTGTTCTTAGTAGATATTTAGCAAAACTAGGAAAAGTATATTGGAAAGCTATCTAGTGGATTCTTACATATCTGAATGGAACCGTTAGTATGTTTTTAGTTTTTGGTTGAAATAATATAAATCTTATAGGTTTTTTAGATTAAAACTCCATAGGAGCTCTTATAGGAGAAGATCTCTCATAGGTTGTCTTTTGCCTTGATGGTACAACCATAAGTTGGTAAGCCACTCTTCAAGCCCAGTAGCTCTATCTATAATTGAGGTTGAGTATATGGTGCTTTTTGAAACTATGAAAGAGGTAATTTGTCTTAGATACTTAATTAAGGAATTAAAACATTGGATGCAGGAAGTTATCAAAGTCATATTAAAAAATAAAAGTACAAAGTTTCACTCATGTTAAAGATACAAGGAAAAGGTCCTCGTGTATCTGGCATGCTAAGCAAGAACTCCACTATCTGCATTATATCCCCAAACATTGATTCTCTTATACCGAGATCTAAATAGTGTATAAAATTTTTATCAGAGTCATATTAAAAAATACTACTGAAATAAAATTACAAAGTTTAACTCAAATTGAAGATGAGGGTATTGATATAGGGTATTGATTCCCATGCCTCTACATTCCCAAAATAGCATTATGAACATATTTGAAATGAAAATACAAAGTTTAACTCATGTAGAAGATACAAGATATCAATGCATTATCTCTCACAAGCAAAGCAAGGGCACTATCAGTTGAGCTACATCTCCAAATATTAATTATCTTATTATGATACCAAAATAGCGTAAAAAATTCTTACCCAAGTCCCATTAAAGGAACTTCACTGAAATGGAAATGCAAAGTGCATTATCATTTAACTTATATCTCCAAATATCAATATCTTATTTCGAGCCCTAAATATCATATAAAATTATTATCAATGTCTTACTAAAAGAACTTCATTGAATTGGAAATGTAAAGTTTAATTAACATTGGAGATTGACAGCCTCTACATCCCTAATGTGGGTTTATAATCTCCATGCCTCTACATTTCTAGACATTGAAAGTCTTATTCAAGAGACATTACCTTGTGCCTCTACATCACTAGACATTGATATTTTGTAGACGTTACCTATGCCTCTACATCCCTAGACATCGACAATATTATTCTGTTGTAAACCCCTACCCCTTGATTTGAAAGAAAAAAAAAATGGTCCGGTTCAACTGCACCGGCCAGCCGGCCGGTCCAGCTGAACCGGATGATCCGGTTTGAAGAGCCGGCGTGAGTGAGAAGAGCCGAGGGCTCTTCCCACTCGACGCCTTCTTCTTCAGCTTCCTCCTCACCCTCGCGACCGCCCGCAACAGAGCAGCGCTGACACTGCTCCACCTTGTCAGCGCCCGCCGCTCGCCGACCATCGTTCGCCGACCATCCCCCTCCGCCACGACGAGAAGAGCTCGGCAGAGGTCGACTTTCCCTCCTTCCCACTGGATTTCCCTCTTCGCGAGAGCAGCCCCCGTCCGCGCCTCTTCCACCTCGTCGGCGTCTACCGTCCGCCGCCCGCCTTCTGCCTCAGCTGTTCACCGTCCGTGGAGCTCCGCCGCGACGAGGAGAACTCGGTGGAGATGAGGAGCGCTCTGCGGCTGCCGCGCGACCCATTCCCCTATTTCCTCCCCTTCGAGAGAGTAGTCGCAGCCGTCCATCGCCCTTCCTCCGCGCCCACCGACTGCCTCTCGCTGCTGCCGTCCGCAGCCGACGTCGCCGCCCATTCCTCTCTGCCGTGACGAGGAGCGTTTGGCGGAGACGAGGAGGGCTTCGTTGTAGTCGCGCGACCCTTCCCCTGCAATCTTCCTTGTCGCGTGCTGCATCTGTTCGCCGTCCACAGCAACCGTCCGCCGTCCGCCCGTCGTTCCACGCGCAGATCGCCGACGTGCCGTTCGTGGTTGCTGGGGCTCGAGCTGCTCGCCCTCGCCGCAAGCTCGTGAGCTTGCGTTCGACCCCGATGCAACTGCAGCAGGCGACGATTTCGTCGCCGCTGCTCCAATCCGCAGCACGACCGACGAGGAGTGGAGCTGCGAGTCCACTTGTCTCATCGGCCGGATCCACCTCCTCTCCTTCCCCACATGTTCGCAAGGTGAGGAGCTTCGTTTCCCCTCTGTGAACGGGCGATTTCGCCCTCCGGCGAACTTGCCCAGGAGTTCGCCGGCGACGTCCACCGAGAGCCTCCGTTTGGAGTTGATGGCCGGAGTTTTCGCTGGCTGTCGTTGGTCCCCTCTCGTGCGAAGGCTTCCGGAGCTCGTCGTCAAGTTGGCCGGTGGTTTTACGAACTCCGGCGAGGTGGGGGTAGGGTTCCGGCGGCCGACGGTGAGGTTTTCCGGCAAGGGAGAAGGATTCGGCTGAGGTATTTCTTTTCCTCCCTTAATCGCGGATTAGCGTTAATTAAGCATGTTAGTGTAAATTAAGCAAGGTTAGTGATTTAATTAAGTGAGATTTGTAAATGGGTTGGGTTGAACCAAATTGAAGTTTATTTAGGTTGAATTTGAATTGAATCAGGGTTCAGGTTAAGTTAAGTATGGTGAGCTGAATCAATTAATTAGATTGGGTTCAAGCCAAATCAGTTAATTGAAATCAATTCGAGCTCCAGTCAAACCAAATTAGATTGGACTGGCTAGACTGGATCCAATTAAACTAGATTGGATTCGAGTCGAACTAAATTAAATTGAACCAAACCGAACCGATCAGCATTGACCGGGTCAGTTGACCGATTAGCGTTGACCGGGTCAGTTGACCGATCAGCGTTGACCGGGTCAACTGTTGATCGTTGACCAGGTCAAAAATAATAAAAATAATATAAAATAATAAAAATAATTTAATTTAATTTAATTTTTCATTGGTATGATTAGGTGATTTAAAATAGTTAATTAAGATTTAAGTAATCTAATTAAGTGTTGATGGGTATTATTTGGGCCCTTGGGTGACTTGGGCTAGATGATGGGTTTAAATGGATATAAATTTGATAGAATTTATTTAAACTTAATTAAATTAATTTAGCATGATAATTAGTTTAAATAGTAAAATTTAAAAATTTGATTAATTAAGATTTGATTAGATAGAATTAATTATCAACCTGTATGCTTAGTTTGAGTTAATTAAATGTAGTAATTACTTTAATTAATTTATTGATAATTTAATTGGGCCAAAAATTTGGACATATGCCTAAGGGGTAAACATGGGCGTATTAATTAAGTATGTGCCCCCTAAATTAAACATGGGATCGTAAATTTAAATGTAGGCTTGTTGAGCGATAATTAATTAGGATAATTGTATAAGTTAGATTGATAAATTTATATTTGCTTTACTTTAGGGAAAAATAAATTAAAATTTATTTTAAATAATTTTATTAATTAGGACTATCGCGGGTACGCGATTCGCGTAGTTCGTTGCAGTGATTCATTGCTACGCGGGTTGGTTCTAAAGAGCGGATAGCTAACCCAGGTGCGTTGGTTCTTCGAGGTGGGATTTATTCAAACTAGGGAATTCTGGCTGGGGTCTTCTTAGGAACAATTCTTGGATGTCTTAAATATAATAAAATATAATGCTTGATAAGATTTGATATGTCTGCATGTTAGTTTAATTTACTTTACCTAACATGTATGATATACCATGATTACCATATTGAGTTTTAATATGTCGTGACATCTTGATCTGCATGTTATATATTATTTTATTATTTTTCTATGCTATGATAACACAACTACCATGTAGACATAGATAAAAAATAACGATATGTTAGAACCCCTTGACGACGTCACCGCAACTTAGACAGAAAGGGGCATTTCTCATATGCCCCGCTTGACCGCCGCGTACCGACGGGGGTCAAACGGTGACGTCCCGCTACGCACTACTCCCGAGGTTATGCATAGCTTAGATACTGAGAGCACCACTCCCGAGGTTATGCATAGCTTAGATACTGGGAGCACCACTCCCGAGGTTATGCATAACTTAGATATTGGGAGCACTACTCCCGAGGTTATGCATAGCTTAGATACTGGGAGCTAGTAGGGTAAGAGACTGTACAAACTCTAAGGTCAGATTAGACCGAAAATATGGAGCAAGTTCTTACCCAAAAATTTATACTCGCACGAGTGTCGTTTAGGCGACCTCGTGATAGTCCTGAGATGGCTAGCGAGGATGAGCCCTACCACGGATTTGGCACCGATGGAGACGAGGTTGCCACAGCCCATCGTGCGGATGTGCGTCAATCTCGGTCGACATAGACTGCTATTGGACTGGAAAGGTGATTCCCTATCTGACGCCTTGGACAGTGGATCCGTAAACCACACGGCTATCATCCTTGACGTTCTGCAGACGATCGGATGAGTAGTCCAGATCCTAGGATTATTATTCCGGCTAGCCGTGGCCGATGAGATTGATATGATGGTGACCCTATCTACGGACAGTGTGTAGTACTATACAGATGTCGTTGCCCCTACGGATCCGGGGAGGATGTAAGGGCACGACGGTTTTGCTAGGGGAGGCATAGTCATCGACTAGTGAAACGATGAAGAGTGATATTGGGTCACCCGTCCTCTCCGCCAACATCAGTGCAGCGGGCATAGGTAGAGACAGAGACAGAAAGGCACTGATGGGCTTACTAATACACTTAGCTCGGGTATTCACTAGGCATAGGCTGACAGCCTGAGTCTTGTAACTTTAAAGTCTTATTATGACGTAGGTGATATGCTGTTGACATTGACACTAGATACAACTTAGGTGACATCTAGTGAAATATACATATGTATTTATTTATGCCGTTTTATTTCTTTCTATAATTTGATTTACATAAATCAAATGAAAAATGATGATTAACAACCAAAGGCATCCTAGAATACTCCTCCTAGCCTTTGATTTCTTTATTCGGTAGAGCCGTAATTTCGCACTAGGCCGCAAGGCTGAGCACACCACTTTTTCCCGTGTGTGCTGGTGTGTTAGATGATCATAAGAGACGGTTGATGAAGATGAGTCCATCGACGGGTCTATTTTTATTTATCGATACCTTTTATCATAGAATTGTAGTAGATTTATCGGGACTGTGTTAGGAATCTTTAGTTAGATGATTTATTTATAGTTCCGCTGTGTAAACGATGTATAGGGATGGTATGTATCACTTTGATGCTTTGTATGGGTCTGTTGGGCTCATACGGCGGTTGCCACGTGTCCGACAGTAGGGTCGGGGCGTGATAATTAAAGTGGTATCAGAGCCTAGGTTTGGAGAACCTAGGACATTAAGTTAAGTTTAAGGTCTTAAGGATTAAGATGACAGTCCCGATATAATATAGGATAAAGTACGAGTCAGAAATATAGTAGTATATTTCCTTGATAACGAGTTTCTACTCTGCCGCCAGTAACTATCGCTATGATAAATTTTTTGTGGCCCGATAATCGCCGTAATATAAAGATAGTAAATCTAATAATCTCCGGATAGTATATATGACTACAATTTTCACTGAGTCGGAGAAGAGATAGAAACTTAGATCAATATGCTCAGATCTACGATCTAGTTTCATTTCTAAATGATCAAGTAAATTTATCCATGATCATACTCAAGGTTACTTTGTTGGGTGCATCATAATCACCTCTTATACCAACATAGGTAGCTATCATCACTTTGATCTTAAGAATATTGATATCAAATTATCTCATGTTATATCTTAATCATACTAATTGTATCTCATGACCCCATCTTGAGATATTGAGTCTAAATAAATCTATCAATATTTGATTTTATCCGCTCCGATTCGAGCACGTGCTTCTGAGTTTGACTCGTAGGCATAGACGCACCAGATGCACTCCCACATCTGTACTCTCATGCTAGATAGCTAAGGTATCAGGTAGTCTATAAGGACTGTTAAATTATGGATTATCTGTGAATCTTATCATCGATTCATATGTCACGATCTAGCCAAATAATTAATACATTATCAGATTATTTTGTTGACTCTCCTACATGAGTTAGCACGTGTGCTACTATATGACATTTGAGTACGTGGTTAATGAGATATCTCGTTTAACTTTTACTTAGGTTCCAAATTATAGTTACATTATCAAATCATGAAACCTGGCGATATGAACATATTGACTATCGTCGGTATACGTGAATTCCAGTAAAGTTTGAAATCTTGAATCGTAAGTTTAATCTATGACCAATTTGGACGTATATAAGATTATGTAATTATCCCATATTATACAGAAGTGCCACATCTTTATTTTTATCATAAAAAAATTTTCGTGCAAATATTTGCCTTAATTATTTCTTAGATCTTGATAACTACTGAAATTGAACGTCCATATGAGATCTGGATCATATAATTTATATCAGATTAATCTACGTAAGACCACTGATCTTAAAAAAAAAAAAATCTATCGATATTTTAAGTTGGCTTACGTATGAGTTAATTTTGTTTGAACCTAACTCTTACTCGGATCTCTTAAATGGACTTTATTCCAGATTCAAAAAGTTGTTTGTAGATGGATCTATATTAAATGATTTGAAATTATCTAAGACCTTACTCTCATTTGAGTTAATTATATATATTTTTTTAAATCTCATGAGTATATGTTGATCGTTTTGGATCGTCATCATGATTTTTAAGTTGTAACTAAAAGTTGACCGTCATCAATTATAATATTCGTGTCAACCCCCAACACTTGCAGCTCTATTTACAGTATCTGTAGCTTTTTACATATACTCTTGTTGCAGCTCTACACCCTATCTGTAACTTTATTTCGCATATTCAGCTTGCGTATATTGCATGACATCTCTAATTGTACATGCTACAACCTTCTTCATTTTCCTAGATATACTGTAGCTTTGATGCTCACTTGTTATATTTCTGTAGCTTCATTTTTGCAGCTCAACTTTACCGCTTGTTTCATCTTACATTTCTCAACTTCCGCAACTTCTGATATTTCATATTCATTTCAGATTTATCTGCAGTCATGTGGACTGGCTTCCTAAATGTAAATCCTTATATTGTTTCTCCCTTCATTTCATATTTCGATGCATCAAGACAGTTAGTATAGTTGTCATCAGCAGTCCACTTGTACTCTTGTATCATTACATACATAAAGCTTCCTACACTCTTTCAAGCAGTTTACTCAGACATTAAATCTTTACTGAGCTTGGAGCATCTTCCTTTGTACCGGCATTCTATGCGTTCAATGCAGTTGTTTCCTGCTATTTTCTTATATCTATCAATTTCTTTTCGGAGCTTGAGCAGCTTTCGCTTATTCTATATATCCTATATACGACCAACTTATTAGCCAAGCCGTTTTCTTTTATCTGCTTCTTTTAATTCTGCTTAGTGGCCTTTCTGAATCCAAATTTTGTTGAATATTTATGTAATTTTCTTTGCAGTTATTTCCTTAGTCATTTTCTGCAGTTTGCAGTTCCTTTTTGTGAAGCTACTTCCTTTGTCAACTGTCCTTAGTCAAATTTTATCCATCGTTGGTAGATTTCCTTATTCCTTTTTATTTCTATAGCTCCCTCAGCTTAGCTCAGTTCTTTACTTAGTATTTTTGCAGCTCAGATTCCTATACTTTCATCAGTATCATTATATATATATCCGGTCTTTTTCTACGATCTTATTCAGTAATGCAGCAGGCAAGATTTCTGCATTTGCAACTCAGATTTCAACTGCCTGCAGATTTTGTAGTAACTTTGCTTCCTTACTCTTTTTTTTCATAGCTCCCCAAATTTCTGGATGCTGCAGTTTTCTTGGCGCCTCTAGCACATGTAGATATCCTTAGTAGCTACATGTATTGTGACATCTCTTATTTTATTCACTACTTCTGTAGCTCATATCCAGTGCACATAGTAGCTTAGGTATAATTGTAATAATTCTACCTCTACAAACTTGGATGCAATCCTTTCTACTCTATTCTAAGCTTTGAGTAAAGCTTACTCCGCATCAGCGATCAATGCTTGAGTGAAGCTTATTTCTGTGCCAAAATATCCAGATACATAATATCAGATACATCAAATACAATCACTTCTGTATTATTTCTGGCCCATTGTCAATCCAAAAGTATTAATTCTGGCTCTTCAATTTAGCCAAAATTTAGCATGAAAAAAAAATAATAATCATTTGATTGATTTGCTTGATATGATGATTTAATTTTCCTTGGAGGACCATTTACCCAAGGAAGTATGATCTGCTAGTGTACTATACCGAGTTATATTTTCTTATCTTTACTAACGAATCTCAAAAGAATGGGCTATCTTGCCCAACTGACCATTATCGATTTGTTGGGGAGCCTCACAACCACTAATGGTCCATCTTATCTCAATAGATCGTGACCACCAATTCATGCTGACCACACTTACTCTATTTTTCCTAGCGTGAATTGGAAGTCTTGCTCTTAATTAGGTCAACACTCATAGAGAAGATCACTGCGTACATAAACGTACCTCTTTGTGTTAAATAATATGGATTCTCGTGAGGATCCAAAAATAACTACAATGATCCATAGTATAGTGACAACTAAGGTGGGATCGCTATATAATGACATATATTATGTTGTCACGTGGGTCATTTAGTTGGGCTACCTTAAATTGCAGACCTTGTATCTTAGTATCAATGAGTTTATGATAACTAAAGTGGTATCACCTTAGAAATGGGTTATTGCTTTAGAGGGAATATAAAAGGTCTACTTATTTATCATCGATTATAATTCGAGGAAGGGATAAACGATTGTGTTTCTTTTTGGAGGACCAAAAAATTTTAAAGGGGGGAGTACTTGTAAACCCCTACCCCTTGATTTAAAAAAAATAATAATAATGGTCCGGTTCAACTACACCGGCCAGCCGGCCAGTCCAGCTGAACCGGATGATCCGGTTTGAAAAGCCGGCGCGAGCGAGAAGAGCCGAGGGCTCTTCCCGCTCGACGCCTTCTTCTTTGTCTTCCCCCTCACCCTCCCGACCGCCCGCAACAGAGCAGCGCCGGCACTGCTCCACGTCGTCTGCGCCTGCCGCTCGCCGACCATCGTTCGCCGACCATCCCCTTCCGCCGCGACGAGAAGAGCTCGGCGGAGGTCGACTTTCCCTCCTTCCCGCTGGATTTTCCTCTTCGCGAGAGCAGCCCCCGTCCGCGCCTCTTCCACCTCGTCGGCGTCTACCGTCCACCGCCTGCCTTCTGCCTCGGCTGTTCGCAGTCCGTGGAGCTCCGCAACGACGAGGAGAACTCGGTGGAGATGAGGAGCGCTCTGCGGCTGTCGAACGACCCATTCCCCTGTTTCCTCCCCTTCGAGAGAGTAGTCGCAGCCGTCCGTCGCCCTTCCTCCGTGCCCACTGACTGCCGCTTGCTGCTGCCGTCCGCAGCCGATGTCGCCGCCCATTCCTCTCTGCCGTGACGAGGAGCGTTTGGCGGAGACGAGGAGGGCTCTATTGCAGTCGCGCGACCCTTCCCCTACAATCTTCCTTGTCGCGTGCTGCATCTGTTCGCCGTCCGTAGCAACCGTCCGTCGTCCGCCCGTCATTCCACGCACAGATCGCCAACGCGCCATTCGTGGTTGCTGGGGCTCGAGCTGCTCGCCCTCGCCGCAAGCTCGTGAGCTTGCGTTCGACCCCGATGCAACTGCAATAGGCGACGATTTCGTCGCCGCTGCTCCAATCCGCAGCACGACCGGCGAGGAGTGGAGCTGCGAGTCCACTCATCTCGCCGGCCGGATCCTCCTCCTCTCCTTCCCCACATGTTCGCAAGGTGAGGAGCTTCGTTTCCCCTCTGTGAACGGGCGATTTCGCCCTCCGGCGAACTTGCCCAGGAGTTCGCCGGCGACGTCCACCGAGAGCCTCCGTTTGGAGTTGACGGCTGGAGTTTTCGCTGGCTGTCGTTGGTCCCCTCTCGTGCGAAGGCTTCCGGAGCTCGTCGTCAAGTTGGGCGAGGGAGAAGGATTCGGCTGAGGTATTTCTTTTCCTCCCTTAATCGCAGATTAGCGTTAATTAAGCATGTTAGTGTAAATTAAGCAAGGTTAGTGATTTAATTAAGTGAGATTTGTAAATGGGTTGGGTTGAACCAAATTGAAGTTTATTTGGGTTGAATTTGAATTTAATCTAGGTTCAGGTTGGGTTAAGTTGGGTGAGCGGAATCAATTAATTAGATTGGGTTCAAGCCAAATCAGTTAATTGAAATCAGTTCGAGCTCGAGTCAAACCAAATTAGATTGGGCTGGCTAGACCGGATCCAATTAAACTAGACTGGATCCGAGTCGAACCAAATTAAATTGAACCGAACTGAACCGATCAGCGTTGACCGGGTCAGTTGATCGGTCAGCGTTGACTGGGTCAAACAGTTGACCGGTCAGCATTGACTGGGTCAACTGTTGACCGTTGACCAGGTCAAAATAATAAAATAATAAAAATAAAAATAATTTAATTTAATTTTTCATGGGTATGATTAGGTGATTTAAAATAGTTAATTAAGATTTAATTAATCTAATTAAGTGTTGATGGGTTTTATTTAGGCGCTTGGGTGACTTGGGCTAGATGATGGTTTAAATGGATATAAATTTGATAGAATTTATTTAAGCTTAATTAAATTAATTTAGCATGATAATTAGTTTAAATAGTAAAATTTAAAATTTTGATTAGATAGAATTAATTATCAACTTGTATGCTTAGTTTAAGTTAATTAATTGTAGTAATTACTTTAATTAATTTATTGATAATTTAATTGGGCCAAAAATGTGGACATAGGCCTAAGGGATAAACATGGGCGTACTAATTAAGTATGTGCCCCCTAAATTAAACATGGGATCGTAAATTTAAATGTAGGCTTGTTGAGCGATAATTAATTAGGATAATTGTATAAGTTAGATTGATAAATTTATATTTATTTTACTTTAGGGAAAAAATAAATTAAAATTTATTTTAAGTAATTGTGTTAATTAGGACTATCGCGGGTACGCGATTCCACGTAGTTCGTCGCAGTGATTCATTGCTACGCGGGTTGGTTCTAAAGAGCGGATAGCTAACCCAGGTGCGTTGGTTCTTCGATGTGGGATTTATTCAAGCTAGGGAATTCTGGCTGGGGTCTTCTTAGGAATAATTCTTAGATGTCTTAAATATAATAAAATATAATGCTTGATAAGATTTGATATGTCTGCATGTTAGTTTAATTTACTTTACCTAACATGTATGATATACCATGATTACCATGTTGAGTTTTAATATGTCGTGACATCTTGATCTGCATGTTATATATTATTTTATTATTTTTCTATGCTATGATAGCACAACTACCATGTAGACATAGATAAAAAATAACGATATGTTAGAACCTCTTGACGACGTCACCGCAACTTAGACAGAAAGGGGCATTTCTCATATGCCCCGGTTGACCGCCGCATACCGACGGGGGTCAAACGGTGACGTCCCGCTACGCACTACTCCCGAGGTTATGCATAGCTTAGATACTGAGTGCACCACTCCCGAGGTTATGCATAGCTTAGATACCACTCTCGAGGTTATGCATAGCTTAGATACTGGGAGCACCGCTCCCGAGGTTATGCATAGCTTAGATACTGGGAGCTGGTAGGGTAAGAGACTGTACAAACTCAATGATCATATTAGACTGGAAATATGGAGTAAGTCCTTACCCGAAACTTAAACCCGCACGAGTGTCATTTAGGCGGCACCGTGATAGTCCTAAAATGGCTAGCGATGATGAACCCTACCATGAGCTTGCCACCGATAGCGGATGTGTGTTTATCCCGATCAACATCGACTGCTATTGGACTGAGAAGGTGATTTCATATAGATGCCTTGGATAGTGAATCCGTAGACCACACGGCTATCACCCTTGACGTCTGCAGACGATCGGATGAGTAGTTCGGATCCTAAGGTTGTTATTCCAGCTAGCCGTGGCCGATGAGATTGATATGATGGTGACCCTGTCTACGGACAGTGTGTAGTACTATACAGATGTCGTTGCCCCTATGGATCCGGGGAAGATGTAAGGGCACGACAGTTTCGCTAGGGGAGGCATGGTCAGCGACTAGTGAAATGATGAAGAGTGATATTGGGTCACCCGTCCTCTCCGTCAACATCAGTGTAGCGGGCATAGGTAGAGACAGAGACAGAAAGGCACTGATGGGCTTACTGATACCCTTAGCTCGGATATTCACTAGGCATAGGCTGGCAGCCCGAGTCTTGTAACTTTAAAGTCTTATTATGACGTAGGTGACATGCTGTTGACATTGACACTAGATACAACTTAGGTGACATCTAGTGAAATATACATCCATATTTATTTATGTCATTTTATTTCTTTCTATAATTTGATTTACATAAATCAAATGAAAAATGATGATTAACAATCAAAGGCATCCTAGAATACTCATCCTAGCTTTTGATTTCTTTATTCGGTAGAGCTGTAATTTCGCACTAGGCCACAAGGCTGAGCACACCACTTTTCCCCGTGTGTGCAGGATCATACGAGACGGTTGATGAAGATGAGTCCATCGATGGGTCTATTTTTACCTTTTATCATAGAATTGTAGTAGGTTTATCGGGACTGTGTTAGAATCTTGAGTTAGATGATTTATTTATAATTCCACTGTGTAAACGATGTATAGGGATGGTATGTATCACTTTGATGCCTTGTATGGGTCTGTTGGGCTCATACGACGGTTGCCATGTGTCCGACAGTAGGGTCGGGGCGAGACATAAATAGTGTATAAATTTTTTATCAAGGTCTTATTAAAAGAATATTACTAAAAAAAAGAGAGCAAACTTTAACTCATATTGGAGATGCAAAGTATTGATTCCCATGCCTCTACATTTACAATCTTATTCTAGAGAAATTACCTTATTCCTCTACATCCCTAGACAATGATAGTCTTATTCTGGAGACGTTACCCCTTGCCTCTAAATCCTTAGACATTGGCAATATTATTTTGCAGACTTAAATAGTGTATAAATTTTTTATCAAAGTCTAATTAAAAGAACATTACTAAAGAAAAAATAAACTTTAACTCATATTGGAGATGCAAAGTATTGATTCTCATGCCTCTAGCATGATAATAGAATACTCTACCATCTAAGCTACATCTCCAAACCTTAATTATCTTATTTGTAAAAATAAGATTACAAAGTCTAATCCAAATTAGTGATTTGGGGCATCAATCTCGGTGCTTTTTGCATGCTACGCAAATGCTATACCATTTAAGCTTTTTGCATGCTACATAGTGTATTAAATTTAAATCAAAGTCCTATTAAAATAATATTACTACATAATACTATCGGAACCATGAAGAGGTGGATCTAGGTGGCAATAAACATTCAACCATTAATTCTTTCACAGGCTAACTTACTAAAGCAATTAAAGATAGAGCCAAGGGAGGGAGTTGTCTCAGAGGACTTCAAAGTACGTCCAATGATCTACCTTAGGAATAAACTAGAATTTTTACAAGCTCAGGGAAGAATGTCGAGACTAATCCAGATCTAATTATAGATATTTTATAGTTATTTCAATACCCTGCTAGAATATTGATTGATGTGACTCCCGTAGATCTTTTGAAATCATAACCTATGGTATAAATACCTATAGGACAACAATTACTTGGGAACATAGTTTATAAGGAATAGGAGATTATGTTGGAGGATAAATATTTATTTAATACTTGAGATTGATTAGTTAGCATAACAGAATGCTATGGTCAATTATTTTACCAAAGTAGAGGTATTCTTAAGAGAAAGAATACTTGATCTGCAATTTACTAGGTATCATTGAATTTTACCAACTTGTATAATTTTAGGATTCAAACTTGGAAACATATTAGAAAAAGATATATGTTGACATACTAATGGGTCATGCCAGTACCGACCAAAGCACGGTCTGCCTTCAACATGGCATTGCACCATGTCGTGCCGGCCACAGGGCATATCGTGCCCTGCCCCACTCGGCCCAGCCCACAGCACACACCGTGACACTTACATTATATTATTGTGGGGAGATTGGCGAAATGAAGCGGTCAAATACTGATGTTTCTACAAGTACGGTGTCAGATTCTTAAATGTATTAATTAGTTGTCTGCCAAAGTGAGGATGGGACAGGAGCGGAGAAGAAGAACTAAACTACCAAGCCAAAGGCAACGAAGGTGGTGAGATGTGAAAGCCTAGCTCTACCTTTTGAAAAGCAACCCCTCCTCTTGGCCAAAGTCCTCCTCCTCCTCTCTATCTCTAGACTAAAATCCTTGGAATAGAATATATATTAAACAACACAAGCACACATCATCGCTTAGGAGGAGGAGGAGGAGGAGGAGGAAGAAGAAGGGAATAGCATCATCATGCAGGACTTAGAGCTGCTAAATCATTTAAATGTTGCCTTGCCTATGGTTAGTATATTTCCCCTCACCCCTCCTCACTCAAGAAAGAAGAATGGACCATGCGCTAGGAATAGTACTGGACCATGCGCTACTAGTGCTAAGGAACCTGATTGATATTGGCATGCTCAACGAGGTGGGTCCCTGAGCATTCTAGGTTCATTGGTAGTATATATTTTGGTCTCAGCTTGCCAGGCTATAGACAGATGGATTAGGTAGTTTGTTTGGTGATCCTGCCATGGTGCAAAATTACAGCACTGTATGGTTACTTGGTTTGGAAAGATCTTGTGTTGGAAAAAAGGGGTACCGTGATCACCAGCTCCTTCTACTAACGTCAGTGTACAGGCATATAGGACAGAGACATAGAGTTAACACTGACAGGTTCAGGGGAATCTTTGATGAGAGATTCTCCTTGAACATAAGTGGCTGCCTTAGGTGTAGAATGGATAGATAATGTTATAATAAATTGAGTAACATTACATCATTGATTTAGTGGTAATGTTATGATCATATTTCTTGTTTCCTAATATATATCCTGTTAGGATCATGTTTCTAATATCCTGTGATATATCGTGTTGTGATCGTAATCATGTTATTTCATCTTTATTGTCTTGTCATGTATTAGTGACATGTTGATTTAAGTATGTGATTTTTAGTAGATATATTTTTATGTTGGTTTATACAATAACTTATGCCCATTTTTAGGGTGCTCTCTCTATAGCCTCATGAGTTTCGCAACTCAGATGTGCATATTTTTTCCTTGTTGCGCAGGTTACAGGTTGGCTGCTAGCGGGGAGTGAGGGAGAACTTAGTTGGTGAACAATATTTATTTTTGTAATCTAGATAGAGATGTAAATGAGTAGTGTTGGCTTGAATGTAAAATGTTATTACTTCCGCTTTGTTAATCAATAAAATAATAGTGCTTTGTGATACTTTTTAGCCTTGTATAAGTTGTGGTGTTGAAGTGCAGCTTATACGGTGGTTGCCACGTGCCCAAAGGTAGGTTTGGGGCGTGATATCCTCTCTCTCTCTAGACTCAAATCCTTGGAATATAATATATATTACACAACACAAGCACACATCATCGCTTAGGAGGAGGAGGAGGAGGAGTGAAGGGAATAACATCATCACGTACGACGTAGAGCTGCTAAATCATTTAAATGTTGTCGCCTATGGTTAGTATCTTTCCCCTCACTCCTCCTTATTCAAGAAAGAAGAATGGACATCATCCTCTCCCCTTGCATCTCCTCCTCAATTTTCGATCAACCCTTGCTGGTGTTGATGCTACTACGAGCATATGACTTAAAAGGAAGAGGTTTATAGTGAAAATATTGTGTTACGTGCCTTGCATACAACAGATGGGTGCCATATTGTGATGCGAACTGTAAACAGCGTGGCCCGACTAGCATGGGGTACAGGCACGTGCCATGCCCTACTCGGCCTAAAGCAGTATGGCCTAATAAGCATACCTAGATATATATCTTATCTAGCTTGATATATCTATGTTTAGAACAAAGGTACAAGAGATACCCATTGTGCGTAAATTTCTGGATGTATTATTAGGTGCATCACTTCATAAAGAAGTTGATTTCTTTATTGAATTGCAATTAGGTACTCATCCTATCACACTATTCTAACACGGAACTTAGTGAATTAAAAATACCATCATAAGAATTATTAGATAAATGATTTACCAGACCAAGTACCTTACAATGGGGAACATCAATGTTATTTGTGAAGAAGAAAGATCCTATCACACTATTGCATTAATTATAGATAATTATAAAATGACCATCAAGAATAAATATCCTTGGGAAGAATTGATGATCAATACGATCAATCACAAGGAGCTAGGATATTTTTAAAGATTCATCTCAGATTAGGATATCATCAATTGATATTCTAACAGTCAGATATATTATCTATAGGACTAGGTACGAACATTATGAGTTCATAGTAATGCTTTTTGACCTAATGAAAGCACCACAGCTGCATTAATGGATTAAATGAAAATAGTTGAGAAATAAAATTATCTCCAAGACTAAGATGAATTATTAAAGTATATAGAACAAAAGGGATTTAAAAATATTACAATTAATTTAATCCTAATTAATTTTGAATGTACATTCAACTAGTTCAAAATATTGGCAAGCTCAATTGGTTTTATGAAGGACCGCCATTGATGATGATTTACCATTAAAAGGACCACCAGATGACCTTAGTACCAAACATTTGTAGGCCTCTCAAAATAGAAAAGAAAGTACACATCTTCATTTTTGAACGGTAGCATGCTGACCACTGAAGGTAATAACATATGTGTTGTTTTCATCAATAAATAACTTTTTTCTTTGGTATTTGAAATTCTGAATGCTACTCGGTTACTTGAATGTTTTGTTAATCACTTAGAAGTAGGGTTGAATTCATAAGAGAATTAAGAATGTCCGATTTTTTAACTATAATAAGCCGCTCACGACCTCGAGTGTTCGTGAGCAAAATGAATGATCTTTCTTTGAATTAGACCTCAGGGAACAAAACGAAATCAGAAGCTGTAGCAGATATAATTTTAGAAATAGCATAATGCTTACTTTGAATGAATTAAAATTTATTTAGGATTACATCAATAGTAATATCTCTTCCGATTATGAATAGGACTAAAATAAAGAAATATAACATAATACTTATATAATTACACAAATATAAGGCAACAAGATACCTTGATCAATAATATAATTCTTATAGTCATTGACGCAGATCCTCAGCACAAAGAACCTGTTCCCCGTTGCTAGCCTTACTAGTGATGAGGATTTTGGAGAAGCATATAACTCCCCTTCCTCCATCAGGGAACTCCGGTATGGAAACAATATAGCTGGAGAGAAGCATCATAGGAGGTAGAGCCATGGAGGGATGGAGGCGGGGACCAAGGCCAATGCTGGTGCAAACCTCCTTAGTATCAAAGTAGACCAGGAGGTGGACCGTAGTGACATGACAGTGAAATACTGTGTAGAGGGAGGGGATTGTCATGCCCCAATTCCACCTTTGGGTACGTGGCAACCGCCGTATAAGATGCACTTCAACACCACAATTTATACAAGGCTAAAATATATCACAAAGCACTATAATTTTATTAATTACACATAGCGAAAACAATACATTTTACAATTTAACCACCACTACCAATTCAAATCTCTATCTAGATCACCAAATTGATATTATTCGCCAAGCTAAGTTCTCCCTCACTCCCGGCTAAAGATCAACTTGTAACCTACGTAACAGAGAAAAATGTGCACATCTGAGTCGCGAGACTCAGTGAGGCTATAGAGAGAGCACCCTAAAAATGGGTATAAGGTATTGTACAAACCAACAATAAAATATATCTACTAAAATCACATACTTAAATCAACATATCAATAGTATATGACAAGATAATACATATAGAATAGCATGATCATGATTATAACAAGATATATCACAAGATATCAGAAATTTGATCATAACAGGGTATATGAAATTAAAGATGTCATATCACTTTAAGGAGTATATCATTATCTATCTATTCTACACCTAAGGCAGCCAACCTATGTTAAAGGTAAATCCCTCGTCAGAGATTAACCAAAACCCGTCAGTGTCAACTCTATGTCTCTGTCCTATATGCCTGTACACTGACGTTGGCAGAAGGAGCTGGTGATCACGACACCCCTTCTAATACAAATACAAGTACCATACAGTGCTGTAATTCTGCACTATGGTAGGATCACCATAACAAAATACAAAATCATATCCATCTCTAGCCTAGTAAGCTGAGATCCACTGCATACGATACCAATGAACCTGGACTGCTCAGGGACCCATATCTGTTGAGCATGCTAGTGTCAATCGGGTTTCCTAGCCTCGGTAAGGCATGGGACGATACTGTTCCTAGTATACCCTCTACCTTGTGTAACACAATGAAGTTGAGTTCTGTACCGAAGTGAGATCTCGGCTACACCAAGGTATTAGTGTATTAGGTCAACCGAACGTGCATCTCTACCTTACTAGCGCATGACTCCTCACCATATGTTGGCACATACGAGTGTAAGAACCACACATCTTCTCCAAGGTTATCATAACCTTAAGATGTCCAGGATTCTTATTCATATAATAATTTAGATCACTCTAGGTGTCACTATCATATGTACCTAAAGTATCTCACTTTCTATGTCACGCCCAAAACCAACCTTTGGGCACGTGGCAACCACCGCATAAGCTACACTTCCCCACCACAACTTATACAAGACTAAGAGTATCAAAAAGTAATACTATTATTTTTATTAACATAGCGGAAGCATAACCAAATTATATTTAATTTCAATATTACAAATCAAATCTCTATCTAGCTTTTCAATGATAGTATATTCCATCGAACTAGGTTCTCCCTCGCTCTCCGTACAAGTGACCAACTTGTAACCTGCGCAATAGGAGAAAAATGTGCACATCTGAGTTGTGAAACTCAGTGAGGCTACAGAGAGAGCACCCTAAAAATGGGCATAAGGTATTGTACAAACTAACAAGAAAATATATCTACGAAATCACATATTTAAATTAACATAACACAACATATAACAAAACTTAACATATCAATGTAGCAATCGCATTATTCAAATAATGCATATGAACATGATACTAGAAACTTGCTTTCATAACTTAAATCTTGAAAGATCTAATCACATATATTCATATATGTCATAAGTTATCCAATATCACTCCTAAGGCAGCCATCCTATATTCAAGGCAAATCCCTCGTCAGGGATCTCCTCGAACCCCGTCAGTGTCAACTCTACATCTCTGTCCTAGATGTCTGTACACTAACGTTGGCGGAAGGAGCTGGTGACCACGGCACTCCTTCTATGCAACACAAGTACCATACAGCGTTGTATTTCTGCCCCATGGCAGGATCACCACACACAATCACAAATCACTACCATCTACAGCCTGGCAAGCTGAGATCCACTGCATATGCAACCAATGAACCCGGACTGCAAAGGGACCCCACATCGTTGAGCATGCCAGTGTTAATCAGGTTCCCTATCACTAGTAGCGCATGGCCCGGTACTGTTCCTAGCACCCGTATACCTTGGAGTAACCCAATAGGTTGAACTCTGCACCGAAGTGAGATCCTGGCTACACCAAAGCATCTAAGGCTAAGTCAACAGAGCGTGCATTTCTACCTTGGCTAGCACATGGCTCCTCACCGCATGTTGGCACATAGCATACTAAGAACCTTAATGTCATCTCCTAGGTTACCATGACCCTCAGATGTCCAAAGGTTCTTAATTAAATGTCAAATAAGATCACTCTAGGTATTATCATAACATGTACCTAAAGTGTCTCTAATCATATCTCATGTCATCATGTTCCATATTCTCACTAAGTGTCTCTACATCTCTAGCAACATAAACATATCAATAATAACATAACATGAGTATCAACATCAAGAACATGCATATAACAACATCATACATATACCAGCATGATATAACTTTCAAACTCATATCATGGCATGCATATAATAGCATCACATGTCAACTAACATGCATCCTTCCAATAAAGCTCATGCTAATTAAATATGCAACCAAGTAGATATATAACTTATTAGCATGTACAATAATTAACAATGACACTTAAGACTCAGCATCTGTAGTAGGCCAAATAAATTTGAAACCATAAATCCTCACCTGAGTCTCCAAGAAAAATCAAACAAGAATTCACAACTTGACTGTGATTCTTAATAGTAAGCAAGCAACAATCGAGCACAGCAACTCCTTCTCACCCCAACACAAATCACAGCTTGGTCGTGATGTGTTAAGCAACAACACAACAATTAATTTTCCTAAGATAAAATAAATACATCCAACAATCATAAATCAGACAATTCAAACAAGGATTTTCTATCTCCTCTTCTACTCACATTCTCACATTATTTTCTTTATTTTATTTAATTTCTTATAATCAACCAATTATCCATCATATTACAATCACAATCCAACACAATCAAAATATCAACAAGCCTATAAAATAATTTTCTTATACCTAAAAATCATAATCAATATATATCACCTTAATTAATTCTAAATAATTTTAATAATCTTGTGAATAATCTAATTACAGTAATTAAATTCGTAAAATTCTAAATAAATCATTTTGATTCCAATTAATGTAGTTTAAGTATCACAACACCTATCAAAATATTTCTTCATGCATATAACATATAATTGATTCATTTAAATCCTAAATTTACCACATTATCTTAATTAAATCAAAATCTGTATCTTAATAATCTCAAAAAATTCTAATTAAATCATGAAAAATATGTTTAAGCATAACATAACATCATAATTTATTCCATATTTTTCAGACATCATTACTGCACTCAAAATCCTGAACCCAACCTAGATAAATTCAAAAACCGTACCTAAATTATGTTAAAAATTCTAAATAAATTCCTAATAGTCCAAAACTTACCAACTAAGCTCCAGGGACATTAACCCGAGATGAACCGGTCTAAAATCCACAAAAACCGATCAAACTATCTTGAACCGCAACTTGAACCAGCCCTGAACCGAACCGCTCAGAGCGAACCGCCTTATGTATATATATCGTGTTATGATCATACTTTTGATATATCTTGTTATGATCGTGATCCTGCTATTCCATATTTATTGTTTTGTCATATGTTATTGTCATGTAGATTTAAATATGTGATTTTAGTAGATATATTTACTTGTTGGTTTGTACAATACATTATGCCCATTTTTAGGGTGCCCTCTCTGTAGCCTCACTGAGTTTCGCAACTCAGATATGCACATTTTTCTCCTATTGCGTAGATTACAGGTTGACCATTGATGGAGAGTGAGGGAGAACCTAGTTGGTGAAAGTATTTATTTTTGAAATCTAGATAGAGATGTGAATTAGTAGTATTGGTTAAAAATGTAAAATGTATTTGCTTCCGCTATGTTTAATTAATAAAGTTGTAGTGCTTTGTGATACTTTCTAGCATTGTATAAGTTGTGGTGTTGAAGTGCGGCTTATACGGTAGTTGCCACGTGCCCAAAGGTAGGTTTGGGGCATGACAGAACTGCTCGAAAAACTACCAGAATCGGCTAAACCCAATCCGAACCGCAGCTTGAACCGGCCCAGACTGAACTGAACCGAACCGGCTGATTCAAAGTCGACCTGAACCGCCCGCATGCGCGTCGCACGCGTGGCCCGTTTCTTCTTCCTCGCTCGACGCCGCTGCAGCCCCACCATCGAATTGTCGTCGATTCAGCCTCCTCCACTGCTGCTGCTTCGTCGGAACTCCTCCCTTTCCACCGCTACACCTTCCTCAACCCTCCGACCGACCTCCCTTGCCGCCGGTAGATCTAGAGACCTCGCCAACAGCCGCTGATGTCCTTTGTTCCTTTGCCGTAGGTGAGGCCGCCGCTTCCAGCTGCCTCCTCATCTCTCCCATGGTGCCTTCCACTCGATATCGACTCTTTAATAGTCAAATCGTGTGCAGAGTGTACAATGCAGGAGGAAGGTCGACGGAAGTGCCTCCTCGCCGGCTGAATGAATGGAAACAGGGTGTTCTCCTGTTTCCTCCGTTCCCACTTGATCTCTGCCCGCCGGTGCCATAACCAGCCCTCACCGACCTGGTAGACGACGTCTCCTACACACCCGCTCACTCCTCCGTCAAGATCGCTGGCCGCTAGGTGGGTTTGGAACTCCGCTGACACCTCTCTTCCCCTCTTCCCTAGCCCTCTGTTTTTAGGGTTTAAGAAAGCTTCTGTCGACGAGTCGGTGACTCGTCGATCGACTCGGCCGGGTCGACCCGCCGGCACGTGCACCGACAAATTTTATATATAAATATATTTTATTTTATTATATATATTATTTTATTTCTTTTATCATAATCTAATAATTCATTAATAAATTAAATAAATCAGAAAAATTAAGAAAAAATCTAAAATATATTTAAATCTTTATTTCCTTCGTTATTATTTATTATTTATATTATTTTATTCAGCTAGAATTAAAATAATAATTTAATTTTTTTTATAGAAAATAAGGTTTACAGGGATGGTTGACAAGTCGGAAAGGGATAGTGCCTGTTCAGCGTGGCCCTGAGCGAAAAAGAAGACCATGATTCAATAGCAGGAATACACCCCATCCCCAACTGCTGGATTCAGCACATACCCTCCACTGCTGGGGTTCCACCAATCATGTCGGAGCAACCTCAATCTCCAATATCATACAAACTAGGCTTTCTAGATAGTAGAGAGCGAGAGAGATAAAGAGAGAGGAGATTTGAAATGAGGCTAGGAGAGGGAGATATTTATAGGACGATCGGAAAAAGGGCAAACAAAAAGAGTTGCAATCTGCCCTACTGAGGTCATGAAAAGGGGACAGTTAAATACAGTTCACCATCGATCGCCCAAATTAATCTGGTGGATGCTTTCAGATTCGTAAGAAGATAGCCACACAATCTCGACCCACGATCAGATTATTTTTACTTTTGTGACCAAAATTAAGCTAACGAGAATATATAAAAATCATAACAAATATGTTCTTTGCCAATAAAATATACATTCATTTCATTGAGTGCCACAAATATATTTAGAAACACTGTAATAGTTAATTAATTTATTTTTTTAAACTTAGTGAATATTAAACCCTTCAAATATTATTGGATATGATGGCCAAACAACTTGAACGAACTTTTTGTAGAAGCTTCTGACGACTGTCTGCTTCCTCCCTCTTTGTTGCAATCATCATCTTCACCTACATTGCCTCTCGATCTCTTTATACGATCAAAAAATTGCACCTCAGGAACTTCTTGAACCAGTTTGTCTTTCGAGGAACTGCGTTTACTCAAGCATGGCAATTCGTTTTCTGCTACCCCACCCAAGAAAACCTAATAGAATTAAGAAAGAAAATAAAATGATTGGTTCCATCCATGAACATGTAAAGAGGAAAGCATTGGAGTACCTGAAGGGGCACTGGGACCGCAGCCACCACGTGCTCAGGTGATCCCTCCTTTGGGTAATAAGTGACCTCGAAAGGGAGGCCCTCTCTAGCTAACTGGGTCGCCTTCGCCATCGAAGTCACCTGCATTCTGGCTCTCCTAATGGTATCAGAGGAGTTTCCAGAACGTTTGATGCCAATGTAGAGATTGCTAGTGCGATGCCTGGCTAAGACCACGATATCACCTTCAACCAATCTCTTCTTGGTGACGAACTTGCTCCACTTATTCAAGCGGTAACACGTGGAATTCCTGTTACGGACAAGAATGAAGTTCCAGGCCGTCCCGTGTACATCCAGTGCGGACACATCCTCTGCCGGCATGGTCCTATTGAGGTCAAGGTCGACAAAAGGGAATATAGCGAGCATGCCGGATTTCGACACCGTGAGCGCATTCCCGTGGGTGACGTCGCTCATAGTGAGGATCTTGGTATAGGTGGTGAACTCACCCACTCTGGTCGTCTCAACAATCATTGGTACAGAGGAGGAAGAGGAGGAGCTGGCGACGGGCTTCCAGTCATATTGGTGGAGGATAGAGTCACTAATCGGGTAGGGATTGAGGCCAATTACGGCGAATACCTCATCAGTATCAGGGTCAGAAAAGAGGCGGAGGGAGGAGACGCAACATAGAAGGCCGGCGGAGAGATGGAGTGCTTGCGGGGAGGGCTGTCCGGCATAGCCATGGGGGAAGAATAAGACATTGGAGCCTTGGGCAGGGACTCGGGCAGCAGCGGTGGGACCAGCTAAGGCGTTCCAGAGGTGGGACTCGACGGACATAGTTGGAACTGCAGTAGGCTCCAAAGCAATCGAGAATTTGAGATGGGCTTCAAGGAGGGTGATTGACGGTAAACTTAATATAAAAAGAGGAGTATATATCTAGTATTTAACATTAGAGGCGATTAAGTTTGTTGCTTGGTTAGTTGGTTAGTATTCTTTTTTTTTAGGAAAAAATTTGAGTGGGAAGGTACACTCTATC
The DNA here is from genome assembly GCA_030544415.1 of Thalia dealbata. NCBI lineage: Eukaryota > Viridiplantae > Streptophyta > Magnoliopsida > Zingiberales > Marantaceae > Thalia > Thalia dealbata. The sequence continues at coordinate 17,789,771 of CM060457.1, forward strand.
TTTGATTTTGTTTATAAACAGACATATTATTTTGCCTAAGCTATAGTTTTCGTTGGTTTTTCTTCTTTTTTTAGAGGAAAAAATTGAGTGGGGAGGTATCGTTGATTTTGTTTATAAAGAATTATTATTTTGCCTACGTTATAGTTTTCGAAAACTACTTAGATATCTTTTTACTGAGTTATAACTTCGATTTTATCATTTTTGTATATTTATTTTATTATATTAAAATAGTTTTTTACTTAAGTTAGTATAATTAAAAATTTATAAGAATTGTAGGAAAAATTCATTATTTTTGTCATAAATTAGATAAATCAAACGTTCATGATAAAATTTTAAAAATAATAACGAAAGTAATAATGGGATCATTTGCACGTAGAGTGTACACTTTTCTAGTTAGTGACATTGTATTTTATATGTTCATCTTGTTATAATAACTGACTCATCTTTTTAAAGTAATTGAACTCTATAGAAGATAATTAAAATGAGGTAGTTTAAAAAATATAGATGCACTAAATTTATCATAATTTATTTCTAGTATTAAATAAATCCGTGCATCCTAAAAGAAAAGTAACATCACACTGTATTCTTCTTTATGACTTATTATATTCATAATGAATATTATATTTAATGTATTTGCTTCTTTATGACTTGTAGCACATGATATTGTAGTGATGTTCAAATACCTTTTCTAGAAGGTGGGTTGAGGATTACTCTTAATGCTATTAAACAATATTTATATGATGATGTAACTATACTAAAACAATGCAATATTCTATTGCTGAATGATAATTTAATTTATTTGTGAAAAAATATTATTTTAAAATATAATTTGGTGCTAACCCATCAAAATACTTCAATAATTTTATTTTAGATCTGCAAGGGAGTAACACTAATATTAATTCTAGAATAGATTTTCAATAATTAATTTTCTAAAGTATGATCATCAAAAATCTATATCTTGCATCAATAGATAGTTCAATAATATATCATAAATCTCATATACATGAGTTTTTTATAACTCAACAGAATCATAATCATCTTAACTATCAAAATGTGTTAAGTATCTGAAATAAATTTATGTGTGCTTAATAGTAAAACTTCTTCTATCTTAGTTTTCTTTAACTCGGCCAAATCATAATCACCATAGCTTTCAAAATATGAAAGGCATATAAAATAGATATATATATATATACTTACTACAAGGACTTATCAAGTCCAATTAATTATAAGTAACCATAGGACTTTTTCCTATGTTTCCAAATCAGATGATTCCATTCCATGAAGCTCCTTTATATCCCTAGGTTTAAACTTTAATTTCCTTCTTTGGTTATCTGCATGACTCTTCTATCTATCCAAGACTACTTTTAATTATTCTTTAATAAGTTTGATATTTTCCGTAATAGTTTTGATTAACTCATTCCCATCAATTTGTTTTTCTTCAACCTCATCCCAGCACAATAGTTTTCCACATTTCATTATATATAAATCTTCATATGGTAGCATTACAATATTAGCTTGATAATTATCATTATAGTTAAATTCAATCAATGATAAATAGTGATCTCATTTTCCCAAGAATTCAATTACACAAGCTCGCAATACATCTTTTAGGATTTAAATTATCCATTCGAATTGGCTGAACTTATCAAGGGTCAAACAGGGCTTCACACTCATCACAACGAGTAGGAATTGAAGCAAGGATATATTCCCTACACGCGCACGAACAGATAGCTATGAGCAATAAGATAATTGGTTTGAGGAGATTGATAATCACGGTAAGTTACTCATAGTATCTAAATTTATACATAGATATCAAAAATCGATCACAAATATGCAACAGGAGGTATAAAATAGGATTAGGGGCGTTTGGAGAAATGAATGAGAGAGGAGTAGTGAACGCAACAACATTGATGGAATGACTTCATGAGATTAAATGGTTCGTAATGTGAATAGTGAGTTAGTTCCTAGATGACATGGTGTCAAACCCAATTCTTCAAGGTCAAGCCCGAAGCACATCACGAACCATGAAGGGTCAAGCACAAAGGGGAGACCCGCATGCAGCGCACGAGGCCGCTTCAAGGCCACAGTCAGGAGGCACGTGAGGGTCTAGCCACGAGGCTAGATGATCGAGCAACCGAGGCACGCGCACGGGACAGGTGACCGAGAGGCGAGCAATCGAGGGACATGCGCAAGGCAGGCGCAAGGCAGCCGAGCAGAGGGTACGCACAGAGCAAGCGCCTGAGCAACCAAGGGACTTCGCGGGACAGACACCCGAACGATCAAGGGCATGTGTGACGCAAACACCCGAGCAGCGAGGAGCGCGTACAGAGCAAGCAATCGAACAAATGAAGGAACGCACGGATCAACAAGGGACGCATGCGGGGCAAGTGTCGGGCGGTCCCTTAGACGAAGACGCACGCGAGCAAAGCACCGAGCCACGAAGATCCCGCATGACTGAGGGTTGTGCGCAACAGCTTGCCGATAAAGTTGACACAGCTGACGCAGGACATGGGTGCGCAGCAGCCAGACGCACGGACGGCACGGGCGTAATGGATGGAAACGGTCCGGGCATTGAATGCCCGACATTGATGGTTGTAATCAAGAGAGCAGTCGAAGGGTCGGTCCTCCATCTATATAAAGACCAGCTGAGCACTCAACTGGTAATCTTGGGCAGCTTGTAAGCTCATGACATTGGAGAGAGCTTAGAGTAGAATAGGGCCATTTGTAATAATCCCCTGATGCCCAAGACGCGAGCACAATGCAACCGCGGCAATGCAAGAGGAACCGGACAGATTTGCGCTGGTCCCAGTCAACCAGGCCATTGTTCCAGCTGTGACCACTCGAGCCACACCAGTACAATGACTCAACACGATGCATGCCGAGCAAGAAGCCCAGCTGATGTACGTTTCCCTATTTGTCAACGGACGACCCTACACCGCTATGGTGGACACCAGAGCATCTCACAACTTCATGCGAGAAGAGATGGCACGTGAACTCGGACTGCACATTGACCCGAGTGGACTGCGAATCAAGACAGTGAACGCCACAGCAGCTGCCATCGCAGGTATTGTTCGACAAGCACCAATATAGGTCAGACAATGGTGTGGTCATACCGAATTGATGATCACACCCATGGATGATTTCGAATTCATCCTTGGCACAGAGTTCTTGGTGCAATCGCGCACCATGGTGGTGCTGCACTTAGGCGGACCCATGACTATGGATTCAGAACAACTGGGATTCACCCGAGTAGCCAACTCCATCAGTCGAGCCAGCAGCCCATAGTTCTCAAGTGGCAGCAACATGGAGTCACCCAGGGCAGCAAGCATGCTGAGCCGTACGTCATCTACTTGGAGTCCATCCAATTTCTTGTCGGCCATCCAGCTCGACAAGAGAGTCCGAAGGAACGAGGCAACATAAGCTGTTATGCCGCTGGAGGAGCCAACCGCATCACAGGGGACGATCCCAGCTGAAGTGGACGCGATCTTGAAGGAGTTCAGTGACCTAATGCCGGAGGAACTACCAAAGAAGCTACCTCCTCAGCGCCCGACGGACCACCAGATCGAGTTGGTCCTCGGCACCCGACCACCCGCACAGGCGCTCTACAGGATGCTGCCTGTGGAGCTCACGGAGCTCAAGAAGCAACTAGGAGGGTTGCTAGACACCGGACTTATCCGCCTGTCGAAAGCACCCTATAGTGCACCAGTGCTGTTCCAGAAGAAGAAGGACGACAAGTTACACATGTGCATTGACTACCGGGCGCTCATCAAAGTCACCGTGAAGAATCGATACCCCATCCCGCTCATTGCCGATTTATTCGACTGGCTGGGATGCGCAAGGGCCTTCACCAAGCTCAATCTCCGATCGGGATATTGGCAGGTCCGGATTGCCAAAGGCGACGAGGCCAAAACCACGTGCGTGACGAGGTATGACTCATATGAATTCTTAGTCATGCCCTTTGGATTAACGAATGCACCAGCCACCTTCTGCAATCTTATGAACGAAGTCTTCCACAAGTATCTAGATAAGTTTGTCATTGTGTACTTGGACAACATAGTAATATACTCTGAAGACATGAAGACGCACTAGCAACACCTTCGGTTGGCTCTACAGAAATTAAGGGAGCACAACCTATTAATCAGAAGGGACAAGTGTGAATTCGGGCAAACCAAAATCTTGTTCCTAGAGCATCGGATTAGAGGATGTGTGACACACATGGATGAATGCAAGGTGCAAACCATTCGAGATTGGCCGAGACCAAGCAGCCCAACGGAACTACGATCGTTCCTCGGCTTGGCCATTTACTACCGGAGATTCATCAAGGGATACTCCAAGATCATTGCACCCCTCATTGATCTACTCAAGAAGGATCAAGGGTGGGAGTGGACCGATGCATGTGAAGAAGCCAGCCAACAACTCAAGTATGCATGACGTCTGAACCCGTACTCATACTCCCTGATTTCAGCAAATCATTCGAAGTGGTCACCGATGCATCCGATCAAGCTCTCGGAGGCATTTTAATGCAAGAGGGACATCTGGTGGCTTACGAAAGCCGGAAGCTGAATGGGGCGGAGCAACATTATAGCGCCCATGAAAAAGAGATGTTGGCGCGTATACCTTGCTTGAGGACTTGGCGCGTATACCTCCTCGGCAGCCCATTCGTGGTGAGAATGAACAACGTTGCCAACACATTCTTCCTTACCCAGCGCAAGTTGTCAGCCAAACAAGCCCATTGGCAAGTGCAGCTCGCCGAGTTCAATTTCACTTGGGAGCATAAGGCGGGACGACACAACCAGGAGGCCGATGTACTAAACAGGCGATTGCACGCAACTGCCCGAGCGTACAGGACCTTAGCCGAGTGACTCCAGGAAAGCGCCAAGGCAGACCCAGCATACCAGTGCATCTTGCAGCAGGTCAAGGAGGGCAAGACATGACGTTATTGGGTGAATCTGTCGGGCCTCCTATAGGTACGAGGCAGATGCACTTACGTGCCATATTCTACTAGTGTTCGCAGGGAACTTGTGGCCGAATGCCACGATACACAGTGGGCTGGACATCCCAGTGTGGAGTGAACCTTGGCACTCCTGGTGCGAGCATACTATTGCCCACTTGATAGACGACGTGGAGGCACACATTCGGACATGCACCTTTTGTCAGAAAGACAAGACCGAACGGGCCAAAGCGACAGGCTTACTACAGTCATTGCCGATTCTAAGCCAGCCTTGGGCATCCATCTCCATGGACTACGTCAAGTCCTTCTCTAAGGTAAATGGCTTCTCAGCTGTGCTTGTGGTTGTGGACAGGTTCAGCAAGTACGCGGTGTTCATCCCGACCACGGAGTAAGCCATGGCCAAACAATCAGCCGAACTATTTTTCCGTCATGAGGTGAAGTACTTCGGACTACCCGAAGATATTGTCAGCAAACGTGATACCCATTTCATAGGGAAGTTCTGGATTACGCTGTTCAAATTATTGGGGTTGAAGCTCAAATTTTCGACGGCCTACCACCCACAGACCGACGGACAAATAGAAAGGACGAACACATTATTGGAGGAATACCTCTACCACTTCATCACCACCAACCAAAGTAATTGGGTAGAGCTAATAGAGACAGCTCAGTTTTGCTACAATTTGCAGTGAGGGTCAACTATCGAGCGATCACCAGCAGAGGTTGTTCTTGGATATCAGCCACACACCCCGCTGGAACTAGCAAGGGGCACGCTAGACGAGCGGTGCCTCGCCGCGACACGCTTCATCCGAGGCCGAATAGAGCAGCTCGCGGAGGCATGTAAGAGCCTAGAGAAGGCAGCACGCTGCATGAAGAAGTACGCTGATCAGCATCAACGGCCGAGAGAATTCCAAGTCTGAGATGAGGTACTTCTCTAACGCACTCCGTATATGTGGAAGAAGGCGCGTGGAATGCATATGCATAGAGGCCTAATTCCAAAGAATGATGGGCCATTCTGGGTGATCAAGTGCATTGGCATAGTGGCATACTAGCTTGAGCTACCACCAAGACTCAAGATCCACCCGACGTTTCATGTGAGTTTCCTCAAACCCTACCACCGAGATAGGATTCCGGAGAGGCAGCAAGAGGAGCGAGCTCCTCCCACCATGACAAAGGAGTTCACTTGCCGAGTGGAATGGATCATAGGGTGAAGGATCACAAGACCAACCGGGTACATAGAGTACCTAGTGCAATGGAAGGATTCTCCTCCGGAAGAAGCAAGTTGGGAGCGAGACACTACGCTCTGGCAATTTGTAGACTTGGTGAACTAGTACTTGGACTCGGAGTTGACGGGAACGTCAACGGATTTAGGTGGGGGAGGTTTGTCAGACCTAATTCTTGAGGGTCACACCCAAAGTGCACCATGAACCACGGAGGGTCAAGCGTGAAGGGGCAACCTGCATGCAGCACACGGGGTCGCTTCAAGGCCACAACCAGGAGGCACACGAGGGACGAGCCATGGGGCTAGATGACTGAGCAACTGAGGCATGCACATGGGACAGGCGATTGAGAGGCGAGCAACCGAGGGACATGCGCAAGGCAGGCGCAAGGCAGTCGAGCAGAGGGCACGCACAGAGCAAGCGCCCGAGCAACCGAGGGACTTCGCAGGACAGACGCCCGAGCGATCGAGGGCGCACACGAAGCAAACACCTGAGCAGCAAGGAGTGCACGCGGAGCAAGTGGCCGGACAACCGAAGGCACACACAGATCAACAAGGGACGCATGGGGGGCAAGTGTCGGGCGGTCCCTTAGTCGAAGGCGCGCGCGAGTAAAGCACCGAGCCACGGAGCTCCCGCACGATCGAGGGTCGCGCGCAACAGCCCACCGACACAGCCAACATAGGACACGGGCACGCAGCAGCCAGACGCGCGAACGTCATGGGCGTAACGGACGGAAACGGTCCGGGCATTGAATGCCCGAACATTGATACTTGTAATCAAGAGTGCAGCCGAAGGGTCGGCCCTCCACCTATATAAGGATCAGCTGAGCACTTGGCTGGTCATCTTGGGCAGCTTGTAAGCTCATGACACTAGAGAGAGCTTAGAGTAGAATAGGCCACTTGTAATAATCCCCTTTGAGGTTAGCTTGAGGGATTGAGAGGTTTTTACCGATACTAATAAAGCAGTACTTTTTATCCTCTCAACTTATTCACTTCTGCATGCTCAAGGCTTGTGAGCATCGATCCCTTGCGGTGTCCTTCACGCCGGCACAACTCGGGCTCGACCAAGGAGCCAATGCAAAAAGTTAGTCATGACACATGGCCACATGGCATGACCCTTATACAAATGTATTATATAATTTTGACATAAAATCTGAGAATTTATAATGAAATGAATAATGAGAATATCAACAAAACTAATTGGGTGCATATGAAGACATAGTACGAAGAATTATATTGGCTAGGTGTAAAATAGGTCATACTTTATTTATGCACTCAAATATTGGGTAATAATTGAGTTCTTTGTGGATGTGCAACATTCATGATGCCACTAACTTGGTTTTAGTCTATATAAAGTAGAATTGTCGTCTAGGAAATGGGTGTCTACCGATTCTTAGTCATATAGTTCTTTTAAGGGCTGCATCTCTTATACTATAATTATCGATAAAAATCAAGATGGAACCAATTCTATGTTTGTGAATTGGATTTTTGGAGGGGGTTTACTAAATGTATTTCTTCTCCCTTCGTGAATACTAAGGTAAGAATTTAGTACAGAAACAAGAGCGATAGTTATGATGATGATATAAACAAGAACCTTAGGTACATCGAACCTTTATTTAGTAGAAAGAAAATATTCAATTATAAGGAGTTCCAAACATCGGCGCTTTAAACAAGTGCTGTTGGGATGAACTAGTAAATATATTTTGTTCGTCCACTATTCTCACCATGCCGCATGTTTGGAAAATTAGCTATTGTTGTTTGTCTATTTCACAACTTCTATTTAGATTGACACAATATCTTCAAATTGGTTAGAAAACATCCTACTCTACTGCAATATAAGCAAATTATTATAGAAGCCATATAATAATAGATGAGCAGAAATTTTTCAAGAAGCAAGACATTCATGAGCAATGTTTGATTGTTGAAGGAAAGGCAACACAAGAAGATTATAGTTTATTCGAGAAGATGGTTGAACAATATCAACCAATGGGAGGCCCTAGACATCACCCTTGTTAGAGAGAACTATAATTGAAAATTCATCAAGCCCACAACAAGTAGTTGTGCAACCTTTTGAAGAAGAACAAGAAGTGGCTCTACCAAACCCTAAAGAGAACATTCCATGACAAGAAGAAATATATTTTTAGGCAGGAGATACACCCCGATTAAATCTCAAGCCAAATCGAAAAGATTTTAAGGTCATTGCATATGAACATGCAATGATAATATTGAACCCTCATATGAGCACGTTCTAGTTCGTATCGCCAACGTTCGTATCCTCGTGCTTGCTTACCGAATTTCCTGTGAATATTTCAACGAATTAAATCTCTCAATCTGATAACAATTTTACAAATCCGTCTTCACCAATATGCTTAAAATAGTCTCTAGAATCACCCTAATTTTTATCTCAAGTTCGCCGGAGCTCGCCGGAATCTCGTCGGAAAGTTCGTCGGAACCCTCGCCGGCGAAGTTCTTCGAACAGTACAAATATTGGTACCAATCGAAAGCTCTCTTCACAAGAATTCCAAAAATCATATTTTTCCCAATTATTATAGATCATACGTGCTCAATTTCATTATTTTAATCTATTTAGGCGAAATCCCTAATTAAGGGTTTTTAGCTCGTCGGCGGCCGACCGGCGGCCAATAGCTCTCAACTCCGGTACCAATGGAAAGCTCTCGTCAAGAAGAAGCCATAGGTACCAAGTTTGCGAAGTTCCGCGGCCGGAATGGCCAGCAACGAACTTTCGCCGCCCCTCAATTCTCTCCTCTTTTCTCCCCCAAATCTCAACCAAAACTTGCAAATGATGGTTCTAATGTGTTCTCCTAGCTCACCTGATGTCGTCCCTGAAATCTCGTTGAAAAATTCGATCGGAAAGACCTCCAACCGTCATCGCCAAAATGCTCCGTCGTTGCTGCCACGCAAAGAAGAAACAAAGGAGAAGAAAGCGCTCGAGCGGGCGGTGGGAGAAAAATCCGATTTTTATAAATAAATTAATTAATATCTTAAATATCAAATCAAATCTGGACCGTCCATTCTTGATTCAATGATTTGATCAATCAAACGACATCTCCAATTTACGATCCATCTGCGCCGTTGGATTTCTTATCAAAAATCCTATCTAATGGTATAATTTTAACCTCAAAATTATATACTGCAAAAATCCATATAATTTTACAAATATGTCCTCCATATTATTTATTTCATAAAATTCCTTAAAAGTCATTATCTATTACATATTACAAAATTTTTCATAGTACAAAATTACAAACCTCACATCCTACCCCCCTTAAAGAAATTTTGTCCTCAAAATTTAGCTTAAGTCGTCACTTGAAACAGTTGAGGATACTTTCTTTTCATGTACTCTTCAGATTCCCAAGTGATTTCTTCTACCTGTGCACTTTTCCACAACACCTTAATCATCCATACATCCTTATTCCTCAAGATTTTCTTCTTTCGTTCTAAAATTTGCACCGGTTGTATCTTAAAACTTAAATTATCTATAAGCTCTATCGGGGGTGTTTATAGTACTCGTTCTGGGTCCAAAATACATTTCCTTAGCATCGATACATGAAACATTGTGTATTCTAGCCATCTCCTAAGGTAACTCCAATATGTAAGCTACAGGTCTAATTCTATTAATGATTCTGAAGGGTCCAACATTTCTCGGACTCAACTTTCTTGTGTTTCCAAATCGTATAATTCCTTTCCATAGAGCTACTTTCAGGTATACCATATCCCTAGGTTGAAACTCTAACTTCCTTCTTCGGTTATCAGCATAACTCTTCTGTCTATCCTGGGCTACTTTTAATCTTTCCTTGATAATCTTAATCTTTTCTGTAGTAGTTTCTATTAACTCATTTCCTTTTATTCGTCTTTCTCCCACTTCATCCCAACATAATGGTGTTCTGTACTTCCTTCCATATAAAGCCTCATATGGTGGCATTCCAATGCTAGTCTGATAACTGTTATTATAAGCAAACTCAATCAAAGGTAAATGTTGATCCCAACTTCCCTGGAATTCAATTACACAAGCCCTTAACATATCTTCCAAAGTTTGAATTATCCTTTCAGATTGGCCATCTAATTGGGGATGAAAAGCTGTACTAAATTGTAATGTCATCCCCAAAGCTTTATGTATCTTTGGTCAAAAACGGAAAGTAAATCTGGGATCTCTATCAGAAACAATGGTAATGGGAACTCCATGAAGTTTCACAATCTCCTGAATATAGATTCTGGCTAATTTATCCAATGAATAAGTATTATTAATTGTCAGAAAATGAACAGATTTTGTAAGTCTATCCACAAATACCCATATTGCATTATGATTGCTGGATGTACGGGGTAATCATATCACAAAATCCATAATGATATGTTCCATTTCCATTTTGGAATTGGCAAAGGCTGTAGCTTCCCTGTAGGTCTTTGATGTTCAGCTTTAACTTGTTGACATATAGGACACTTAGCTACATAATTTGCAATATCTTTCTTTATACCAGGCCACCAATAATTTCCTTTTATGGTGCGATACATCTTTGTACTGCCCGGGTTAATTGCATATTCCGAAGAATGAGCTTCCTCTAAAATAGCTTTCCTGAGTTCAACTTTATTAGGGACACAAACTCTGTCTCGATATACCAATAACTCATCATCCCTCATCCTTAACTCAGTATTTTCTTCTATTTGCATCTTTTGAAGTACTTTACTCAATTCCTCGTCTGAGCTTTGCAAAACCCAAATTTCTTCATGAAGTGTAGATCATACAACAAATATAGCTAGTATCTCACTAACTGTATCATAATTTAGCTGAATTCTCAAAGATTTCAATTCCACTAGTTGCGATAATGTAGTGTCAGAAATATTTGATAATATAACTGACTTTCTACTCAAGGTATCAGCTACTATATTTGTCTTTCCTGGATGATATTCAATTATCAAATCATAATCTTTTATCAACTCTAACCATCTTCTCTATCTCAAGTTTAACTTTTTCTGAGTCATAATATATTTCAAGCTCTAATGGTCAGTAAAGATATGACATTGAACTCCATATAAATAATGCCGCCATATCTTTAGTGCAAATACTACTGCTGCTAGTTCCAAATCATGAGTAGGATAGTTTAATTCATGTTTCCTTAGCTGACGGGATGCATAAGCAATAACATTTCCTTCCTGCATCAATACACATCCTAACTCTTGTCTAGAAGCATCACTGTATACTGTATAATTTTCATTAGGCTTTGGTAATATCAGAACTGGAGCAGAAGTAAGACAGTCTTTGAGTTTCTGAAAACTCTTTTCACATTCCTGATCCCATTCAAATTTCACTTCTTTTCTGGTCAATCGAGTGAGTGGTCCAGTTATCTTAGAAAATCTCTCAATGAATCTTCTATAATATCCAGCTAGACCTAAGAAACTGCGAATCTCCGTAACATTCTTGGGTTGTTCCCATTTTAAAACTGCTTCAACTTTATTTGAATCAACCATGATACCTTTTTCTGATACGGTATGTCCCAAGAATTTCACTTCTTTCAACCAAAACTCACATTTGGAGAACTTTGCATACAGTTTCTTTTCTCGCAGTGTCTGTAATACTATTCTCAAATGTTCAGCATGTTCCTTTTCTCCAGAAGAGTATATCAGAATATCATCTATGAATACAATAACAAACTTGTCCAGATATGGATGGAACACTTTATTCATTAAGTCCATAAATGCAGTTGGGGCATTTGTCAAACCAAAAGGTATTACCACAAACTCATAGTGTCCATATCGGGTCCTGAAGGCAGTCGTAGGGATATCTGTCTCCCTAATCCTCAATTGATGATATACTGATCTCAAATCAATTTTTGAAAATACCTTATTTCCTTGTAATTGATCAAAAAGATCATCAATTCTCGGCAAAGGGTATTTATTCTTGATGGTCACCTTATTTAATTGTCTATAATCAATACATAATCTCAAGGTACCATCTTTTTTCTTTACAAATAATACTGGTGCTCCCCAGGGTGAGGGACTCGGTCTGATGAATCCTTTATCAAGCAATTCTTGTAACTGTACTTTCAATTCGTTAAGTTCTGCATGTGCCATTCTATATGGTTGAATAGTGATAGGGTGAGTGCCTAGTTGTAATTCAATAAAAAAATTCACTTCCCTATCAGGTGGTACACCTGGTAATTCTTCAGGAAATACATCAGGGAATTCACATACCACCGGTATCTCTTCTAGCTTGGTTCTTGAGGTGGATGTGTTTATTATGTGAGTTAAATAGGCTACACATCCTTTCCTCATTAGTTTCCAAGCTTGTAGTGTCGAAATCACACAAGTCGGTAGATTTCAGCAATTCCCAGTAAAATATAATTCAGGTGTTCCCTCTATCGAGAATATCACTTCCTTGGTAAAATAGTTGACTGTGGCTTTATGTCGGGCTAACCAGTCAATCCCCAGTATCAAATCAAAATTTACTATGTCTAATGGAATTAGATCTGCTAATAATGTGATATCTCCCAACATAATCTCACAGTCCTTATGAAACTTAGAAGAATATAGAACACATAACGACATATGAAGATACTATGTGACAGATAAAACTAGTTAGGTGACATTTTACATGATAACCTAAACTAATTAGAATATCTAGAGACACGGACCTGAACTTCTTAGGGATATAAACTTCTAGGAATTATATAAGTCTATATAATACAGTATTTCTCTCGCAAATGGTAGACACCATTTGTGTTAGTCTAATGATGGGTAGCGAAGGCGTCACCCGACCTATTCTTTAGCATTCGATGTGTACCAACAAGGGGGTTCTCGCCAATAGCCTAGATATCCCCATGGCATATATCTGAAACTAAAGTGTTGGGAGCCGGGGAGCTCACTTCAGCCGCTATGCCTAAGGACTAAGGTATCTGTTGACACTGACATACCTCAACTAAGTCCTGCAAGCTTGGGAGGTAGTTCGGATAGCCAAAGTTATACATGTGTTGGATCTGACAGGTCAGGCCGTGAGTATATATATATATATCAGCAGGTGACCCTGTTGTAAAGCAGAAGTGTAGCGCTACATGGTGTCTCGTATCGTAGGGTCTATGGGAGACGTATGATACGATAGTCTCGGAGTGCGGTACGGGTAAACGGCTCGTGAGACTGGAAGGAGAACGAACCGCCTTCTCCGCCAACGTCAGTGCAATGGGCCTAAGTAGAGACTTAGACTGGCATTGACGGGCTTAGGGTAGTCCCCGGCCAGGACTTACATTAAGCATAGGCAGGCAGCCCTAGGAGCTAGTATATGAAACATATTTAGACTTTCAGAATTTAATTATTTAATTATTCGTATGTCTTCCTTCATTGTTATTTTATGATTTGATATTGATATAATTGCTGCTCATCCGGACATGAAATGTTAGCCCATTACTTTGCTTGGAGAAGTTTCTATCTGTAGGCACTAAGTCGCAAGACTTAGCGCATGTAAATTTTTTCCTGCGCACAGGTATCGAGATACTGCTTAGAAGCGATGGATGATGGGTAGCAGGGTTGAACACTAAAGAAGGACATTATTAGAACGGTTTAATTGGTATGATGTATACAACATATAATTTAAACGGACTGTATCGATTTTGTAAGAACCTATGAGTTAGATGTAAACTTATTTAGTGAACTTAACTGTAGAACTTTTCATTTATGCTTGAGTTATATGGTCTTGTTAGCCTTGTATGAGTGGGACATCGCTCATACGGCGGTTGTTATGTGCTTGATAGAGGGTCGGGCATGATATTTGTTATAAACCATGACATTTCCATTTCCTTTCACTTCCTTCTTTTTGATGATGGTATACCTCCTAATATAGATTTATGAATCCTATAAACCTTTACATCAAATATCCTAAATCAAATTTGATTCACTTCATTCTAAAAAATATATGAGAAGAATTCAGTTAACTCTCAATCTTCAAGGGACTATTCTCCCTTTTTCTTTGCAGTTAACTATGCTATAACTACAGCTATCATCCACTCCATCACAATAGGACCCAAAGGAACTAGTTAACTGAGTAAAGTAAGGAACATTACCTTTCCTACTTAACTTGATAACCCAATCAGAATTTAATTTCAACTACAAGCTAAGATGAGTAAGATATAACCTCATACTCAGTGGTATTTCTTTGATCTCTTAGAGTAGTTCACTGAGTTATTAAATTTAGCAGGGACTAAATGTATAGAAGCTATTAGAAAACACATATTTAAATCCCTCTACTGCAACTTAAACCAAGTTAACAAAGTTAGAATCTTTTGCACCATTACTATTCAATACCCTTTTCAAACTTTCTGAAAACCTCAACTTCAAAGCTTGGTTCTTTCAGTTCTAAATTCTTCCACATAAATAAGATACTACTCCTTCCTTCCTCGAGATAAAATATTAAGGTATCAAAGGAGAAAATAAAGATACTTGTTGCTTTCGAAAAGAAAAGACGGCAGCATGATGATAAATGAAAGAAAAAAATCAATGTTCTAATCAAAGGTTTGATTTATAAGTGATTAAATGAATGATTGACTTGTCGAAGTATTGTTTGGAAATTTTGAAATACCCTCCTTTGATATAATATAAAATTTTAGGATAAGAAAGGGATAGAAGTAAACTTTTATGAGATAGCGAAGTAAAGCTTGCTTTGATATATATTTTTAGGCAATCTGCTTGACATCGATGGTGATATTATTGTTGGAGAAAATTTTACTAAATCATTGTTGGTTGTTTTTAAAGTTCAATTATGAACTGCTACAAATTGAGCCCTTAGTTGGCGGTTGTTAATATTTTGAATGTATAACACGATTGAAATTCATAGCTTCATGGGTACTGTGTTGTAAATTAAATTGTATGCTATAAATACAAGTTACTTTTATATTTGAAAATTCCATATATGCTTCTTAAATATCATGCAAGCTGATATCATACTTGAATTATTGAGAATGTGGAAAACTCATGAGCTATATGAATAACAAATGCAATTAAATATAGAGACACTTAGTAACATTGTCCAATTTGATCTCTGCTCATGTAAATAAAAAGGAATAAATATCCTAGAGATATCTAAACTAGGAAAGACATTTAGTCCTTGCACATTCTTTCTCTATGGTTAGAGAGCTTCACCGTGATAAGTCCAGTAAGGATAACCGGAAGCGTAACCTAAACTCATACCTTAGGCTAAAGTTGAAGCCGAGGTGGAGTTTTTCCATGTAACTGAGAATCTCCCCTTATGGCATGCAACCAACCCTAAAGGACTTGGGAACTGGGGAGCTATTTGATTGCTCTGCCCTAGGACTAAGAGGATCCAAGACAATTGAAGTACCCTGTTCGGGCTCTGCAGGCCTATGAAAGGGTAGTTTAGACCTCGGAAGTTAAATAATTTGTACGGAGTCCGGTTCATCAGACCCTTGATACTAAATAAAGAGGTGATCCTGTCGTGGGACAGAATGTAGTGTTACATAATAGTCGCATAGTATGGGTCTGAGGAGACACACATGCGAAAATCTCGAAGCGTGGGCTGAGTTATGGCTTGCGAGATTGAAAGGAGATGATTCCGCAGTCACTGGTTATCTCTGCCAACATCAGTGTGACAGGCACTAGGTAGAGACCTAGTTGGGTACTGAGGAGCCTAGGAGTAGCCCTTGATGATGATATACTCTAAGCATAGGATGACAACCCTAGAAAAGAGAATATTGAAAACTTAATAAATGAAGACACTTTACACACAAAAGAGATATGCTAAATCTCCTTACGATAAATCTTATTTCTATGCTATGTTTCATTAAATCTACATATGTCAATATATATGCCCTTACAATTGCTAGGGAATACTCTTTCTGTAAGCCACTGGGCCACAAGGCTCAGCGTATATTATTTTTCCTACGGGTAGGTATTTGAATATTGAGTAGATTCGAGGGGAGTGACGTGGATACAAAGAGATTAGCATGACATGATAGACATATTTAAAATATATAGTTGAACTATAACAATTCAAAAGAATATTAGTTGTAGTAAAATGTATTCACAACAAATTTCTATAGGTTTCTATCAATTGTAAAGTTCATGTAAAGTACATTTTAGCCTTGTATGAGTTCTTCCAAACTCATACAGTGATTATTATATTACCGACATAGAGTCGGGGCATGACAAGTTCAACCGTTGGTAGATTGTTCGGCACTTCCAAATGATTGTGCATCACCTTTTTGATGGAAGTCCCTGATTTTGCATCATGTCCACCTTCTCTCGTATATGAATTGTGGTAGTCGGTAGATAATAATGGACTTTGGGGATGACTTTGATGCTTTCTCTATTTCAATTTCTCGAGTGTTCGACGAGTTCCTCCTCCTCTGTAGACCGGTATGCGAATAGTGACCTTGGAATCGTCAGAACGATGACCAGCAATTCAGTTTTTTACCACCTTTGGGAGCTTGATTGATGCATATCACCTCTTTTCTTCGATCTTGCCTAAGCCGCAATGATTCGAATCGAGGTAACCCTCTATTCCAAGCCCAAGTAAAAGTATAGGCTAACACAATAGTTTATTTTGGATGTAATAGTAGTAGATACATGCATACAAAAATAATATCTCATGCATTACAAAATAACAATATATAAAAAAATAAATAATTTAATATTCACATTCTAATACCACCCAGTGTGTTTTTTGTTCAACTAAATGCAAGCTCATTATAAATTCCTCCTAAGGGCAGCAAGCTTGTGTTTGGAGTAAATCCTACATGGGGAATACTCCTAAGTCTATCCGTGTCAGTTTAGGTCTCTGCCTAAGTTCGTCAAACTATCAAACTAACATTGGCGAAGAAGATAGGTAATCGCGGTTCCTTCTCCTTTTAGTCTCGCAAGCTGTATATATGGACCACACTTCGAGACTATTGTATCATACATCTCCTGAAGATCCTACGAGATAAAAACCATGTAACACTACACTTTTTCCCACTATAATCGAGATAACCATTTGGCACCCACCATATGTAATAAAGTCTTGCTCGTACTCGTGAATTGAAGTCGAGCCCAAGCGGGTCTGCACAGGTTAAATAGACATAAATGTGTACTCGTGGAATTCGAATTCAAGTATTCAGTAGGAAAACACTATTAGTTACCACTGCGTCAACTTAAAATTATTAATTTTACTTATATAATATTATATATATCGTGTTTCGTATCGTGCTGCCCCAGGCCCATGGGCCGTAGAACAGCAGCCCGGCACGGCACGCCTACTTGGACGGGCCGTGCCAAGCACGGCACGCTCATTGACCGGGCCCTGCCATGCACGGCCCGGTTCGGGCCGGGCTTAGGCCGCCAGCAGGGGGCCTGGTGTCAGACCCAATTTCTGAGGATCAAGCCCGAAGCACACCACGGACTATGGAGGGTCGAACGCGGAGGGGCAACCCGCACGCAGCGCACGGGGCCGCTTCAAGACCGCAGCAAGAATGCGTGCAGGACACGAACCACAGAGCTGGACGACCGAGAAAGGAGCAAGCGCAGGGCGGTAGAGCAAAGGGCGCGCACGGAGCAAGCGCCCGAGCAACCGAGGGACTTCACGGGTAAGACGCCCGAGCAATCGAAGGCGCACGCGGAGCCGACACCCGAGTAGCATGGGGCGTGTGCGGAGCAAGCTACCGGATAACCGAAGACGTGCGCGGATCAACAGGGGACGCATGTGGGGCGAGTGCTGCGTGGTCCCTTGGCCGAAGGCGCGCGTGCGCAGCACACCGAGCCACGAGACACCCGCACGACCGAGGCTCACGCGCCGCAGTCCGTCGACACAGCAGGCGCAGGACACGGGCGCGTAGCAGCCAAACGCACGCACGGCGCGCGCGTAACGGACGAAAACCATTCGAGCATTGAATGCTCAGATAATAACTCTTGTAATCAAGGGGGCAGCCAAAAGATCAACCCTCCTCCTATATAAGGAGTAGCCAAGGCACTTGGCTGGAAAAGGAGGGAAGCCATCTAGGAATTCGGAGAGCAAGTAACATATAGCTTTTGAGAGCTTAGCTAGTAGAGAGAGTAGGTCCACTTGTAATAATCTCCTTCGAGAGTAGCTTGAGTGATTGAGAGGTTTTTACTGGAGCTAAAAAAGCATCTTTTTTGTCCTCTCCAACCAAGGGTCTCGCACCGATCTACTTCCGCACGCATCAAGGCTTGTGAACACTGGTTCCCTCTCGGTGTCGTTCATGCCGGCATGATTCGAGCCCGACTAAGGAGCGAAGGCGAAAAGTTAGTCGTGATATTTTGGTATCAGAGCGAGGTTTGGCGCTACGCAACCCCACTGAAGTGCGACGCACCCCACCGAAGCAAGTGTGAAATTAACGACGAGAAAGTAAGCCACTTGAACCGTCGATTTCTACTCTCTGTCTCCGAATAGCAGGCAAGCAAAATAAGGAGGCTATGGAGAAAAGGCTAACCACGTTGGAAGGATCCATGGGAACTCCTCCATCCGATGAGGAGACGGATCTTGGAACCGGAACGCTATGGGGGCGAGTATGCAACCTCCATGTAGCGATGGCAGAGATGCGAGTGAAGATAGATGAGCTTCAAGCATCAGCCGGCCGGGCATCCGACGCTACAGAGCCCAGCACCTCCACGGCCGACTTAAGCCTGCTCGAGCGCAGACTACGTGAGGAACTCGAGGGTTTACGCACAGAGCTCGGTTCCTCGATCGCACTGAGAGCGATTCTGCGCCTGACATTGTGCATCCCTGAGCCGAAGACCTATTTCGGCGTGCGCAATGCGAAGTTACTGGAGAACTTCATCTGGGATGTGACCCAATACTTCAACGCCGCGAAGATTGCAGAAGAGGACCAAGTGTCGACTACAGCAACTTTTCTCGACGGAGATGCGAAGCAATGGTGGCGTGTCCGCTGTGAAGCACCTGGCTAACATGAGCGCACCGAGCCAGACACATGGACAACCATGATCGAGGAGATGAGGCACCGATTCCTCCTGATCAACACCGTGTACCAAGCACGAAAGAGACTCCGAGAGCTACGTCAAACCCAGAGCATCCGTGAGTATATCCAGGACTTTAACAATATCATGTTGGATGTGAAGGACATGGGAGAGCTAGATCTCTACTTCACCTTCCTTGAGGGACTTCAACAAGGAGCAAGAGATGAGCTCCATTGCCATGGAGTTACCACGCTGCAAGAAACCATCGAGACTGCAGAAAGTCTGATGGACCTATGACTAGTCCCATACGGGTTGCGCGACGAAGAATTCCGCCCAACCCGAGTGCCCACGCACGGCACTCATTGACCGCCCGCAGGAGCAGCAAGGCGAAGGAGTGTTAGTGGTGCACAACCGGCGCGCGATCAAAGGGAAGGACCGGGAGCACAAGTATCACCCCGAAGGCGCGGATGTCTGCTGTGCGGAGGATCACACCTCGCACGGAGATGTCAAAGGCACGAGTGCAATGCAGCCACGGCAGTGCAAGTGGAACCCGACAAATTGGCGCTGGTCCTAGTCAACCAGGCCATCGTTCCTGTCGTGACCGCTCAAATCACTCCAGTACAGAGACTCGGCACGATGCACGCCGAGAATGAGAGCCAGCTGATGTATGTGTCCTTGTTCATCAACGGACGACCATGCACCGCGATGGTGGATACCAGAGCATCCCACAACTTCATGCGAGAGGAGACAGCTCGCGAGTTGGGACTGCACATCGAGCCAAGTGCATTGCGGATCAAGACGGTGAATGTCGTAGCAGCCACTGTCAAAGGTATGGTCCGACAAGCCCCTATACAGGTCGGATAATGGTGCGGTCATACGAATTTGACCATAGCACCTATGGATGATTTCGATTTCATCCTTAGCACGGAGTTCTTGGTGCAATCGCGCACCATAGTGGTGCCGCACCTAGATGGACTCATGACCATGGACGCGAATCAACCGGGATTCACCCGGGCAACCAACACCATCTCCCGAGCTAGCAGCCCGCAATTCTCAAGCGGAAGCAACATGGAGTCGCCAAGGGCAGCAAGCATGCTGAGCCCTACGTCTTCCTCCTAGAGCCTGATCAACTTCTTATCTGCCATCCAATTCGACAAAGGAGTCGAGAGAAACGAGACGTCCTACGTTGTGATACCATTGGAGGAGAAGGCCGTGTCACAGGGGACGATCCCAGCTAAAGTGGACGCCATTCTAGGGGAGTTCAAGGACCTAATGCCGGAGGAATTGCCAAAGATGCTACCTCCCCGATGCCCAACGGACCATCAAATCGAACTGGTCCCAGGTGCGCGACCACCTACACAGGCCCCCTACAGAATGCCACCTGTGGAGCTCGTGGAGCTCAAAAAGCAACTAGGCGAGTTGCTAGACGCTGGACTCATCCAACCATCGAAGGCACCCTATGGCGCACCGGTGCTGTTCCAGAAGAAAAAGGATGGCAAGCTACGTATATGCATCGACTACCGGGCGCTCGACAAGGTCATAGTGAAGAATCGCTACCCTATCCCACTCATCGCCGACTTATTCGACCGGCTGGGACGTGCCAGGTTCTTCACCAAACTGGACCTTCGGTCAGGTTATTGGCAAGTTCGGAGTGCCGAGGTCGACGAGGCCAAAACCACGTGCGTAACAAGGTATAGCTCATATGAATTCCTAGTCATGCCCTTTAGACTAACCAACGCACCAGCCACCTTCTGCAATCTCATGAACGAGGTTTTTCATGAGTATTTGGACAAGTTTGTCATCGTGTACCTAGACGACAGTGATATACTCCGAAGATATGGAGGCGCACCAGCAACACCTTCTGTCACGACCCTACCTCGGGCACGTGGCAACTACTGTGCATCCCTACCACTACCCTAACCCTTAGAGTAATGAAGGGACACACTAGGCATTTTCCTAACTTCCTCTTGAAGCATCTATACACATGCATATATATGAACTTTCAACTTTTTAACGATAAGCAGAAGTAAAGTAAATATAAAAAAAAAATACACGTAGGGAAAATCAGATCGTATTATTATACATTAAAAATACCATTAAATTGAACATGTCCAGTGGAGGTACTAAATAAAAGTGGTAGCCTCTACTCGTATAGGACTGTATCACCTATCACCTCGCAACTTCCCGATCTGTCCAAGAAATTGGGTCCCAACCTGTACCTAACATAAAATAAATCACCTGTCATCCGTAAATATCCACGGATGACAGCCCCGAGGGGTGAGTAACTTCGTACCCAGTGAGGTGGATAGAGAACAATGTAAAATAAAAAGACATACAATAGATTTTTAATAAAATAATATTACGAAACATGAATTTTCTTTTGAGCATGCAAGTATCCACTTCCAACAACTGGTAATATTGATCTCAACCAAGACATTGATTTATTCACAAATTAATTTATTTTAGTGCGATCAAAGAGATTCAATCTATATATCAACAGCTAATATCATATATACCTCTAACCTTATTTCCATAAATTTCGTTCCTATTAATCTAGGTTATAATTACTCTAGATGACCATGTGTTAACCCTATCAAATGAATGTATATGTGTCTAACACTAATATATCTCTAATCTTACCAACTTTCAAATACTACCGGGGCCTGACATCTCGCTCAACTGTGATCAGCAGTCGAGCCCTCAGGGAAAATTCATAGAGAACTAAGTATCCCTAATATTTCATAAATCACATAACCATAATGTATGTCTAGCAGACCTTAGTGTATCAATATATCAAAAGTGAACATGATAACTCTAAGGCCATAACGCCCCATTTCCCCTGAGTTGTCCATTAGATCTAGCTATCTAGCATCACAATAATTAGTCCAATAATATTAATAATAATAATATATCAACCAAGAGTTACCCATCTCCCATCCTGGCGATAAGCATACCATCCATGCCCCTCTAAATAGGTGGCCCATGGAGGTACTAATTAAATAACCACTGCAGTGTCTCAAACCCACCAGGGGCATACAAAATACTCACCCAACTGGCCTCACCGGAGTAGGATCCATACTCCGAAAGTCCAAGAAGGGGACATACCAGTAAATCCTACCAGGTCATTCATAGTAAATATAATTAATCATTATCTCATAATTACTTTCATTATCAACATTCACATAATATAACAATCATATCTAACTGATGTGCATAACACCAAAGGTTAATCAATTTTATATCAAAGATATCTCACAAAGTCTCACGACTATCGTACTAATGCATCTACATGCCATAATGTGCATGTCCAAGCCATATATTAGCATGTTAACCATGTTATAAAATCCATATCATCTATATGCCTATAGATGCCAACATGATATGATTTTATATAAAAAAATAATAAAATATTTTTCTTTCTCTATCAACTTAGGTAAATCAATATATAATATATATGCATGAATACATTATAAAATAAAAACATATTTTCAATATCTAATCCTTTAAGACTAAACATTGAAAACTATCCGGTCTATGCTACTTAGAGAATAGACACTCACCTAAGGTCCGTTCGTTGAATTTTATTCTCTAACACTATCTCGATCCATGTGCCGTCATTTACGTATTTTATATTTTCCTGTCAATTATTCAACGAATTTTAATTCTCAATTCAGAAATAGTTTCTCAAATCTCTCTTCACCACTACTCTTAGAATAATCTCTAGAATCACCCCTTTTTTTTTCAAGTTCGTCGGAAAATCTCTCCGGCGATCGCTGGAAGCTCGCCAGAACACTCGTCGGCGAAGTTCTTCGATCAACATCAATATTGGTACCAATCGAAAACTCTCTTCATGAGGATTCCAAAAATCATATGCCCAAATTTTTATAGCTCATATGCGATCAATTTCACCGATTAAATCAATTTGAGCGAAATCCCTAAGTTAGGGTTTTTAGCTCGCCGGCAACCAACCGGCGGCCAATAACCCTCAACTCCAGTACCAATGGATAGCTCTCGTCAAGAAAAATCCATAGGTACCAAGTTTGCAAGGTTTTACGGCCGAAATCTCCGAAAATCGTCAGAGCAAGCTCCGGCGATCGAAACCCTCGCCGCCGACGCCTCTCGCGTGATTTCTCCCTCATCTCTACACCAAATTTGGGTATCTTGGTATCAAAATGAAGAAGAGGTCGAGATCTACCTGTGGCTAAAATTTGGGAGCGTAGTTCATCCTGGTTTCACCGGAGCATCGTCGGGAAATTGGCATCACCGTCGCCGATCCGCACGGAGGAGGAGAGAGAGAGAGAGGGGAGCGCACGCCATCGTGCGTTCGGTGGGAAGAAATGAGGTTTCTTTTTCTTCTAATTAATTAAAATCTTAAATCATAAATTAAGTCTTGACTGTCCAATTGACCAATCAAACGACGTCCAAATTACGATCCGTCTGCGCCGTTGGATTCCTTATCAAAAAGACTACCTGATGGTATAATTTTCACATCAAAATCTCATACTTCAAAAATTCATATGATTTTACAAATAAGTCCTTTAAAGAATTTCTTTTACGATTAAATTCTCCAAATACTAAAATTACTCTATTGCCCTTATTCAAAAATCACGGGTCTCACACCTTCGGTTGGCCCTTCAGAAGCTAAGGGATCACAACCTGTTCATCAGGAGGGACCGAGATCTTTTTCCTAGGTCATCGCATCGGAGGAGGCATGACGTGCATGGATGAATGCAAGGTACAGGCCATCCGCGATTGGCCGAGACCAAGTAATCCAACGAAATTGCGATCATTCCTCGGCTTGGCCAACTATTACAAAGGAGATTTATCAAGGGTTACTCAAGGATCACCGCACCCCTCACCGACCTCCTCAAGAAGGATTAAGGGTGGGAGTGGACCGACGCATGCGAAGGAGCCACCCAACAACACAAGGTGTGCATGACGTCAGAACCTGTACTCATTCTCCCCGACTTCAGCAAGTCGTTCAAGGTAATCACCGATGCATCCGATCGAGCTCTCGGAGATATCTTGATGTAAGAGGGACATCCGGTGGCTTACGAGAGCCGTAAGCTGAATGGGGCGGAGCAATAGTACAGTGCACACAAGAAGGAAATATTGGTGGTAGTACATTACTTGAGGACATGGCGTGTGTACCTCCTCGGCAGCCCGTTTGTGGTGAAAACGGACAACGTTGCCAACACCTTCTTTCTTACCCAGTGCAAGTTGTCGGCCAAGCAAGTCCGTTGGTAAGCGCAGCTCACCGAGTTTGATTTTACTTGGGAGCATAAGGCGGGACGACACAACCAGGCAATCGACGCATTGAGTAGGCGGCTGTATGCAACCACACGGGCACACGGGACCTTAACCGAGAGACTCCAGGAGAGCGCCAAGGTGGACCCAACATACTAACGTATCTTGCAGCAGGTCAAGGAAGGCAAGACGCAACGCTACTAGGTGGGCACGTCGGGACTCCTGCAGGTACGGGGCGGACGTACTTATGTGCCACATGCTGTTAATATTCGCAGGAAACTCGTGGCTGAATGCCACGATACATAGTGGGCCGGACATCCGGGTGTGGAGCGAACAATGGCGCTCTTGACACGCGAATATTATTGGCCGCGCATGATAGACAACGTGGAGGCACACATCCGGACATGCACCGTCTGCCAGAAGGATAAGACAGAACGGGCAGGGCAACAGGGTTACTACAACTCCTGCTGATTCCAAGTAGCCCTTGGGCATCCATTTCCATGGACTATGTTAAGTCCTTCCTCAAGGTAAATGGATTCTCAGCCATACTCGTGGTGGTGGACAGGTTCAGTAAATATGTCGTGTTCATTCCAACCACGGAGCAAGCCACGGCCGAGCAGTCGGCTGAACTATTCTTCCACCATGTGGTGAAGTACTTCGGCCTACCCGAAGATATTGTCAGCGACCACGACACACGGTTCACGGGAAAGTTTTGGATAGCTCTGTTCAAACTATTGGGATCAAGGCTCAAGATGTCGACAACCTATCACCCGCAGACCGACGGGCAAACCGAGAGGACGAACGCATTGCTGGAGGAATACCTCCGCCACTTCGTCACCACCAACCAAGGCAACTAGGTAGAACTGGTATAGACAGCCCAGTTTTGCTACAACTTACAGCGCGGGTCAGCCACCAAACGATCACCAGCCAAGATTATGCTCGGTTACCAACTGATTACTCCACTGAAGTTAGCGAAGGGCATGCTAGACGAACGGTGCCCCGCCGCGATATGCTTTGTTCAGAATAGAATGGAGCAATTGGAAAAAGTGCGCGAGAGCCTAGAGAAGGCAGCACACCGAATGAAGAAATACGCCGATCAGCATCGACGACCAAGAGAATTCGAGGTTGGAGACGAGGTAATCCTTAAACTTACTCCTCAGATGTGGAAGAAGGCGCGCGGAACGCGCCTACATCAGGACTTAATTCCGAAGTACGACGGGCCATTCCGGGTGGTCAAGCACATTAGCACGGTAGCATATCAGTTGGAGCTACCCCCAAGACTGAAAATCCACCCAACATTTTATATGAGTTTCCTCAAACCCTACCATCGAGATAAAAATCAAGACAGGCAGCAAGTGGAGCGAGCTCCCCCTGCAATGATCAAGGAGTTCACCCACCGAGCGGAACGAATCATAGGCTGGAGGATTGCAAGACCAGTCGGGTACATAGAGTACCTAGTATAATGGAAGGACTCCCCTCCAAAAGAAGCAAGTTGGGAGCAGGATGTTACGCTCTAGCAATTCGAAGATCTAGTGAATTTATACCTGGACTCAGAGTTGACAGGGACATCAATGGGTTTAGGTGGGGGAGGATTGTCAGACCCAATTTCTGAGGGTTAAGCCCGAAGCGCACCACGGACCACGGAGGATCGAGCGCGAAGGGGCAGCCCGCACGCAGCGCACGGGGCCGCTTCAAGGCCGCAGCAAGAAGGTGTGCAGGACACGAGCCACGGAGCTGGATGACCGAGCAACTGAGGCGCGCGCGCGAGAAAGGCGACCGAGGGGCGAGCAACCGAGGGACGTGTGCGGGACAAGCACAGGGCAGTAGAGCGGAGGGTGCGTACGGAGCAAGCGCCCGAGCAATCGGAGGCGCACGCGGAGCCGACACCCGAGCAGCCTGGGGCGCACGCAGAGCAAGCGACCGGACAACCGAAGACGCATGCAGATCAATAGGAGACACATGTGGGGCGAGTGCCGAGCGGTCCCCTGGCCGAAGGTATGCGCGCGCAGCACACCGAGCCGTGAGATACCCGCACGACTGAGGCTCATGCGCCGCCGCCTGCCGACATAGCAGGCGTAGGACACGGGCGCGCAGTAGCCAAACGCGTGCACGACGCGCGCGTAATAGATGAAAACCGTCCGAGCATTGAATGCTCGAACAATAACTCTTGTAATCAAGGGGGCAGCCGAAAGGTCAGCCCTCCTCCTATATAAGGAGCAACCAAGGCACTTGGCTGGAAAAGGAGGGAAGCCATCTAGGAATTCAGGGAGCAAGTAACATATAGCTTTTGAGAGCTTAGCTAGTAGAGAGAGTAGGTCCACTTGTAATAATCCCCTTCGAGAGTAGCTTGAGGGATTGAGAGGTTTTTGCTGGAGCTAATAAAGCATCCTTTTTATCCTCTCCAACCAAGGGTCTCGCACCGATCTACTTCCCCACGCATCAAGGCTTGTGAGCATCGGTTCCCTCTCGGTGTCGTTCACGCCGGCACAACTCGAGCCCGACCAAGGAGCGAAGGTGAAAAGTTAGTCATGACACCTGGTCCGTTTTACATCTCTACATGGAAGGAATTGGTCATCTGATCTGTGATGTTCATCGCTTTCCTATTGATGCTAAATTACTTGACGTTACTGATTAAGCACGTGATTGTGTTATGAACTTGAATAGTAAGATAGATCTTAGCTGCAATGAAATATTGGTCCGTGTCCACGAAATATTCTCAAGCACATTCACATCATGCTTATTAGAGAATGGTGGGGGTTTTAGGATGTGCATATTGAAGCACGACGTCGAGCGAGCATTAAGGTGTTCTACGTGCAACAGTTTGAACTCTTCGCGAAGGGCCCCCATGTTTGTAGATTCCCATTTGACGAGGCATATTGTGCCCACTGTGCACAAAAGCCGATTCCACTATGGTGTGTAGGTTCTCTAGATCCCTACAGAGAGCTTCCATAGTGAGGATAAGGTCCTCCATATGGTTGTGCAGTGAGCTGAGGTTCGAGCTGCTCTCGCCCACCAGTGCTTCCATGTAGCAATGTGCTCCATAAGCTGATCATGGGCACGTGTAGTAACCATTGTTCACAGGTTCACAAAAAAAGGAAGAATTAGAGGGAAAAAGTCCCAATCGAGTTGTTGAAATTTGAACAAATTACCTCGACCATAATTCTTGGGCATTGGGATCCTTCAAACAATGCAAGTGTGGGTTGTGTGTTGTTGTCTTCTTCTCTATAGATCAAATTGTCACCCATAGATCATGAAACAAGCAAACATTCCTCAATATATTACTGATTTTATGCAAAATTATTACTCACAATTTTGATACTCTCTTCCTAGTTGCTCAACCTTGTTGTAATCATTGTTATCAAACTCCAAACATGTCACACGTATTGATACCAACTTGGAAATCTAACTTGTAGTTGAACACAACTTGAATTCCTAAAACTGAACACTCTATTCAAATATGTAATTTCTAAAATTATTTTAACGATGTACACAAAGTGTACACCACTTTGATTAGAGTAATTGGGTTCTATACGAGAGGATCATGACTGCTGTTTTTAGCTTCTTCAACTTTTGAGCAATGTGGCTTTGGATTGATCCACTAGCTCCCTTCATTGGCTATTGATTTCATAGCCCAACCAATGAATATTGCTTAGCACAATGCCGAGCATTTATTTTATTACCGAACATGCTCCTTTTTATCACTGATTTCAGCTTCGCACAATTGCCTTCCACAACAATGCGCCATCATAATACTATCCCTAAATATAGTTGTACATCAATTACAGCCTTTATTTATCAACTCCACGTTCTCAGTACGTTTAACTAACTCATGCCGACGCACCGTCAAATGCTTAGAAAACGTTGTGGACATGTCCTGAACTTAGGATCATGACACCCCAAGTCATTAGTAACACAATATTAAACAAGAAATATTTATATATAAATAATATAAAATAAACCCTCAAACCCAAACATAATACCTAACGGTGAGAGGACAAATTTTTTAATATATGTTATAAATTCAAATATACCCAATTGGTTATATTTAGGTAGCTTGAGTTTGATCCAAACCCAAATCTTGTTTTATTGTTAATGCATCAGATTTATAAACGTAGGTCATGTAAAAAAAAAAAAAAAATTCAATCTCAAACTAATATTTAGCATCATCTTCCTGCTTGGAAATTGAAACAGGCCAAGAGATGACGTCAGCACGGCCATGACCATGACCTGGTGACGCCAGCAGTCTTCCTCGCACCGCCCTCGTTCTTTTATTTATTTTTATATTCTTCTTCATCATCGTCTTCTTCTTCTTCTTCTTCCTAAAATTTCCTTCGGGGGTTTTTGATCCCTCGAGACTTTATACGTCAATCGGAGAGCGAGAGAGAGAGAGGGGAGGAGAGGAGGCGGAAGGGAAGGAACAGATCGGATCGGATCAGAGGGGGGTGGGGCGGGGAACACCTTCCTTTTGCAGCCCCAGCAGCGGCGGCGGCAGCAGCGGCAGATTAGGATTAGGGATCGAGAGAGGTCGAGGATTCCCACGATTTCTCTCTCTGGTTCCTGATTCGCCTCCGCCGCATCGTCTTAATCTTGCATCTTCTCGGGTTTGGTGGTTCGATTCCGAGGGTAAGCGCGCTCCATCGCGAACGAATTCGCTCCCCTTTCTGAGTCTCCGATTCGACCCGGCCGCAGATCTGCAGCCCCGTATGGCTCGATTGAAATAAGGAAAAAAAAATTCTCCTTTATTTTGCTTCCCCTCTTTTTTTTTTCCTTCGAAAAATTCAGTGTTTTTCATCTGTTTGCCTCGGTGTCCCCCTCATCCACAAGTAGGAAGCGGCATTTTGGCTTTGGAGGTTTGTAGATTTTCTGTCCGCGTCGAAAATTGCTGAGATTTTGCTATTAACTTCTGATTGGAGTTTCTTTCTCACGCATTCGTTCTTCGTTGTTCGCACCTTGGGGGGTTCCTTTCTTGTTGTGTGTCTGATGTGTCAGTTTCCTTGGGGGCGTTGGTATTGGCTTTCTCTTCGCAAGCAGGTGGGGACGATTTGGGACTTCGGATCCGTAGTATTCTTAGCAATCTTTCGATTCGTCTCTTCAGCTATCTTGTTGGATGTTTTTTTTTTCAGACAGCCGATCATCGTGTTTGCCCCTATTTCCATCTTGCAGACGGGATTTTGATTTGCCAAGAGAAGAAGTAATCTGAAGCGTTGATGGATGCTCCGCCGGTGCCACCACATTCTCTGGGCTACTCCTCCGCAGTTGCTTCCCCCGCCACCCCAATGCCTCGTCCTGAGCGGCGGACTAATCCCTCCACATTTTCACCCGCTTCCCCCGCATTCTCCTCCACGGCAAGATTTTCTCCTCAGATACCCCAGCAGGGCCAGCTTCCTTTGCCATCAGCACAGACGCCTGGCTTGCTGTCGCCGGGTGATGCAGGCCATCATAGTGGTATTCCGGTTCCACAGTTCAGCACCCCTCCTGGCCCACCTGTATTCTCTTCACCTTTACGGCCAGCTGCAGTGCCTTTCCGAGCATCGCCAGCAACCCCTCAGCCTGTGCCTTTCTCTTCAGGCTCATCTTTACCGACTTCCTCTTCACCTCATTATTCGAATGGCTCTCATGAGGTGCCACTGCATCAATCTGCTGGCGTGGATGAGTCTACTTTTGAGTCCCCTTACGTACTATTTTCTGCTCACAAGGTACGAATTGTGATACTATAAATCAATTGGCGATTTTTAGTTTCATATCTATCCTATGCTTTACCTCCATGCATTAGTTTTGCTGTTGCTCGTTTGAAGGCATATCGTTCTGCTTGCTCATTATTGGTTTTTGTTTGATCAGTTTGAACTCGTATTTTCCCCATCAGCCCATAACACCAATTATATCTGATCCAATTGTCTGTATCTTTAATAATTCTAAGTGCCGCCTCCCTTGTTAGGTGTTGAAACACAAGAAACAAGCAAATGTGCCAAGCTTAGGATTTGGAGCTTTGGTCTCACCTGGGAGAGAAATTGCACCTGGCCCTGAGGTTGTGCATCGTGAACCTCACCGTTGCCAAAGTTGTGGGGCTTATGCAAATCTGTATTGTGAAATTTTGGTAGGATCAGGACAGTGGCAATGCGTGATATGTAAGAATTTGAATAGTAGTGATGGAGAATATGTAGCTCCCAGTAAGGAAGAACTTAGGCACTGGCCAGAGCTCTGTTCCTCGACTATTGACTATGTCCAGGCAGGGAATAAACGACCAGGATTTGTTCCAGTTTCTGACTCAAGGATGACTGCACCGATAATTCTTGTCATTGATGAATGCTTGGATGAAGCTTATCTCCAGCATCTACAAGGATCTCTGCATGCTTTTGTGGATTCTCTTCCCTCTACTACGAGGCTTGGAGTCATCACATATGGACGAACAGTGTCAGTATTTGATTTTTCAGAGGGCTCAATGGCATCAGCTGATGTCCTACCAGGTGACAAATCACCCACCCAAGAATCTCTGAAAGCTCTCATATATGGCACTGGTGTTTATCTGTCACCTGTACATGCTTCGCTTCCTGTGGTGCATACAATATTTTCATCTCTAAGGCCATACAAACTCAACTTGCCTGAAGCATCTCGAGACCGATGCCTTGGTACAGCAGTGGAAGTTGCTCTTGCAATAATTCGTGGACCATCGGCTGAAATGACACGTGGAATTATCAAAAGATCAGGAGGCAATTGCAGAATCATGGTATGTGCTGGTGGCCCTATTACTTATGGACCTGGATCAGTTCCACACTCATTCAATCACCCAAATTATGCATACATGGAGAAGACAGGTATGAAGTGGATGGAACATCTCGGTCAAGAAGCATTCCGGCATGATACTACAGTAGATATTCTTTGTGCTGGAACATGCCCAGTGAGAATTCCTGTTCTGCAGCCTCTTGCAAAAAGCTCTGGTGGTGTGCTCATACTTCATGATGACTTTGGAGAGGCATTTGGTGTTAACTTGCAAAGAGCATCCATGAGGGCAGCAGGTTCCCATGGATTATTTGAGATACGCTGCTCTGATGATATTCTTGTGACACAAGTCATTGGGCCTGGAGAAGAGGCAGCGGCTGATTCTCACGAAACATTCAAGAATGATTCTTCCTTTTGCATTCAGATGCATAGCATTGAAGAAACACAGAGCTTTTCCCTCTCCATGGAAACGAAAGGCGATATTAAGAATGACTATGTTTATTTCCAATTTGCAGTTCGTTATTCGAATATTTATCAAGCAGACATCTCCAGAGTGATTACGGTGAGGTTACCTACTGTGGATAGTGTGTCCATGTACCTACGGAGTGTGCAAGAAGATGTAGCTGCTGTCCTTATTGCTAAGAGGACTCTGTTGCATGCCAAAACATTTTCTGGTGCTGTCGATATGAGACTTATAGTAGATGAGAGAATTAAGGACATTGCTCTGAGATTTGGTTCTCAGCTACCAAAATCCAAGCTTTATCGATTTCCTCAGGAGTTATCTACTTTGCCTGAAAGCTTGTTCCATCTAAGAAGAGGACCTCTGTTAGGAAATATTGTTGGCCATGAAGATGAAAGGTCTGTCTTAAGAAATTTGTTTCTGAATGCATCATTTGATTTGTCTCTTCGAATGTTGGCACCACGTTGCCTGATGCATCGTGAAGGAGGTACCTTTGAGGAGCTACCAGCATATGACCTTGCTATGCAGTCCAATGCAGCAGTGGTCCTTGACCATGGAACAGACCTGTTCATATGGTTGGTAAGTTGCATTCAGCAGCATCTTGGCAGATAAACTGAACCTTGTCTAGAATTTTAATTTTTTCCTTTACTTTCACTACTTTTACCATGTTTTTTTTTACCATTTTAAAGAGTTCACTGCATCCTGCCACATATACTTTCCACACGTTAGTGGAAAGTTGGTTTACATGGATCAATCATGATTCATCTTGTCTGGCATTACTGGACATGCCTAGTCCATTGAGTTAACATGGAACATCAGCAGGAATAACTTATCGACTGGAACCTTTTTGCAGCATGGGGGTTAATTTTCTGTCAGCTGAATTGTATTCTTACTTTGCAGTGATATTTTCTTAAACTGTAGAAGGCAATCTTGATTCTGATTCCTTTTTTGTTCTCTTATATCCAATCAACAAAAACATGCAGTCCTTGTAGATTTTAGTTACTTGTTAAAGTTTTATGCTTAATTAATGCCTTAAACATGATACTAGTAGAGTAAAATATATTGTGAGTGGGAAGCACATGATGCCAAATACACCATACATCTTTATCCCATTGTTAATAGTGAAGAAATTTGTCTGAGATAGCTTCAAAATCAAATGTTATACTTTATTATAATAATATCTGATTTTCTAATATTTCTATCAGGTGGTCCAATACTGATTGTCCATCTCTAATAAATTCTACATCATAGCCTTTTCATTCCAGTATTCTACTCTTTCCCAAAAAATTGTCATCTCTTTGGTAAGATTATCAGTACAACTGTATGAGCATGCACTAATTTTTACTGTAATTTTTGTGCCATTAAAATCCTTCTAGTTACTGTATGTGCTCATACCATTAAAATCCTTCTAAGATCAGCCTGCTGCCAACAGCTTCATACTAATTGCTGAGATAATCCTGAACTAGGTTTCACGAGTCACATTGTTACGTAGTTATTATGGTGTCTATATTCCTTGACATGTTAGTTTGTCTATTATTTCTCTTCTTCCACCTTTTTATCTGTACAAATAACATTTCTCACTAGCAGCTTATCGCATTCATTCATATCTGCTATTTTTTAAGTAATAAATTGTGCTTTCAATTTTAGAATTGCCACATGAATTTGATCGAGCATTTGCAATTTTCAGGGTGCTGAGCTTGCAGCTCAAGAAGGAAAAAGTGCTTCAGTTTTAGCAGCATGTAGAACATTGGCAGAAGAGTTAACTGAGCAACGGTTTCCAGCTCCTCGGATCCTCTCATTTAAAGTCTGTTTGATCCAACATTGTTGTCCTTTTTTCCACTACTGCATAAAAACCTTTTTTCTACACAAATGTTTTTTTTTCTTGTCCCATTTTGATAATCTGATCCAGCGAAGTAGTTATTGTCATTGCCTGGAAATAATCTGGTTCTGGATAATCCAAATGGAAAGTAAAAAAAATTCAATCGTTTGTTCGCATGAAAAATATTAATTAGATGATGATATTTGTCCTTTGTTTATGAATAATTAGACACTGATGTGTTGCATCTTTTCACAGGAGGGAAGCTCTCAGGCTAGATATTTTGTATCCCGACTAATACCTGCACACAAGGATCCTCCTTATGAGCAGGTATATATATATTATTTCACTCGATTTCTTCTGGAACACTTCTATGTTCAAGACAAATTATATAAATGGAATTATGGAAATACAATTGGTTCTGTGATGGTGTGTTTGATCTAGTTAGTCTGTGCTAATTTGTCTAGTAATCAAACTTCACCCTTATTTGAATCAGGAAGCAAGATTCCCGCAATTACGCACCTTAACACCAGAGCAGAGGACAAAGCTTAAAAGCAGTTTCATTCACTTCGATGATTATAGCTTCTGTGAGTGGATGCGCAGTCTGAAGGTGGTGCCCCCTGAACCTAGTTAAATCGCAAAGAATACAATGAGGCTTTTCGATGATTCTTTCTGCACGTCATGGCTGAAAGACTCTTCTTAGATGACACTCAGGGTGCCTGCAACAGATTCATTGAAAAATTGTTGGAACCAGTATTCATGAGCTCCGTGATGTGGACTATGGGGCTAGATGGTCACTTAGTATTAACTCGAGATCAAGTTCTCCTTCTACTGATTCTGCAATACAGACATCTAGAAACTGTCACATTCTATCACATTTAGATCATATCCAAAGCTGTTCCGGAGATATGAGATGTTGGAGTATACTAAGAATTTTTTTTTGCGATCGACAACTGTGCAGTTTGATGATGGCTTAAATTTTGGAATTCACAATAAGAATTATATACTAGAACTATTATGTACATTCTCATTATTTTCATGGAAACCACTGCACATTAGATCATGAAGAAAATATTCATTTCCCATTCTGGAGATTTGACATGGCAATCACTTGTGAAGTCTAAATGTTTTCTCATATCTCCATGGTTGTATATGGAGCGTAGATGGTGTATTCCTTTAACAGATAACATCTGTTCTGAAGAACTAGAAGATTCATTCATTCAGGTAACATGGAAGTGGATGATATGGAGTGAACGAGATGTAATATCAAAAACTCATATTTCTTCATTATTTGTTTTTAGATACTTGAAGTGGATGTAATATTTCTTATTTTTTCTTTTCCTTAAAAAAAAGGAAACATAATGTGTTTTCTAGCTCGACGTTGACCAGTCAGAGATGTTTTAGGTTAAAAGAGAATTATATTTTTTGAGGAAAAAACAATTTTAATTTTGCAATAGGCTCTTCATCTTATTTGAAACTTGAATTATAATTTTTGCTAAAACAATGGCCTCATTATGATCTGAGGTGCTCATGAGCTCATATAGATGCACAAACTTAACATGGGGTTTCATATTAAGTTCTAAAAATTCTGAGTCAAAAGTTTATATATGATTTTTAGCCACTTTAATACTAAAATTTAAAGTTGAATTAAAATCTTTGGCTAAGTGATACTCTGAGACTAGTGGTAGTATTCATTTAATATATATTTGATACTAGTTTTAATACTAAAATTTAAAGTTTAAATTAAAATCTTTGGCTAAATAATACTTTGAGATTAGTGGTACTATTTATTTAATATATACATTAAATTTAATTTAATGATTCAGTTTTTTATATTTAACATAAAATTCAAATATTTTAAAATATAAAGAAAATTATAAATCTAGTTAAACTATTTTTTTTAAAATTCAGTAGATATTAAACCTACTATAATTTGTACAATTTATTTACTAGTTAAACTATATATTTTTTTATAGTAAGTGAGTTATGAACCATCACTTCTAATATATAGCTATTGCTTTGACCATATATGCGTATATATTTACGTTATATCTCTAATTATAAGAGCATGCATATTTTAGAGTATACACTCTTCACATATTTATGCATATCATATTTTACAGTGCACACTCTTTTAAAATATCATGAATTTTTTCAGAACTTCATGAGCATTGTTTTCAGAACTTTATGAGAAGGATATGCATTTTATATAATTTTAAAATATCATGGATGACGTTGCAAATAATAATTAAAGTTTAGAGGACCGAATTGAATATTTTAAAAAATATTTGCAAGGTAATCAGCAGAAGGAGATTTCTTTTTTTGGCCCTCCGCCCTCCGCCCTCCGCCGTGATGGCTTCTCCGCTGCGGGACCTCCGCCGAATCCTGCGCGGCGTCTCCCTCGTCGCCCTCGAGGCCGCCAAGCGATCTCCATCCCTCGAAGCCGCCGGGGCAGGCGACCTCGAGGCCCTCCTCTCCCATGCCCTGAAGAGCACCGTCGCCTCCGCTGCCGACCTTGCTGGCCTCACCAGAGGGAAGCCCCGCAAGGTCTCCGCTCCCTCTATCTCCCACCAATCCTCGGTCGTCTATTTCTCCAAGGATGAGGAGCTCACCGCTTCTTCGAGTAGATCCGAAACGCCCCCCCTCGAATCCCCCCACTCCGTTCCCTTGCCCCAACCCCATTCCGGGCCTCCGCTGCAACCCGAATCCAGAGCGTCTGGCGTGTCAGCGGTGCCTCCAGCCGCAGCAGACGGGATGACGGCGACTACGACGTATGATGTGGAGCCGAGTTCTGCCAAAGGAACGGATGTGACTGGTGGCCTGAAAGATCCTGTCCTGCCTGACACACCGGAAAAGGGGAATCCTAATGTTCCCGCCAGCGGTGATGTTCCCCTGAAGAGGCGGCGGCCTCGAGAGAGAAGAGTTCCGGTTACTCCCTTCAGCAGAGCTCTTGGGTATGGGATCGATATCCATCCTTGTTGATTTTTTTAATGAAGTTAGATACTGACGATAAATTGTATACCTCCGTTATGACTCCCAGACCATGTTATAGTATTGTTCAGGGAGTAACTTATTAAAGTAGCTATACCTGATTTTTTAATGCTTGCATATTCTAATGACAAACCACTGGAGAAAGAAAACCTTTTTTGTTTTATGTCAAGCTTGTTTTGCCTTAATGCTGATAATTCTCGTCTGGACATTCTACTTGCCCTTTTTGTAACATTTAAGCTGCTAGGAAAATAAATTTTAAGCTAGGTGCAAACAGGTTGTCTTTGCCTAATGAAAATTCACGCTGTGTCCTGCTACCCCTTGAAAAAAGAATTCAAATAAATTCTCTATGATCCTTTAATTTCGGCAATGGCTTATTGTTTCTCTAGGTTTGCTGGTCTGGGAGCTGGGCTTGCATGGGGTACGATTCAAGAATCTGCAAAGAGGATTGTTTTTGGTATGCCCGACACAAATGGGAAGCAGTCTGCCCTTTCACCATATTTATCTGAGCAAAATGCTGAACGTTTGGCACTTGCACTGTGTAGAATGCGGGGGGCTGCACTTAAGTTGGGTCAGATGTTGAGCATCCAGGATGAGTCTCTTGTGCCAGCTCCGGTACTACTGCTTTGCTGAGTAAATCATCAATATACTATCACTTTGTTACTTTCATTTTTCTCCAAAACTTATATATTAGAAGGGTATTGAGCTATGATAATGATCAATACGTAAATTTCTGAACTGACAATGGTGCTTTTGCATATTGAAGTTAATGTCTATGTCTTTAGCAATTTGCTAATCTTCAAATCTAGAAGTTAATACAATATGTGATTGACACGATGACTTATTTATTTTATTTTTATATTTCTTTTTTAAATCATAAAATTAAATAAGCATCACTGTTATGCCAACATTGTTCTTAATGCATTTCTTATCCAATGCCTGTTGCAGATTTTGAAAGCTTTAGATATTGTTCGTCAAGGAGCTGATGTGATGCCTCGCAAACAGCTGAATGATGTTTTGGATGCAGAATTGGGTTCCGAGTGGAAATCCAAACTGAGGAGCTTTGATTATGAGCCACTTGCTGCAGCAAGTATAGGACAGGTTGTTCCAATCAAGAGTGACCGGTGGCCTAGTACTCATAAAATCTTAGATGCTATTTTCTTCAAAGCAATTAAAAACAGATCTTCCTTGAACTTGTCCCTTGTCATTTATACATCCTGTCTTATCTTTGACTTATATTACTTGCTCCTACCTATCTTCCCCAGGTCCACAGGGCAGTGATGAAGAATGGTCTGGTAGTTGCAATGAAAATACAGTACCCTGGAGTTGCAGATAGTATTGAAAGTGACATTGAGAATGTTCGGCTAATACTTGACTATACAAATCTCATTCCTAAAGGACTTTTCCTTGATAGTGCTATTAAGGTAAATCTTCCTTTATATGAATTCAAATTTTTGTTTCAATTGAACTTTTATGTTTACCATTTAACTGGAGATAATGGTTTATTTCTGTACTGTAACTTTCTTGTCTCTCCATTGAATTCTAGATAGGTGAATGTAGGACAGCTAAACTTGCGATGGCTCCATACAGTTGTAGTGATATATATTCTATTGTATGTGACTGCATAATGCACTTTGCAAGTGCAAGGTTATGATTTAAGAAAAAATATCTTTAGAAGCCCACTTCCACAGCCTAATCAGATGTTTATCCTTACTAGATCCTGAACCAAAATCATGAAAAATATAATTTCAGCCTATTTATCCCCCCTTCATCAATTTCTTAATATAGTATTTATTTAGATTTTGAGAATTTGGAATTTTAAGTTGTATTTGGTGCTTACTTATACAAACCACAATACTCTGTGGTTCTTTCATGACCGAAGAGACATGTAAGCACTTTGTTTTACCATATATTTCCATATTCTGCATTATTACATGAGAATTAATATTTGCTATATAATAAGACTGATTTAATCAAGTAGTTTAATGATGTGTATATCTATTTCTTTGAATGGGCATGTAGTCGATTTCTATGGTGATAAGTTTCGTGGGTTGTTATTTAAATAGTTTAGCAAGATATTACTATTTTCATCCCAAAATTTATGCTATAAGAATCATCTGGTTGAGACTTTGGTAATGGAGCAGCCGCAACACATGTTCAGGAAGAGAGTCATGAGCAGGAGACAAAATGTCATCCGCCCATGGACATAGGGAAAGAGAAGGCAAACAACCATGCATGTTGTATTGCTGCTGACCAACCTTTTCAACAAAATCCAATTGATGAGGAGTATCACGAAAGATAGGAAGAACAATCAAGGAGGACATGCAGGTTTTGTAGAGACCAATTTGAAGTAGAAACCAAAACCACAAGGTGTTTCATGGTCGGGGATGCACTGGAGAGTTAGGAGAGATCTTCGGTCGAAGCCCAGTGGTACTAACCTAGGATGGCAGAAAGTGATTGGTAAGAGGCAAAGGAAGGGGGCTGCAAAGAAACTCCAGAAATCTGCTGCTTGGAGGCCTCAGCAAGGAAGAAGACTAATTTTTCCATCTTCAATAGGGAACTTTGGAGGTAGCACGAAAGAGGGCACCACCTCCAAGCCTTCTTATGCAGGTGTTACAGAGAGAAAACAATACTAGCTGCCAAGTTACAACACTGAAGCAAGGCAGACAAACACTTTTGAGCATCCTTTTAGATAAATTGAGGGATCATATAGATGCTTCCGATGTCTAGAAAAGGGGCATGAGGCTGAACAATGCAGATCACTGAGGGTGTGCTACAATTGTCTGCAGAAAGGGCATGAAGGGAAATATTGTAGGGTCAAACATCAAATCTAAAGGAGATTGAAGAAATGGATCTCTCTACAGAGCAACAAAGATTGAGAAGACCTTAGTGAATCTTCATTACAAGGCTACGTGGAAGAGATAAAATTCCCTGAAGGAGCAACACAGTTGTCAGCATTGAGGCTTCTATGGGAAAGTCTCCTAATACTGCAGGTGCCTTAGCAGCAGTTTTTCAAGATGTTAGAACCCATAAACACCTATGGAAGCTGAGTACCATGAAAAATAGGGTTCTGGAACCTTTGGAGAAGGGAAGAGACAATTTCCTTGATTGACATTCTCTATTTCAGAGTATCATACATGATATATATATACACACAGAGAAATAATCTACAACCTACATTCACACTAGCATTAATGAGGATACCATCCATAGGTGAATTAATAAGGAATGAAATAATCATTAATTGTATTTCTTATAACTCCAGTATCTATATTAATGATATTCTAACACTTCCCCTCAAGCTGGTGAGTATATGTAATACACGCCAAATTTGCTTCATATGTAGTCGACTCAGTGCTCTTTAAGTGATTTGGTAAAGATATCAGCTAGTTGTTCATTAGAGCTAACATAGGCTATAGTAATAACCCTATATTGAATCTTTTCCCTCACAAAATGGTAATCAACTTTGATATGTTTTGTTCTTTCATAAAGGACTGGATTTCAAGCTATATGTAGAGCGGCCTGATTATCACACACTAGCTTCATAGGTTGTTCTTTGCACATGTCTAGCTCCTTTAGAAGTTGTTTTAGCCATATTAGTTCACATGTTGCGTTTGTCATTGCCTAGTACTCAGCTTCAGCACTTGATCTGGCTACTACTGTTTATTTTTTGCTTTTCTAAGACACTAAATTCCCTCCAAACATCATACAATCAGTTGCAGCTTTAACATTCTTTACTACTCATAAGCCACTTTGAAGAGACTTGCAGATTATTCGTTCAACTTTTGAGTTGCTCTGTGCATTATGGTTTTTGTGTATATGTTGTCCTTTCTTATGTTTTCTATTTTTCAACTTTATTTTTAACCATCACTTTGGATGATATATTGTATAGTTTCAAATCGGTGAAATGAATGCAATGTTATCTTTCAAAAAATTGGTAAGAATCATCCAAAATACTCCAGGTAATTTGCTGATATATAGTTTTTTATGCAAGATCCTTAGCTGTAACCATAATATGGTGTCACTGCTGAAGGCTAACTATACATGGTTTAAGCATTGAATTGTTTTCTTTAAATTGAGAATGTTGAGTGTCCTACTAGTGAATTCACTGGTATATGATATTTTTTTTATGAAGGTGGCCAAGGAGGAACTTTCACGGGAATGTGATTATGAGTTGGAAGCTGCAAGTCAGAAGAGATTCCGTGATCTACTATCTGATTCAAAAGGGTTCTATGTTCCTGCAGCCATTGATGAAATATCAAGTAAAAAGGTCCTGACAACAGAGCTCGTTAAAGGTAAATCCTAGAATCTTGTCATTGCATGTCATAATTCAATAATTGCATTTAATTCTAGTGGATGCTTGCTGATATAGGCTGAAGGAACATGTTTTTCACATGTTTTCTCTGGTATGAGATGACTTTTGAGCTGTATTTGCTGGCCATAATGATTGTCATTTACTTCATTTAATATATAGGTTAATGATTTATGATGACCCTTTATTATTGGTCCTTCAGGTTTCAATTGTTTTTTTATACTACAACATTAATTTTTCATATAGATCCATGAACCAAATAATCTTCCTTCTATTTTATTTATTCTCGTGACTGTGACAGCTTATACAATCCCAAACTACATTGTCGTTTGATTCTTTATCTTTTATCATTCAAAAGTATATAAAATTTTGAACTGTTGACCGCTTGTTGATCTTGTCATGATAATTACATGACCAGGATTAATTATCCATAACTATTGCCATTTTACTTAATGTTGCCCCCAACATTCCTTTTTACGTTATGGCATCCCTTGGTTCTTTTTCTCCTAGATGCCCCTCCAAAGAGGGTCCCAGCATTTCTAGCACAAACCATGGCCGATCCTAGCATGTTGCTCGAATTGGCATTTTTCTTGATTATCACTGGCCTTGGATTGAAACTAGCCCATTCCTTGGGTTAGCTGGCCAGATTTCTGTAGCAAACCAATATAACTAATTTATACGCCATACACTTAGTATTTTACAAAAAAAAAACTAATTCCTAAAATATGAAATTATGCACACCTACAAATTAACTATATATGCTTTTTAACATAGGTTATTTTAGGTGGTTAGGCTACATTTGTTATTTACCTTAAATCATTACTGGTTTGTAGTTTGTATAAAAATATCCACGAGTCTGTGAAATATATTATATAGTTTGCAAATTGATTATACAGACATCTTGCAATCACGTCTAGGCTAGTTACACTTAGGTTTGGTTGACTGCAGTCAGGCCTAGGATGATTCCACGGGCTTTCACTTGTTACACTTAGGTCTAGATTAGCCTTAGGCCTGTATGTAATCAATGTTGAACTAGTTCTTCCTAAGTCTATACAGGCTATGCTTAAGCCATTTTGGAGGGCATTTGAGAAGAAGAAATACCGAGGATGTCAGGAGGTAAAAAGTCCAAAATGATGTGTATTTGTAAGATAGTGAGAACAAGGGTTTTCTCAAGTAAATTGCCCAATTGGTGAGTTGGTTTATATTGGAAAGATGTTTATAGAAAAACATGTCCTACTACATACTTGAAAATTAAAAGCACCACTTCGGTGGGGTTCTCATAGCCATTAAGTGTGAACCTTGACAGTTCTCTAATGCATTTAAGTTGTCACTTGCCATTACTACATTGCCTAGCAAATCAATCTATTGGGGGTCCTATAATAGGCAATTGTAATTTGTTCGATGCTTATGTCTTTGTTCCTTTTCGTTGGAAAGTAATTTCTGTAGTATATAGATATTCTTTCTGCAGCTGATTAAGTTGAGTTACTTTTTCAAATCCACCGATTACATTAAGGAGAAGATTTCAGATAGCTAGACAATAAGGTTATCGACACTGGAGACCATAATGTCCTGCTGAAGGAGTAAGTCGTGTGGTTGAATATTAACTAAAAAATGGTTGGATATTGTATAAGTGTTCGATTTGTTTCTCTTGCCAAGGCACTCCAAGTTGGTGCACTTCCAGCTTGAACGAACTTGAGCCTAGTGTTCCTCTTGACTTTTCTTTACCTTCCCTCCCTTAGTTTAGAACCATTGTATCTCTGAATGACAACTCTGGAGTGTTGGACAGGAATGTTAATAATAAATTGACCAATTATTTATCCAGGTACAAATCCAACAGCTATGGTAATTGTCTCTCTCTCTGTATTTAGTTTTCTTTTTCCATTCTTTTGGACTTTCATGATGTTGCTACACACAACTGTTTAAAAAATGAAGGTTTCTTTTATACTCTTCTACTGCAGCTTTAGAACTACCCTGAACATATCTCCTGTTTCTTCTCCCATACAAACCAGTGTCATATTGTCAACTGTTTTGCCATAAGCAGCCTCTGTTTTTTTCTCCTTGAGCGGAAATGGCTCTGTTTTTAATGTCGTATCTTGGTACCTTGAGTTGTGCCAAGTACCAATATCAGCGTACAAACATTCAAAAAAGAGATGGTCTTTATTCTCAACCTCCTCCATACAAAAGCTGCACTTCTCCTTGACTATGTTCTCTTACAAATCAAGCACATCCTGGCATGCAGCTTATCTTTTTTCTACATCCAATTGAAGAAATTGACTTCAGTTTTGACTTCAGTAGGCAACTTCAACTTTCAAATTCTGATAGCTTCAGTGTCCTTGAACCTTGATTCCTTGATCAAACTATAAAAGGAACATGGAGAGTAGATGCCCTTTCATGACCACTGCCAAGTAATTATCTTACCGCCCCTATTTAGCTTGATATCTCTCAGATCAGCTTTAAGTCATTGCCTGGATATCGTTGATACTATATTGTTTAGATCCATAGCCTAGCATTGCAATACCCCATTTTCCCATTTTTGGCTTTCAAAAATAGAACCATAGCATCTGTGAATCCCACAGAAGTAACTCCATCAGGTATCATCGAAAGAGCCCCCTTGATAAGACCCAATTGGTCAGCTCTCCTTATCATACTAGCAAAACACTCCATCACTAACAGAAATAGATATGAGGATAAAGGATTCCCCTACATCAAGCCTCACTGATGGTTGAATGGATTGCTCACCAGACCGCTTTCATAATTAGTCTCATGATCCAATCAGTCCATTTATTGGGAAAACCATTAGCGAGTGGGACTTGATGTATGAATTTCCATGACACTATCAAATGCCTTCTTAGTATCCAATTTTATAAACAAGCTACCTTCCTTGCTCTTTTGAGAAGCATGAGCTGTTTCGTTGACTGTCATGAAAGCATCTGCTGTGGATCTCCCATGAATGGAAGCACTCTGCATTTCTGAAATGAGCTATGTTATGTGTTTCTTTGGTATGTCAGCTAGAACCTTTGAAATTACCATGGTCATGCTGCTTTCTAAACTTATTGGTCTGAAATCCTATGTAATATACTGGACCTTATTTCTTTGGAATCAAAATGATGTAACTAATGGTACTCTTCCCATATCAATCCTTCCTTCCTCAAAGCCTTAGAAAATCTCCATCACTTCCATCTTTTATTGATCTCCATGTGGAAGTGTAGAACTCAGGAATTAAACCATCAGGACCTGGAGATTTAAACTTTCCCAACCATTTGATTACTGCTTCAAACTCTGTCTGTGAATGTGACCTCCAAATTGTCCAATGCATGATCA
This sequence comes from Thalia dealbata, assembly GCA_030544415.1. Lineage (NCBI taxonomy): Eukaryota > Viridiplantae > Streptophyta > Magnoliopsida > Zingiberales > Marantaceae > Thalia > Thalia dealbata. The sequence goes on from CM060457.1 coordinate 17,833,726, forward strand.
GCCGGTTGATAGAAGTCCTCCCATCTAACAAATAAATATTGATGATATTGCTTCTCTAGTAGCCTTTTGTAATGTTGATAAAATGTTTTAATGATCTAGTTTGAGTCTGAAATCTCCACTCCATTAATTAACAGAACACCAATCTGATTCTTTTCTTCCAACTCACATCTATATGCTTTTGTTCAGCACTCCATTTTTTTTTAAAGACTTTGATTTTAGTCTTGCTGCCCCAACATTTCGGCGGTCCGAGATTCATCCACTGTCCTCATTAGTCCAACATTTAAGAAATGTAGCATGAAGGATTGCTGTTGCAGCCAATACCTTTCAAATCTGAAAAAATTGGTGGGTTTACAGCCGGTGTTGGAGCTGAAATATGGTTTAAAACAATTGCTCCAAGTACTTAATTTTTATGGAGTCCATGAAGCTAGTCTGTGATAATCAATCAACCTTACATTTGTACACCAACCCAATGTTTCATGAAAGTCCAAAACAACATTGAGGTGGATTGTCATTTCATTAGAGAGAAATTCTCTTTCGTGTCACTAAGACCTCTTCGGTGAAATAAAAAAATCAACTAGTACCAACTTCAGGGGGAACATTAGATCAGTTTAACTGTAATTTATAAGTTAGTTGTAATTACCTAAAGCTAGTATTAATGAGGTAGGCGGTAGTTAATAAATCAGATTAATTATTTCTTTAGAAAGTAGATAGAATTAACGACTAAGAATGTGAAAAGTCATCCTATTCGTACTGTAAATATGTTGAAATGATAAGAAGTATAAAGTATGTGTTTTTTTGCCTGTTATATCTCCTAGTTTCATGAAGGTGTAACAAACCTGTGTTTCTCCAATTGTCATCATTTTCAGGTATTCCCATTGATAAGGTGGCATTATTAAATCAAAGAATTCGCAACTATGTTGGAGAAAAACTGCTGGAGCTGACTCTAAAGGAGTTATTTGTTTTCAGATTCATGCAGGTATGTGCAGCTTTATCCTTTTTGTTTTTTTTTCCTTGACCAATCCCGATCTCAGCTTCTGTTTCCAATCTCTCCTAGTTGTGCAAGTGTTGTATTTTTTTTTTTCATTTTTCATTTTTGAGAAGGATGTAGGAGTAAATCTTTTTTATATTTATCTTCCAAGCAAATACCTTTTTGTATCTTCATCCATCTGACGTTCACTTGTTTATTTTTTTATCATGACTAGAACAACAGCTTTGCTCAGTTCTTCGATTGTCTTTTTGTTGGAGCTAAAGTTGTGTGCTGTGGTTATTGGATCATTTGATTTAGGAGTTTTTTCTCTAAATTTGGTGAGAGAAGCAGTCTAGTTCTACTCTATTTCCTTCCCTGTATGATTCATAATTCCATCAAAATATTGAGAGGGAGAGGGATTAGTCAAATAAAAAGTAGATATTTTGATTATTCCAAAATAAGAGATAATGCTTTCTTACTGCATACTTTCAATAAAATCATCCAAATAAGAGAGACTTTTTCCCCCCTTCCCTTTCCTTTCTTTTTCCCTTCCCTCCCTCTTCCTTTAAAAAAAACACCTAACCAAGCTCCAAGAGTTAGCTATTCCATGATGTCATTATGTTTTCATATATCTGCATTCGATACTTAATTATATTGGGGGATACATTTCAGTATAATGCTGGTTTTGCTTATTTATTTCATGGTGGTCAGAAGTATATATATTCTGTAAAAACATGTGCAATTTCTTTGACGAAATAGTTATAATCTTTGTCCATCTCATTCGTGTTTTTTCTGATATTTATATATTTCTTGCTGTCCCATGGTTTTGTCCAGACGGATCCAAATTGGAGCAATTTCCTTTTTGATGAAGAGACCGAAATGATCAACCTCATTGACTTTGGCGCAGCCCGAGAGTATCCCAAGAAGTTTGTAGATGATTATCTACGAATGGTAAGTGCTTTTAGCACCTCTTTTAATAGTCTTTTTGGACAGCTCTTGTCAGGTTAGTAGTATCAATGCGTGTGCCGCAGCATCCTGAATTATCTTGTTTCATCTTCTTGGTTAACAGGTGATCGCATGTTCGAACAGTGATAGAGATGGAGTGATCGAGATGTCCCAGAGGCTTGGGTTTCTCACAGGTGAGGAATCAGATGTTATGATAGACGCTCATGTCCAGGCTGGTTTCGTCGTGGGGTTGCCCTTTGCGAAAGCCGGTGGATATGACTTCTGCTCAACCAACATAACTACGAGCATCTCAAGTCTTGGGGCAACCATGCTGAAGCACAGATTAACACCCCCACCGGAGGAAGCCTACAGCCTCCACAGAAAGCTCTCTGGAGCTTTCTTGGCTTGCATCAAGCTCGGCGCCGTGGTTCCTTGTAGGGAGTTGCTGCTGCAAGTTATCCAGCAGTATCAATCTGGAGATGCGAGCGAGGAGCATTCACCCAGCACGGTCTGAATGCAAAACTGTGCCGTCATTTATGTTTGATGCTTGTCAAGTAATAATCCCGATTGCAGCAGCAGCATATTTCTTCAAGCGCAATCGGTTGCTACTCGCATTTTATAATCACGGGCTCCAACTTGGTCAGCAGTGCTACCAATTTGCATGCTGATGGTAAGTAGTTTAATTTTTTAAGAAATCATTTTTTTGAGGATAATCCTTGAGGAATAATGATAACTTGTTAGTTTAGCAATCTTGTTGATGAATTTTTCCATTACTTGTCTTGTTAGATGGAGCTTTTCAAGATGCTTTCATTGGTCTACTACCATCTATGTTTTTGAAGGCCTTTACTTAGCAGGGGTCTGCTATAATATATGGCCCTCTTTGTTAGGGGATGATGGTCCTTTAATCCATCCCTCCCTAATTAAGTACCAAACAGGGCCTACATTTAATAGGAGGGTGGATTCAGAATGGGGCCATCCATCAAGGATTAATGCTAGCTTTTCTTTTCATCTACTAATTATCATGATCTTTGGTATTATGAGTAAGATCCATTTTGCTCTTCTTAGATCGGTCCTACCTTGCATGAAGCTAAGCATAATCACAAGCATTAGATTACCCTTGAGATCAGTTGATAATATTTGTAAATGAAGCTTAATATCATCTGTGGTATGTGCTTTTGGCTTATGTTTTAACCAGATGATATTGTTATATATAAACTAAATAAAGTTTATAAGGTCATGTGGGATCACCTTGACCTAAATCTAGGAAACAATTGGCGGAAAATAGGTTAGGTTTCTTATGATGATGAATCTATAAAATAAATGCTAATAGTAATTAAGCACAAAAAGGAAAAAAAAAACAAAGTAAACAAAAGTGTTTACATGATTTGCATATATCTAAACCGTTGAAAAAAAAACCCTAAGGATTATGCATTAATAAACTAAGAAAGGTAAAGTATATAAGTCTGTTTTGTTTTGCACCTTACCAATAGGCAGAAATAATAAAAAAAGAAGTACAAAAGCTAGTTATAAAATTTGCATTAGACATCCAAAGAAAAGGATGAGTAAGGGGATGACCATGTTGTGCTTCCTGTGTAATTAGAAGAGCAGCAAATATTAGAAGTTCTAGTTTTATCCTGATCAAGCCTAAGCATGAGGCTAATTTGCAACATCAATTTCTATGTTTATTTTTTTAGTATTTAGTTAGTATAAAAATCTATAACCTCCAGAATCAAGTCTTGTTATTTTTAACCAAATGAGCTTTTGCAATTTATTCGCCACTAATTACTCCATCGATTGTATTTTTAATCACTGTTAAAAAAATATGATTTACCAGAGCTCAAGCGAGAGTGAAAATTTATATCTATTAGATTTTAATCAATATTAGCTGAGTAAAAAACAATTTATCTTAAGTTCATGAGGTTTAAAAATAATTCTTTTATATGTTCGTGGATAAATTACATAATTATCTATCTAATTATAAAGATAATATTTGATATGGATTATCACATAAAGGCTATGCTCTTCTTAATTAAAGTAATCTGATTCTATACAGTAGATTTTTTTAAAAAAATTATCCTCATTTCTATCTAAAATTAAAAATATAGAGAAATACATGCTCACTTATGCATTCAAACCATCCATTTGATCAAAAGTAATGTGTCATTGCACAGCTTAATTCCCCTGCCCTCCCATTTGGATCAAGGTTTTTATTGCGCATCCCCTCTCTCCTCCCCCGCTGCTCCCATTATACAGCACTCCCCTATCCATTACTACAAAGCACATGCGATCCTTCCTCCTCGGCCCGGCATGCCATTTGTGTGTGCCTCGTGCTGGGCCGATACTCCCTTCCTCCTCGGCCCGGTATGCCAGTCGTGTGCTGGGCCGATACTCCCTTCTTCCTCGGCCCGGTATGCCAGTCGTGTGTGCCTCGTGCTGGGCCGAACTGACCAAGGCATAATGCGACCCATGCTCCTCGGCCCGGTATGCCAGTCGTGTGTGCCTCGTGTTGGGCCGAACTGACCAAGGCATAATGCGACCCATGCTCGGCACGCAATATGCCATGACCTACATGGGTACAATCCGATCAAACCCTTATCACTGTATAAATTGAGAGGGAAAGATAAGAGAAGAGCAACTGCCCCCGAATCCTCGACTCCCTTTCCCTCCTGCTGCAGAGCACGCATCCGTCTCTAGATCAAGGTCTCTGCTGCTATCTTCGTTCCTCTCCTTTCCCACTACTTTCATTGTAGAGCGCTCCCCTGTCCCCCCTTACTTGCTATAAGGCATTCCTTCCCTCGTATTGGGTCGAGCCGCAATGTGACTTATGCCGAGCACATAATGTCCCTTACTTTGCACACTTATGATGCTCTGTAAATTTATTAATTTTAAATAGAAAATGAGAGGAACTTTAACGATAATGGAATTTAATTAATTATCAGGTCGACAACGTCCCGAGTCGTGCACGCTCTCAATGAAATGTTTCCTGCCAGAAGTTTTTATATTAATAATTATAAATTTTTATTAAAAATATATATTTGATAATTATTTTAATTTAATAAAAATCACTTAATTAATTTAATGTTTACAATTCTATTTTATAACTTTATACTTAATTTAATTTATTTAAAAATCGAATAAAAATTAAAAATAACTTAAAGCTGTTCTTATGTTTTTAAAAAAATATTTAAAAATTTAAGTAAAAAGTTTTAATATATTAATTTTTTTTATAGAAACGAACAAATGTAATTATATCAGAAAAAAACAAGTGCATGGTTATATATTATGCGTGTATTATATATATACATCAATCACATGACATATTATAAATAATATATATAATGTATTATTCAATAAATACTAGATTATAAAATATAAATTTTATTCCGATATATTTTCAATCTATTCTTTAGAGCCCAATTGCTTACATTTCATATACTATATTTTTTATATGATATAAATATGCGGGTGGTGGGGAATAAAATATGGTTTTTTTATTTTATTCATATAAATTACCATATTTTAATATGTGAAAAATATAAATTAATATATCTCAAATCTTATTTTTTATTTATCAAAAACCCAAATCAAATAAAAAAAGAATTATTCAAACTAATTAACTCAAGTGTTCAAGCTATTGCTACTGGAAATTGTGCACCAACCACCAAACAAGTAAAAAAGCTGCTGCTAAAATTTATCCTGCAATTAATTAATGCATTCATTCCAAAGTCGTCAATTACTAATGCAGCTAGCTGTTATGAATATTTCATTCTCAGCAGCTTCTGAAACATAAATTTTTTACTGTTTCTTGTTCATAATAATCATATTTAGTGCTTGCTTCAGGTTGGCAAGTAAAGCAATATTTAGGCAGAGCTAATGCTGGATGATACGTACACAGAGAGAGATAAAGAGGCAATTTTAGGCAGATTTGGTGGTCATCCACCCTTTTCCTTAACTCACTTGACAAAAGTGGAGAATTATCCAAGCATGATCAAATGTGGGGTATTCAAAGATCAGCAGCAGACATTCGTGTCCTTCCTTCTCCAGATATCTGAATGCATTGCCTGCATGCAGTCTGAAGAAGAAGAAGACCTAATCATCGAACCCTACTGATTTCATTTCTGCAAAAGGCAATATCGTCTATATGCAGTAATATATTACAGGCAGAGAAAGGGAAAGGAACAAAAGATTACCATCGGTTTCATCACTCGGCATATCTGCACAGGCCCACCCTGTGTTTTCTTCTTCTCTCCATCTCCCTCAGCATTATATATTATTACTCAAATTAAACTACGAGGGCAGGTTGTGCATCTATATTTCAAGTTTCTTCATCTTCTTCTTCTTCTTCTGCAAGCATGTCCTCCTTGTGGGCGTTCTCCCTCTCTTTCTGTGTGTTGTTGCTTCTTGCGGTGGTGGGTCGAGGGGAGACGGCCGCTTCAGCTCCTGTGTTGCTTGTTAATCTCACGCTTGTTCAATCTGCGGCATCTGACGGAGCTGGTAACATTCAATTTCTTTCTTATTCATCATCATCATCTTCCTCTTCTTCTTCTATTTTCCCAGTTCTTTACCTGCATATATCCTTCTTTCTTTCTCCTTCTCCTTGTCTGATATATAATTAACTGTGCACTGAATGCGTGCAGTGTGCCTGGATGGGAGTGTACCTGGCTACCATCTGCATCCTGGGTTTGGATCAGGCGCAAACAATTGGCTTGTTGATTTAGAGGTACTCATTGTTAATCTCTCACCATTAATTGCTTAATTTGTATTGTGTGTGTGTATATATGTGTTTGTGATAACTGTTTCTTAATTTACATGAACTAATCAGTTTCTTGGGTTTTCTTATTTTTCCAGCTGCCTTCTTTTTTTCCTTCTTTCTCTCTATACATACATCTGCAGATCCCCAAATGCTGGTTGGTATATGTCATCATCCCTGTTATGGACCAACCAGAGATACTCATTTGGTAGACTTAATTAGACAAAGTGACAAAAATTGTTCACATGTTTGGTAGTGTTATTTTGGTTTTGTATACAGCATATATCAACTGCCCCAATGTGCTTGGAAGGAGTTCAGCATAAAAGTCCAGTACATAAACCAAACCTAACATTGAAAATTTTACTTAATTAATCATATACAATCAACAATATAACTTCAGAAAATGTTTGAGAAGATGATGGTGGTGGTGGAAGCATTAGACCTCTTTCAGTGTTGCAAATTGAGAACAAATTACTGTTCTCTCCAGTTGATGAGTCGTTAGATCGACATGATGTGGTGATAAAATGCCACATGATCTCTAAAGATTACTCTACAGCATGCCAAATATCCCAAACATGAGTTTTGCCACTATAGCTAATCAGTAATCTGCGGGTGGGAAGCAAGTCCTGAAGGGATGCAGGTCATCCCAAACATTAGTTTTGCTAATCATTACTCTGAAGAGATGTGGAGCATTCCAAACATGAGCTAATCAGTAATCTGAATGTGTGTTGCAAATCCTGAAGAGATGCAAGTGAGTTTGGGAGTGGAAAAGAGCTTTTAGGCAGTGGCTTCCCAAGGGTGGGATACTGAAGGAATTGGTGCCTTAAGGGGAGAGCAGGCATTTGGCTCTGATGGATATCCCATAGTGGAGTAATCTGGAAGAACACTATAAGTTGGAAGATATATAGTGGAGTAACATGTATTTGTTAACCAAAAGCACTACATCATCGGTGAAAAAAAAGCCACTGCAATTTGATGTATCATTTGTTCAGCAAGGTGGAAAAAATTTGTTGAAGGATGATGAACAGGTACAGGAAGAGGGGGGGAATGCCATTAATCTTGCAGTGGAAGGAAGCTGAGCGCAGACATGCCCACCTGATTTGGGAGAAAAAAAGGGGTCTTGTGAGATCCAACTTGGTGAGAAAAATATGGACTTTCTTGATCTGTCAATGGAGGTGGTGATGATAACCTCTGACAAGAGCAAGATATGTGCTGACTAATTCTTCTTTTACAAATCTTCCATGTGTTTATAACGCAGGGAGGAGGATGGTGCAACAACGTTAGAACCTGCGTCTACCGCTTGAAAACTCGTCATGGCTCCTCCAAATACATGGAGAGACAGATTAAGTTTTCTGGGATACTCAGCAACGATCCCACCGAGAACCCAGGTACTCGAATTTTTCTTTAATCTCTCAATCCCTCCACAACTCTGCAGCATCAAGTGCTATCATCTACCAGAAACATCGTCGTCCTCCTAATACACACACACACACACAGACTTCTACGATTGGAACAGAGTGCGGATTTGCTACTGCGACGGCGCATCCTTTGCTGGTGAAGGTTACGATGAGGTTTGTTCCTTCCTTCATTCTTCTCCTCTTAAATTCAGAGGAAAAAAAGAAGAAGAAGAAGGTTTTTTTATCTTGATATACACGCAGGTTCATAATCTATACTTCAGAGGTCAAAGGATCTGGTCGACCGTGATAGAAGAGCTCATGTCAAGAGGAATGCGTTCAGCGAATCAGGTGAATCAATCTATCGATCACTTCTTCACCCCCCCCCCCCCACCTTTTCAGAACTGACATTAAAGCTTAACTGCTTTCGCGAAGGTGCTTCTTTCCGGGTGTTCTGCTGGGGGATTGGCGTCCATTCTGCACTGCGATGAGTTCCGAGCATTATTCCCCAGCAGCACCAGAGTCAAATGCCTTGCCGATGCTGGTTTCTTCGTCGATGCGTAAGCTACGACATTGCTTTCCTTTCTTCCTCCTTTCTGAACACAGTAAAAATGCCCTCCTTATACATTCCTTGTCAATCCAACATCGACCTCCGGCCAGCGTTGACGTAGCTGGTGGCCGATCACTCAGATCACTCTTCCAAGGAGTAGTCAGCTTACAGGTAAAACATCCCTCTTTAAACATGAAGCAGTAGCAGGATGATTAAGTTCAGTTCAGTACTGCTCACTGATCTTTATATATATATCCTCCATGGCTGGCTCTCCATGAAGGGAGTGGCCAAGAACTTGCCCCCTTCTTGTCTATCCACATTGGATCCTACTTCGGTGAGCTTCTTGAAGTTAAATTCTTGTTCTCTGATCAGTAGATGAATTGTTAAAACTGAACTGCTGCTGTTCTGCTCATATGCGCATGCTGCAGTGCTTCTTCCCGCAGAACGTTGTGGGCAGCATCCAGACTCCTACTTTTATTCTGAATGCAGCTTACGATGTATGGCAGGTGCGTGTATATTTCTGTAGTTTTCAGGTAGAATTTATGAAGTTTCACTGCTAAGAACTCTCATTAATCTTCAGCTGCAGCAAAGCTTGGCACCTAAAAGTGCAGATCCCCATGGCCTCTGGCAAGCCTGCAGATTCAACCACTCCAAGTGCGACTCCGACCAGATCCAGTTTCTGCAAGGTAAATGCATGAACAAACAAATAGGTAGGTAAAAAATGCAGAGAGAGAGCTGTAAACATCGTCATCGTATGGTGTGTACCTGAACACAGGATTCAGAAATGAAATGTTAACTGCACTCCGAGGTTTCTCTCAATCCGACCAAACCGGGCTGTTCATCAATTCCTGCTTCACCCACTGCCAATCGGAAACGCAGGACACATGGTCTGGAGAAACCGCTCCTTCCATCGCCAACAAGGTAGAAGATGAAACCTGCATGTATACGTTTGTAGCATAAAATTCTTGGATTCAGACATCCACTCAGAGAGTATTTTGGATGCACGCAGGGGATTGCAGCATATGTTGGCGACTGGTACTTCGATCGATCTGATGCAAAGGCCATCGATTGCCCCTACCCTTGTGATACCACCTGCCATCATATGTTTTGAAACCACACACACAGAGGCCCTGTTCTTTATAGATAAAGATACAGAGATATAGAACGACATGATCATTATTAATTTGGCTGCTGTTTCTCTATTTTAGAGAGAAAGAACACTTTGAATAACAAATTTGCACAAGCTGAAATGGGGCTTGTTGATTCAAAATTTATAAATATTCTTTTTAGTAATAAGTTCTTTTTTTTTCTTAATTTTGTGAGTATTAAAGACAGTTGTATGGACTTTCTCCGATATCAATTATCTATTACATTTTAAATGTTAACGTTCATGGACTTTTATGGAAGATAATTCTAATTATTTTTAGAACTCCCTATTGTTGCATTACGGAACTTTGGTGGAGAATCATTCTATACCATTACTACTATTACTGATTTGGGCTGAAGTGATGTAACCTACTTTGATCATCTGTCTTGCATCTTGGATCAGGTGAGTGCGGTTCAGATGTATCCCCAACCATAATTTGGGCTGAAGTGATGTACCCTACTTTGATCATCTATCATGCATCTTGGATCAGGTGAGTGCAATTCAGAGGTATCCCCAACCATATGTGTCGCACTCCTAAGTTTGGGGATGCATTTGGGCCACATTATATCGATCTAAGATCCGATAGATGGACTAAAATGGGTGCATTAGTTCGGTCCAGATTTATAATGATGTAAAATGATTCTCCACTATAGAGCATTCTAAAAATAGATAGAACCCTCTAATACATTGTGATCTAGAACCCACAACCATAATGTTAAAAACCTTACGCTCCACCAACTAAGTTAGATGAGCTAATTTTTATATTAATTTTGTATAAGTAATAGGCGGTGACTTCTTAACTTATTATAATAGGTAAGCTTAAGCAATGATGATTTTGTATAAGCAATAATTTCATACAATATCTCATGACTTCAAACCTTATTATTATAGACGAGCTTATGCAATAATATTTTCACCTTCTATCCTAGTATTCTTAAAATGATCTAGTCTTTAGACCAATGATATTAATATATTTTAATTTTAATATATATAATATTTGCATAAATTATTAAATTAATTTCTTAAAAATAATATAATTTTAAGCTTATAAAATGGATACTATATTTTTTACAGCACGTGATAATCTTGCCAAACCTGGTGATAATTTATGATGTATTATGAGAGAAATTCCAATGCTAATCATCAATGAGCATGGGATTGTACATGCCAACGTCAACATATAATTTCTTAAAGAGAAGCTAATCATCAATGACAATAAGGGAAAAAATAAGGAGAAAAATGAAATTTAAAAAGAGAATCCCAATAATGGATGAAATTGCTCTCTCCTCAAGATGCTTGAGAAAGGAAGAAGCCAAAACTTCTAAGATTGGAGGCGTAACAACATTTAAAAGTTTTAGAGGATATTTTTTAATGATATTATGTGAGAGGATGTGAATGGTTAGAGAGTGAGGTATTGATGGTAACATCAAATAATTTAAATCACATAAGTGAGAGGTATGATTAAACTCCTTATTAATTTAATGGTTGATACATATATATTTATTGTCACGCCCTAATCCTACCTCGGGCACGTGGCAACCGCCGTGCATCCATATCATTGCCCTAACCCCTAGAGCCATGAAGGGACATGCTAGGTATTTCCTACTTTCACCACTGAAAACATTAGTTATGCATGCATTGGTAGAACTTTCAAGTTTTAAGAATAAACGAAAGTAAAATGGTTATATGAGTAATAAACTTATACACGCAGGGAAAAATCAGATTATATCATTATACATTAAATCAAATATGTCCAATGAAAACACTAGATAATATTGGTAGTGATGAGGACATTACTGGTTCACCCGTGCAAGACTCAGTTAGCATACAAGGCCCAATGACATGAGCCTTTGCCCGACGCTTAGGACAACAGGTGAGGCGTGTAGCCATGAGACCTTGTTATTATATGTTCTCAGTTTTACATTATTTTCTATCCAACTCACTGAGTACAAGCGTACTCACCCCATAGGGGAATTTTTTTTTTTCAGAACCATAGCTGGAAAGAGACTACCTGACTTTTGAAAGGTAGGACAGTACTACCTTTATTTTGTGTATATAGAGATCCACTAGCTAGGCATTTTGTATACTTGTAAGTATGTACCCAACTATGATTGTAAAATATTCGTATATATGTGTTTCAATGTGCATAAGCACTATGATTTTGGAAATGCATCCATTTAGAATTATATTGACTTGTTATCCAGGTTCTCTCCTTCCATAAATAGAGGGGATATATCAGGTATGCTTAGTGGGTTCCTATATAGTTCCAGAGAGAAGCGGGGTTATGTGTGGAGTTCACTGCGGCCTGCCACGTACCCTAGGGAAAGGTACGAGGCGTGCCAACATCAGTGTCAAATGTGTCTATGTCTTTACATATGCTAATTATACTGATGTTGGTGGAGAAATCAGGTGACAGTGAATCCTCTCCAATAGTACGCTAGTCTTACCCTCAGCAACATGACCTAGCACACCACCACTTCATGCGTCCTCTCCAGATAATCCATGAAGTGACTCATGTATAGTTAATCTATATACTGTCTATGGTATGCTAGTCTTACCCTCAGCAACACGACCTAGCGCACCGCCACTTCATATGTCCTCCCCAGACAATCCATGAAGTGTCCTCCTCACTTCATGTGTCCTCCCTACATTATCCACAGACAGGGTCATCGCAAAAGTAATGAATAACTCTAGGACCATGACCGCTCATCAGACCATCTGCAGCATGGTTGGAATACTAGTCGCATGGTCAACGAGTCCATTATGCACGATATCACAGTGGAAACACCATCCTTCTTTAAAGCAACCGATATTGGCCCGTGTTTAGCATCATATCCACATAATGGGCTGTGCTACTATGGCAACATACATGCTAAATCCATAGGAGAGGTTATCCCTACTAGTGATCTCAAGACAATCATATGAATTCAATTGGGAATGCTCCTAAATAACATAATCAATTTAACATTAAGGTATGTACATCCAAGTCATATGACTTCATACTATGAAATCAATATCATTTATATATGCCTATAAATTTCCAAATGATATGATTTTATAAAAAAATATTTTTCTTTCTCTATCCACGTGTAAATCAATATATATGATAAATATATGCACCAATATGGATATAAAATAAAACTCATTTTCAATACCTAGTCTTTAAAACTAAATATTTAAAACTATTCGATTTACACTACCAAGCGAATAAACACTCACTTTGATGTTCATTCGCTAAATTTTTCTAGTGAATTATTCAATGATTTTTAGTTCTCCTCCTAGATAATTTCTCAAATCTATATTCACCACTATTCTTAGGAAGATCTTTAGATTCACCCTAAATTTTTTTTTTTAAGTTCGCTGGAAAATATCTCTGACGATCGCCAAAACCCTAGCTGCCGATAATGAATTCCAATCAGCACCAATAATGGTACCAATAAAAAGTTCTTCTCACTAGAAACTCAAATTTTAAATTTGCCCCATCAATTGGAGCCTTGCCGGCGTCCAATTTGGCTGGAGAAGCAACCAACAATGGAACCCTAAAATTTGGTTTTTCATTCACCGACAGTTGTCCGACGATCGATTGATGACAACTCTGATACCAATGAACAACTCTCATCGAGATAAATCCAAAGGTACCAAGTTTGCAAGGTTTGATATATTAGACTATACTTGTTGAACATACCATTATATGGTAATTTATGTTGGTTGTATAAGTGTTGTTGGTATATGGCTTTAATATAGAGGAAAGATAATAAATGACTTTAGTATGGATGATAATACTCCAATCAATTGCCTATTAAGAGGAGAATGATATCAAGAAAATGACATGTAAATGAATTGCCTATTAAGAGGAGAATGATATCAAGAAAATGACATGTAAATGAATACTTGAGTTAGATATAAGTACCACCTAAATAAAGCTAGTGACAACCGTAAGGAAACCTTGATATTGCATAGTTGATATATCACTTTGTATATCTTTGGGCAAGATATTGCATAGTTGATATATCACTTTGTATATCTTTAGGCTTGCCCGATCATTAGGCAAGCATCCATTGAGATTATGGTGTTCCATTAATCCTTCTATGATCCCAACAATCATTGATCATTTGACACACCCATCATGGGGCTTGAAATGACCACAAGGTTAAAAGTCTTGTGCTCTACCAACTAAGCTAGATGGACTAATTTTTGTATTAATTTTGTATAAATAATAGGTAGTGACTTCTGAATTTATTTTTATAGGTAAGCTTAAGCAATAATTTTATACAATGTCTTGTGACTTCAAAACTTATTATTGTAGATGAGCTTATGCAATGATACTTTCTACATCCTTATACTCTATCCTAATACTCTTGAAATTTTACACCAATGATATTAATATATTTTGATTTTGATATATAGAATCTCCTCACAAATTATTAAATTAATTTTTTTTAAAAAACAATATTTTAAGCTTATAAAATGGATACAATATTTTTTACATGTGATAATCTTGCCAAACATGCTGATAATTTATGATGTATTGTGGGAGAAGTTCTATGCCAGAGAGCATGGGATTATGCATGCTCATGGAACATATAATTCCTTAAAGAGAAGCTGATCATCAACGATAGTGAGGGAAAAAAAAAAGGAAAAAAAAAAAGAAATGTTAAGACGAGAATTCCAATAGTGAATGATTACAAACGGAATTTGAGCTTCAATTCATCTTCAAGATATGACGCTCAAAGAATGGGCAACACCAAGCAGAGGAACGACACATTGTCAATTATTGGAGCCACTGAGATAGTGCACGAGACTTTGCTCCGATCAAGTTTTATCCTCTCCCCTTCTCTATTTTAGACCATTCCGGCAACACGGTGAACACGCATGCTCAAGATCAACTCCTCGGTAAGCAATTGGAGGCACTAGAAGCAGAAGTAGGATCATCGCCTCCTTAGAGCGAGGGCGGTTCGACTTCACGATCGCTCTACAAGCGCATGGCTGAACTAACTTGCAAGGTGGTGGTGTTCTGCGATAAGTTCAGCCAAATGAAGGCCTCACTCGAAGTAATGCAAGAAACTAAGAAGGTCAATGTGCTGGTCTTTGTCAACATTGAGTCCACAGAGGTGTGAACTCTCTGCGAATAACTCAAAGCACTATGTGTGATGCCTCCGGGAGAGTGTTGTCACAACTGTAATAAGCGGATGCAACCAGGATGCATCTAGTTCACCGAGGCTCAATCAGGGCACACAAAGGCCTCACTTGAAGCAAGGCACGAGATGCACCAGTGCACGCCAAAGGCACTCGGATGGGTGCAAGACATGCACACAATGGGGATCCCAATGGATTATATGAGCCACACGCTGAGCACTGGGCATAGTTCGACCCTAGTGAGATGCGCAGGAGAGCATGCAAGGAGCCAATAGGGCTGCACGGCATGCGTACGCCATTCGCAGCATTGAAGATAGTCGTTACGTGTGGAGGATGCGCGAGCACCAATGATTTGTGCAAGGGACTTGACCATGGGAAGACATGAATGGATATGTGAGCGCCGCTATCCAAGTTGGGCATGTGCCTAACCATTGGGATGAATTGGCAACTCCTTCCTCTCAAGGCAGATCAAGGCAATCAAGGGGAAGATTAACTCTTGATTTAGTTGACCGTCGTAGGGATCCAAGGAGGACTTAATGGTCGATAGTTACATGCGTTGAAGGCCCAACTCCTTCATGGTGCTAAGGTGGACAAGCATTAAAGAGAATTAAAGAGCATTCAAGCCAATTGTTGCAACTTGCTGTTGGTGGTCTGTAAAAGCACAAGGGCAAGCAGGAGGAAGCATGAAGAGAAGTGCGCTAGCAGATTAGAGAACTTTAGGGATTTCCAAAAGGATAGCTTCCACTTTACTTGTGAGAGTAAAATTCGAGTGCATCCTCGCCAACTTGTTGTGAACTCGGCGACCGATAGTTGAATAATGACCCGGGCAAGTTTCGCTTCGACCAAACCATTGTAATCCGAGACTTCGTGGATTCCTTGTGATTGCCCACGTCACGTTCCTTTCCCCCTCAGTAAAAATTTGGTGTATTTTGGCAATCACTTGGTGTCGATCTTTATTGTCGGATTCCAATCTCTTCGACGTCCATCCAAAGGCTCGTGGCCCTTGGACAAGGCCACACCCACATCAACAACTCGCATCCAAATCATGGAAAATTTGGAGCTGAAAAACTATGGCGTGACACCTAGCCAAATTTGATTTGATCGAATTAGATTGGAGAAGAAGTAAAACCAAATGCATTACAATTGAGCCTAACTAAATGAACAGTGTTGAATAAGTCAAAATCAAGGCGAACAAGTTAATATTGAATCGATATCACATAAGTTCATTAGATTTAGATATAGGTTTAAGTTCAATTTGAACCGAAAAGGAAATACATTAGTTGAGTTGAGTGTAAAGAGATGACCTGGATGAAGAAGGTTTAGATTTGGGCAACTAAGATATCATTAAAAGAAATCAGATTCTTGCAAGTTTAGATGGGACTCGATTTGACCCAATGCCATAATCTTAAAATATGATATTTCAAAACTATTGGATGCCTAGAATGAATTTGATGAGTTAAGTCTAACAATATTTAAATGTAGAGGACCCATTTGTATTTGGGTGAAGAGTAGATCAGATTTGGGTGGGAAGATGAGCTTGAATGCTTGTGTTGGAGTGCAATAGTGATCATAGACAATGCACATACTTGGTGATCGTCGACAAATTAACCATCAAACATGCTGGGAAGAGCAAGTGAATAAGCAGTTTCATAATACAAGAGTAATGGCAGAAGTGCTTGAGGAAGCTACAAAGTGGCATGAGGGAAAGATGTATCAATTATTTATATGGAAGATGAGAACCCTCTACTACATATACATATCCCTCTGTTGGGGATGCCTCCTTTGAACATAACAATATTTCTATATATATCATGTAAGTGAATCATTGAAAGGGGGCTTCAGTCGGTCACCTTGTATCTTATTTTGATTTCTCATAGAAAATTAATAAGAATATAAGGTGGCCATGACTCAAGTTTCAGCTTTCAATTTTTCATTTTAAAAGAAGAAGCACAATAAAAGATGAGTACAACCTAACTATGCAGCATCATGACGGTCACCGTTGTCTTAAATGATCGAAAGCTCTGAAGAAGAGGAACAAGGCTCCCTTGTAAAGATTGGCTCAGAGGAGGAAGAAAAGAAAGGCTGCAGTGGCATATGTAGGTTATTCATATCTCTTTCTAGCATCTCCACAGCACTACTCATATCCGGTTGATCCGATGGTTTAATCTGAATGCACCAAAGACCCACCGTACACAACTTTCTTTCCATCTGATCAATCTCTAATTTCATAATTCTTTCACCAATGAATCTTCTAATTAAGCAAGTTGATCATAGATCCATGAGGGATAATAAATCGAGCTCGAATTCTTAGCTCTTGGATCAACATTCCTTCTTCTCCCTGCCATCTCCACAAATAGCATTCCAAAACTATATACATCGGACTTATAAGATATGAGCCCAAAGCTTCTTGATATCAATTTAGGATATATGTATCCAATCGTCCCCCTTGCAGCACTAATTTACACAAGATTAGAATTTTTCGGATACAATTTAGCAAGACCAAAATCTGAAATCTTTGGAGTAAAGTTTTCGTCAAGAAGAATATTGTGAGGCTTGATGTCAAAGTGTAGAATCCGTACCTCACAACCGTGATGAAGGTAGTTGATGCTTTTTGCCACACCTAACGTAATGTTGTTGAGCTTATCTGAATAACAATCTTTGTTGGAAGAATATATATACTTATCGAGAGAACCATTAGGCATATACTCATAGATAAGAGCTCTCCTTGATCCCTCTGAGCGAAATCCGACCAGTTGCACTATGTTTATTTCGTGAATCCTTCTGATCGTAGATACCTCGTTGATGAACTCTTCTCCATTGAAATTAGAATTACCCAGCACCTTCACGGCTACAGGTGTATCTTCCTAAGACGTACCCTTTAAAGATGGAACCAAAACCACCTTGATCTAATTTTTCTCTAAAGTGGCACATGATGGCAACGATGTCATCGTATGTGCATTCGGGTGCAAGAAATTGCTACTGATTACAAAGAAACTTTTCTATTATGTCGATCAGTTTTCTTGTCCTCCAATAATTGTATGCAATGTATGCGTAGACTATTAGAGAAGCCAATATAACTCTAACTACTCAATCAAAGGGGAAAAACTAGCATTAATCATCGATGAACCAAGGATATTGTTAAGGTTGAAGGGATACCTAATAAGCAGAAAATTACAGGCAACAAAATGGTTACGACTACTGAAAGAATGAATATGCTATGTCCACCACCAGCCATATGGTGACTCTCTAGAGCATTAGCACAGGCTGGAAAATTATAATTTAATGTGATAAAATGTAGCATGTGTCTGCCCAAATTCCCATATTCTGTCATTGACCTATATGAATATTAATTTATTAGCCTAAAAAAAAGCCAACAAAAAAACACCAATATATATATATAATCATAAACAACAGGAGAAGATCAAACAGGAAATCCATTATAATACTTTGAGCAGGTGATGATACCTTTCTCCAACAAATCGGGATGATATTGAGCCCTAGCCTAGAGTTGTGCCAACGGACAAGCAATCCCTACCGTATGTCTTGAAAGATGTCTGTGACAAAATTATCAGAATGGAACGAATAGAGGTTAAAATGCTGCAAGAGTCCTTTAGATAGGGTAACGTCTTTGTTGTCTCATTCCCACGCAACACGTAAATGGTGGTGTTACTCCTGCTAAGGCATGGAATGGCCTCATGGAGATTATCCTCACCTTGGATTTTCCCTGTACAGTTCATGAATGTAGCCCAATCAGGATAAAGAAAGCAATCAGAGCCTATCATGAAATCGACATAGATGAGATGAAACTCTACTATGGTGTAGGAATCATAAGTGATTTCTGCGACGAAGAACTCCTGGGAATCAAGGTACAAGGCTTCATGTTTTCCATCGTAGAATAGCTTGAATCGTGGATCACCGCATCCGACCAGATTACCACTTAGACGGAATGGATAGCTTATGTTATGAAGGCCACCATCGCCGCATGAGAAAGAAGAAGCACAATGAGGTTTAGAGCGTGCAACGGTAACGTAGTAGGCGTGGAGGAAAAGAAGGGAGAAAGAGGGCCAAGAAGAGGAGAAGGAGGCCATTGGGGGAAGATGGATGGATGTTTCCTAGTGGAGAAGCTAGTGATGATATCCTTTAAGAAGTTTGGTGTTGTTATAAAGTGATATTTAATTAAATGATGATGATGATGATGGATTTTTTTCCATTGGATGTTATTCAGTCGTGTGTTATGAGTCAAAGTCATCGACTGAACATGCGGAGAAAGAGATAATAGATTGCTTGTCACTTCGTTCATGCTCAATTCTTCCACAAGAAATGTCTTTGCTGATTAATTGCCAAAAGCCAATTCTTCCATTAATGAGACCGATGCTGATTGCCCATACTGTACATCTATATACTACTTAAAGAAATATAACCCCACGTAGCATTTTGGCTCAGACCAAACTAGAAAATTGGAATTTATTTTTATTTTCAACTCTACTATTTCTATTTAAACAGGTCAGGTGGGGCTAGGGTGGTCTATTTTCTAGCGCTATGCTTTGATGAACCCCTCTTAGTACCTTATATTTATGATAGTCCATAAAAATAAATGCAATCATGTAATTTCGATGCCACCATGTGCATGTCAACGCAAATCCTTGCCAACCTATCCCGTCTCACTGACCAAGCCCCAACCAGGAGGCCTAGTTCACCTGCATACCATTCGGGGCATATGTTGGAGCTGAAATAGCTCATCCAGAACACCAATGCAAGGGCGTGGGCAAACAAAAATATTCATGCTGGTACTTATACTGCGAAAGACCCTGCCTAACCATCCCAACTCATAGCCCAAACTCCTTAATACCTGAAGGTCCAGTTCACCCATAAACCACCCAAGGTGTACGTTGGAGTCAAAACAGTATATCCAAAACACCTATGCAAGGGTGCAGGCAAACAGAAAAGACCATTTCGGTACCTACACTAAAAAGACCCTACCCCGATCATCTCAACTCATAGCCCAAACCCCTTAATATTTAGAGGTCCAGTTCACCTATGTACCACCCAGGGTGTATATTGGAGTTGAAACAGCACATCTAGGACACCGCGTGCACAAACAAAAACGACCATGTTAGCACCTACACTACAAAAGACCCTACCTGGTCATTCCAACTCATATCCCAAACCCCTTAATACCTAGAGGTCCAATTCACCTGTGTCCACCCAGGGTGTACATTGGAGTCGAAATAGTATATCCAAAACACCGATGCAAGGGCGCAGGCAAACAAAAATAACTATTTCAACACCTACACTACAAAAGACCCTACCTGGTCATCCCAGCTCATAGCCCAAACCACTTAATACCTAGAGGTCTAGTTCACTTATGTACCACCTAGGGCATATGTTGGAGATGAACCAGCATATCTAGAATATCGACACAAGTGTGTGGACAAATGAAAATAACCATGTAGGCACCTACACAACAAAAGACCCTGCCCAACCATCCTAACTTATAGCCCAAACCCCTTAATACCTGGAGGTCCAGTTTTCTATTTAGACGGGTCAGGTGGGGCTACGTTTTCTAGCTCTGTGCTTTCATGAACTCCTCTTAGGACCTCACAAATATAAGATGCTAGTCTATAAAAATGAACACAATCGTGTAATTACCATGCCACCGCATGCATGTCAATGCAAATCCTTGCCAACTTGTCCCGTCTCACTGACTAAGCCCCTTACAACCAGGAGGCATAGTTCACCCGCATACCACTCGAAGCGTACATTGTAGCTGAAACAGCACATCCAGAACACCAAAGCAAGGGTGAGGGCAAATAAAAAACATTCATGTCGGTACTTGCACTACGAAAGACCCTACCCGATCATCCCAACTCATAACCCAAACCCCTTAATACATGGAGGTCCAGTTCACCCATATACCACTCGGGGTATATGTTGGAGTCGAAACAGTATATCCAAAACACCAATGCAATGGCATAGGCAAATGGAAATGACCATTTCGACACCTACACTACAAAAGACCCTACCCAGTCATCTCAACTATAGTCCAAACCTCTAAATACCTAGAGGTCTAGTTCACCCATATCCACCCGGGGCATACACTGGAGTCGAAACAGTATATCCAGAACACCAATGTAAGGGTGACAAACAGAAACGACCATGTCGGCACCTACGTTACAAAAGACCCTATCCGTTTATTCCAACTCATAACCCAAACCCCTTAATACCTAGAGGTCCAATTCACCTATGTACCACCTAGGGCATACATTGGAGCCAAAACAGCACATCCAGAATATCGAGGCAAGGGCGCGGGTAAATAGAAACGACCATGCCGGCACCTACAGTATAAAAGATCCTTCCTTATCATCCCAACTCATAGCTCAAACTCCTTGATACCCGGAGGCCCAGTTCTAATGCAAGGGCGTTCCTTCTAAGACCTTGCAAACACTGTATACGTTAAACCTCTCTTGAGACCTTGCAAGCACTCCTGTAACTATAACCCTCTTGTGCCACCTCAAGAATGCTCTAGTGAATGCTCGAGTGAGCTCCCGGTGAGACCTTATGAATGCTTCCAACATGTCATTTATACCTATGTTGGAGGAAAGCAAGCTCATCACATTTTTCTATATATGAATTTTTTGAATTCTTATTGGATGAGAGTCTATTATTTTAATTAAAAAATTATTTAATTTTTTTGTGAGGGTGTCACGTTTTTCTATATATGAATTTTTTTAATTCTTATTGGATTCGAGTCTATTATTTTAATTTTCTTGTGAGGGGTCACCTACTACTTATTGTATTTAATCAAATCACATGAGCACATGGGAAGAGAGGAAAGCTCATCACTTATTTCCTATATATGAATCTTTTTGAATGCTTATTGGAACTCGATTATTATCTCAATTAAAAATTCTCCGACAATGGTCTTATGGTCTCACAAGGGTTTCATTGGAGCAATCATTATATTTAATCAAATCGATCAGGCTCAACCCTTATGGAACCCTCAATCTATTTCCTTTCATCCCTTTGTGTGAAAAACCTCTCCTTCCTCTGGAATCAGTCAACTTGAGGAGGAGCGGGAGCTTGGGTAAAATCTAAAGATGAACCTTGTCCTAAGTTTGGGAGCCAGTGTAGTCAAATTTTGCTCTCTCTTTTTTTCAGTTGGTTACGAGCAAATGACATCAACTTTCCAACCATGATTTCCAAAATAGTCAAACTTTGCTTCTCTCTTACAAGTTTATGGATTGATGGTGTATTTGGGTCAAATGGCCCTTTCAATCGAGCAAGGTGTGGAGGATAATGAGCAGCTGGTTCAGGAAGGAAGGAACCTGCCATACCAATCAAACTTGACGGTCACAGCTTGAAAGGCATCTGATCTTGAAATGTTCAGAAATTTTGAGGAATTACAAATCTCCTCCTGCCATCATCCATTTACACTCCTCAGCTCTTGTCTACGCTCCACACTTCAATTTAAAGAAACAAAACCTCCTGCGACATCCCCACCATATGGAACTGGAAACTCAAGATTAGCTTGGAATCTTTTTTTCTCATAATATTTCTACCGCTTATAATTTCCTCTAATCCACTGATCCACTTCTAAGCTTATTCATCCAAATTTTATTAATTCACTCGATTGAACAATTGAAGCAATTAAGTTATATGCAAAAAGTTAATATTTCATACAATTTTCTCATGTACATTACAGTTTAATTAGGGATATTAAACACTACTTTCATTCAAACGAAATGATACAAGTTTTTTTTTAAAAAAAAAATCAATCAATTCTGAGGGCCGCAAGTTACTCTATCAAATTGTCCCGGAGGATTAAAATGAATACTAAAAGGAAATAAAATTGCTCCTCCAGAAACATGCAAGTGATGTGAAGTAAATATAAGTGAAAAATATGTACAGATTTAAAAATGCCATATTTAGCCGTAATTATTATTTACTATATCAATAATATATAAATGCAAGTAAAGCCAACGTAATTGCATCTGATATTTCTGGCGTTTACACTGCTATTACTTTCATCAAAAAGATGTGCAAAACTAGGAGACCGAGTGAAGAAACGCAATAAAATAATAAATGTGGTACTGAAACATGATAAATTAATGTAGAAAGATAAGACTAAGAGACATTAATTGCATACGTCAAAACATTAATTGCTATGAGCGGTCTCAATTACCGGCTTGCATTTTTCTGAGTTCCTGATGTGATGCAACAATCTATTTTCACTAAAACATGCTCATCGCCGTCACCTGGCAGATCTGCTTTATTAGAATTATTGGTTATTGAACTCGCCACTTATTAAAAGAACTCGAGCAGAATAGAAGTTTGAATATTTACTGATATTTGTTGGGCTGATGGGTCAGTAGAGGGTGGTCAGTTTGAGTTATCTGTGTTTACTGTTAGCCTTGCGACTTCAGTTAGGCGTTCCTGGAAATCTTCGTGGGTGGACGACTTGTCTAAATCTAACGATATATTTCTGATCCCACATGATTGAGCTGCTCTCGTCATCAGTTCTTCTTTCACGAGCTGAAACAGAGAGGGTGCAAGAAAGATCAACTGCATAATTTTTCAATCAAGTAACAGGCGCAGTGATAAGAAGAACATATAGCAGACAGTGCTGGTTAAGCAGCAAAAAAACAGTGAGGTACGATTGAAACAGTGGATCAAACATGAAAGCAGTTTCCAAGAGAATAAATTTTCAATCTAATGAGATCATTTTCGCCAGAAACTTCTTTTATGCCCACCAACTTTCTTTCCTTGGTGACATGATAGTTGCCGATATCTATCACTTGCATACAATAACATAGAATGCACAGACTACATTCGATTGAGCAAAAATCAATTTACCATAAACACTATAGTTAATAAGGAACAATTCTTCATGATCCATAATTTTTCAACATGCCAAGGAAATTGCAAGAAATTTGATTCTACTGGTAATTAGAAAAGCCTACCAGCTTTTCATTTACTCATGTTTGCAGACAGCTCCCTACTCTTATGTTTGTGATTTATTAGCTGAAAAATCCACATTTGCTGTCATATTATTTCATACCAAAAGTCTATCCATAGATTATAGGTGCCACAAACTTAGTTCTGGAATGATGGGATGACACTTAGGGCATGTTTGCTATGAAGTAATATTGATTGGAATTATTTTAATAAAATTGAACTGAATTTTGAATGGAATCATATTCTAATCGATATTACCCTATACCAAGCATGTCCGTAGCTTACGTATCATATGCAGCTAGCTAAATGAGTATAATGAGAATATGACCGGTTATAAAATTTATCAATGGCAACACCCAAGGGAGGTAATAGGAAATATAAAAATATGCAAAGAGGTAGCAGTTAGTGCAAATTAAAAAAGAAGCAAACCGATGCAAGTACTAATATCGAGATTTTAGATCTTGCTCAAGCATCCGCTGAAAGATATCAGAAAGTTTCATACTGCAATAACAAACAGCGCTACGCAAAAAAGCACAATCAAAAGTCCATGATCTACAATCCTTGATAGAGCTAGCAATGGGTTTTTCCTATGGGCTCTACTTAATCTGTATATGCTGTGCCATTCTTAATCTTAAATCAAATACACAAAAAGGATTACATTTCGTTATCACAGTTGACTCACTTCAATTGCTCATTTTAACCACTCGTTTCACTTTCTCATCTTTTGGATTTTCAGCAATTTGTATTTGCTACTAAATATAGTACATATTTGAAGGATAAACAGGTGCAACAAAGAAAGATCCTCCACAAACATAGGAAATCTGTACTAGTGGACAAAATGCACAGAATGATATGAATGAGAACACAAGTGGTCTGTGAACATGGACATGAAGATTCTATAGTGTGATAATAAGATGCCTAAGAATATAAAGTGTTTCGCTAGATATATTGTTTTAGAATTTGAAATTGCTTCTAACAAACTAAGGAAAAGTGTTAAATTCGCACATATGTCCATATTATACATGTACAGGACGGCTATCAATGTCAATGCGGTGAATTCCTGAAAGCATGACATTTATCCCTAATGTTTTTCTCTTTGTAATGACCCAGAAGATGTCCATATTTCTCCATCGTATATTGAATTCTTAGGATGAGCAGTGCCTGCTCATGAGAAACAACTGATGGAATTGGTATATTCATCTTACGGTATCAATCTCCACAATATTCTTTGACAAACTAAGACCTAATCCCCCATAGACTCCAGAAGTTTAATTGCAAGAACATCAAAATTCTTAGAATCGTTTGCTTCAGACTTGCTTGTCTATAAATTTTATCAAATTAGCATCTAAAACACCATATTGTAGGAAACTTTTTCTAAAACTATGTGAAGTTTGGCAGGTAAGATGGTCATTGCTTTCAGCATCACTAAAGTATTTGAGAACTAATACGGTATATCTGAGAGGCCTTATTCTTGTGTGTCAGGTTAAAAGATGCACTGAAGATGGTCTAAATGCGCATCCTTCACGAATTCAATTGCCTATCAACTATTCGCATTCATTAAGCGAATTTCTAATATATTTGTCTTAAAGTCATTTCAGCAGACCACAGTCAAGACACCCACGATTAAAAAAACAAAAATAAAGTATTCTAAGCTATAACTAATGGTGAGAGTAAATAAACTTGTCTCAGTAAGTGCAATCGGAAAGGACTGAAAGCAAATTGTTATCCTTTGTTACGCATTATGTATGAGTATAATCATCATGTTTATAGCTTCCTAAAAACAAAAAAAGTACCTAGAGATGAACTCTGTTGTAATTAGGTATAAGTATACATATGCTCAAGAAACATATGCTAACGAACACCCTGAAACCAAATTATATTTAAAAAAAGCAGCTTGCAGAACGAGAAGCAGGCAAGAAAAGGTATTGGAGCAATCCATAAACAGGGCGAAAAGGATAACAAACCTGCATCATCTTCTGATCAAATTTAGGAACTCCGATCTGCGTAACGGTATGCGAACCGAAGAAGTTCCCTAGTAGGGCAGCATCGGGCACCGCGAGTCCCCATATCAACCCAGCCACAAATCCGCCGAGGAAACTGTCTCCTGCGCCTGTGGGATCGATCTGCTCTGCACGGAACGGTGCAACATCCAGCTCGCCATCCTTCCAGTAGATGCGGCATCCATCCTTGCCCCGAGTGACGAGGACACAGCACCACTTCCTCGCCTCCTCGACATCCACGAAGGGGGCCTCCTCCATGGATGCTTTGAGGAACCCAATCCGGGGCAGCAGGTGGAAGAATCCGGTGCTCTTCAGCGGGACGAGCCTGACCGTGCCATCGATCGGGTCGAAGGAGCGGATCAAACCCTGGGCGTCGACGAGGACGACGCGGCAGACGTCGATCATACGGGCAAGGGTCTCCGGGAGGATCTCCCCCGCGACGCCGACGGCGAGACCGAAGTCGAAGCGGGTGTCCTCGGGGAGATCGGAAGGTGAGATCGGGTCGCAGGCGCGGACGCGCTGGAGGACGCGATCGCCGTGGCAGCCTCCGGCGGGGGAAGGAGCGGAGGGGAAATGGGCGTGGAAGAGGGTGGTCGAGGAGGAGGCGACGCGGGGGGTGTGGGGGGCGGCGTAGGCGAAGTCATCGCCTACCTTGGCGATGTAAAGGGAAGGGAAGGGGGCGAGGGCGTCGAGGACGTTGGAGACGAAGGAGGCGGCTCCGCCGAGAGTCTCGCTGACGGGGGAGCCGCCGCGGAAGAGAAGGTCGTGGCAGTAGTTACCGACGACGAGGCCTCGGCTGAGTTGCTTGGTCTGGTGGCGGCGGTGGTCCTCGTCGACGCCGTTCTCGCGAACCATGGCGGAGGGGGCGGTGGCGTCAGAGGGATCTGGGTGGATTCGGGCGGGGAGATGGGAGGAGGAGGAGGCGGCGATCCTCCATCGCAGGGGCGTCACCGGCGGGGGGTTTTGTAATGGAAGAAGGACGGGGAATCACGACACGCGCACCGCGGGAAGACCGAGCTGCGGATTACCAGATGCCGATTTCACATCGTTGGCAGAACGATACGTGTTATTTCATCGCTGACTCACGCTTTACGAAACATTTTTGTTTTTTGTAACCACGAAGCATTTCACCGAAAACATTTCCTTTTTTCATTTCGTCTTCTTCTTCCCCTCCCCCGGAGTTGTATTTTATTGGGATCAACCAGAATTTCACTTTTACACAAAGCATACGAGGAGGATTATGAGGTCTTACATTTAAGACTTATTGAATTTAAAAAAAATTAGAATTTATTTTTTATAAAATATAATATTTTCTTATATTGATTCCTACCTATGAAGTAGGCTACTATCATAAAAACTTACTCCTTATCCTCTATCCACGATCCAAATGGTTATGAGATATTACTCGGTGTCTCGGATAAAATTTTCTATGAGCTTAGAATTTCACTCACCGAATAAAGTGGAAGGGTTGGTGACGTGACGTACGCACGTGCTCACTCACAGTGAATCATTTTGCGTCTTCCGATCATGGTGGAGTTCTGGTACGGAGCATCTTGAGCTCGGCCCATAGTTGCTCGATCGTAGAAGGGCATGAGCAGCAAGCTACCGATGCCTTGCTCCTATGCAATACGAAATTGTTTAAATTTTGCACATAGATACGCAATGGTCGTTTAAAGGATCTCCACTTCGTCGTGTCGTGACTCGATGTTGATTATTTATAATGCTTGGTGGGATATGATCCGACCATCCCATCTAGCGGACTAATGTGTTGTGTCGGTTGTTCAATCTGCTAGGACCCCATCTCTAGAGCGTTCATTTAGTCTGGGAAAAATAATCAAACGTCAAGTTGCTATGCGATAGAGGTGGACATCCTCCAAATAGCCATCGAGTATCTCTGTATGGAATTTGAATAATTTTTGTCACACCCCGTACCTTCCCCTATGGCACGTGGCAGACCGCAGTGAACTCCACATATAGCTCTGCTCACTCCCGGAACTATAGGGGAATTCACTAAGCATACCTGATGTATATCCCCTCTATTTATGGAAGGAGAGAACTTGGATAACTGATCAATGTAATTCTAAAATCATACATTATCAAACTTATATTTTTGATACAGTGACACACTTATTTATAGTCAAAATTGGGCACATGCCCTAAGTTTATACAAAACACGTAGCCAGTAGATCTCTATATACACAAAATAAAGGTAGTACTGTCCTACCTTTTCAAAATCGGGTGCCTGGCTACATGCCTCTATCTCTATCCATCCCTCCCCTGCTGTGGTCATGAAAAAAAATGATTTCCCTTTAGGGTGAGTACACTTGTACTCAGTGAGTTGGATAGAAAATAATGTAAAATTAAGAACATATAATAGCAACATCTCGTAAACAGAATAACCTGGCTATTTGGGTGTAACAGTCAATCAAAAAGAGCAATTATGAATCATACAAGAATATATCTGGGGCTAGCATAGTTAACGATATTTGTAGCTATCAACTGTCACTTCAGGGGGAGGTATCAAGAATCATAGAGTACTCGGATCAGAGCAAAATCATAAGAATACAGAAACATAGTCCCCTTGCCCCCTGAGTTGCCCGCTGAACCTCACTACCTGATTTACCGTAGCTAGTCCAGCGCATATCCATAGCCAGGACTTATCTAACCTCCCATCCTGACTGTCCGATACTTTAGCCCCACGCCTCTCTATTTAGGTGGCCCATAGGAGTGCGAACAGACTGTGCTCTAAGCACACCAGTTTATGGTCATCCTAGTCATACGCACTCAAAAGATGAAGCAGAATCATATATAGATCAATAATTCTCCTAGGGTATGTGTAAACCCCGATCGGTATATATATATATATATAAGTTTAGATAAATACGAATAGATAAACATATAACATGATAATACATGTAACGTGATAAAACCAAAATTCGGCTTTAATGATGGGGTAAAATTGGGAATTCACCTTCCACATCTTGCCCTTTTATGCTCTTGTACGTGGCAAGAGTTCCGTCACGGTCGTTCCTCTTAAATTCTCCATAGAAGGTAAAAACCAATATCCCTCCTCTATGCTATACTTGATAGATTAATGTAATTGATAGGTGTCTACTGTTAGTATATTCCCTTTTTCCTTTTGTTTCCTTCTCCTTTTTGCTCTTCCTTCCTTCTGCTCCCCTTCTGGTTCCCTCTGCCAAAAGAAATTTCCAGCAAAGAAGAAAAGGGAGCAAAGGATTTATTTATCAATGGAAGCAATTATATATTTTTTTTCCTTTTTCTTTCTTTCTTTCTTTCTTCTCTTTGCTGCAAGAAGAAAATTTACAGCAAACAAATATTTTATTTAGCATTAAATCCTTACTGCCGAAGCCATTTTCTCCCTTATAAATTAATTTTTCTTTCTCTCTTCCTTGCTGCTGCCGAGAGACTCCTACTCTTTTCCTCCATTATATTGAAGATGTCACGCCCCGTACCTTCCCCTAGGGCACGTGGCAGACCGCAGTGAACTCCACACATAGCCCCGTTTACTCCCGAAGCTATATGGGAACCCACTAAGCGTACCTGATGTATATCCCCTCTATTTATGGAAGGAGAGAACCTGGATGACAGATCAATATAACACTAAAAACATATATTATTAAAACCAAATCTTTACTACAATGGCACACACTTATATACAAGTAATTTACAATCAAAATGGATACATGCCCAAGGTTATATAAAGCACCTAGCCAGTGGATCTCTATACATACAAAACCAAGGTAGAACTGTCCTACCTTTCAAAAGAAATCAGGTGCCTGACTATATACTGCGATATCTATCAGTCTCTCTCCTGCTGTGATCCTGAAAAATAAAAATGAGTTCCCCTACGGGGTGAGTAACGTCGTACTCAGTGAGTTGGATAGAAAACAATGTAAAACCGAAAATATAAAATAACAAAGTCTCAAGAATAGAATCATATGACTATTCGTGTGCAATAGCCAATCAAAATGAGTAATCAAGAATCACACGAGACTATATCTGGGGCTGGCATAACCAAAATACAGTTGTGGCCAACAACTGTTACCTCAGGGGGAGGTATCAAATATCATAAGGTACCCAAATCAAAGCAGAAGTGCAAGAATAAATAAACAAAGCCCCCTTTCCCCCTGAGTTGCCCACTGAATTTCGCTACCTGGTATCCATAGCTAATCCAGAGTAAAAACCCCAGTCAGGAGTATCCCGATCTCCCATCCTGACCTCGAGCACTATCATCCCACGCCCCTCTCACTAGGCGGCCCATGGGTGTGCTAATAATGTAATAACCTATCACTGCAGTGAAAGTGCCTATAGCACTATCCAGTATCAGATAATACTAGTCATATGCATTAACAAGTGAAAGAGGTATCACAAATAGTCAGGCAAATACATATGCTAGATCTAGAGTCAATAAAAGCATAGTATCATGCTTATAATGAATCAAGGAACAACAATAAATAGTTTATATCATCAAGCAAGAATATCAAGGGTTATTCACAACTCATTTAAGTTAATAATCAAGATTATATACACTAGCAGGAGAGTCCAAAGAAATATCAAGCATATCTAACCAAAGGGATATAGTTCTCCTGGACTAAACATTGAGAACTATCCCGTTTATTCTACCTGGAGAATAAACACTCACCTGATTCTATCGTGATAAGCACGTTCTAGTTCGTATCGCGAATGTTCGTATCCTCGTGCTTGCTTACCGAATTTCCTGTGAATATTTCAACGAATTAAATCTCTCAATCCGGTAACAATTTTACAAATCCGTCTTCACCAACATTCTTAAAATAGTCTCTAGAATCACCCTAATTTTTATCTCAAGTTCGCCGGAAAGTTCGCTGGAGTTCGCCGGAAACTCGCCGGAAAGTTCGCCGGAACCCTCACCGGCGAAGTTCTCCGAACAGTACCAATATTGGTACCAATCGAAAGCTCTCATCACAAGGATTCCAAAAATCATATTTTCCCCAATTATTATAGCTCATACGAGATCAATTTCACGAATTAATTCAATTTGGGCGAAAACCCTAAGTTATGGTTTTTAGCTCGCCGGCGGCTGACCGGCGGCCAACAGCTCTCAACTCCGGTACCAATGGAAAGCTCTCGTCGAGGAGAAGCCATAGGTACCAAGTTTGCGAAGTTCCGCGGCCGGAATGGCCGGCAATCGCCGGAGAAAGCTCCGGCGACGAACTTTCGCCGCCCCCTACTTCTCTCCTCTTTTCTCCCTCAAATCTCCACCAAAACTTGCAAATGATGGTTCAAATATATTCTCCTAGCTCACCTGAAGTTGTGTCTGAAATTTCACGGAAAAATTCGTCCGGGAAGACCTCCAACCGACGTCTCCAAAACGCTCCGTCGTCGCTGCCGTGAAGAAGAAGAAGCAGGGGAAGAGAGAGGAAGAAAAGAGGCGCGCGGGTGAAGGGAGAAAAATCCGAATTTTATAAATAATTAAATTCGTTAATTCACATTTAATCCTAGCCATCCATCTTTGATTTCATGATTTGATCGATCAAACGACGTCCAAATCACGATCCATCGGCGCCGTTGGATTCCTTGTCAAAAATCCTATCGGATGGTATAATTTTCATATTAAAATTTCATACTACAAAAATTCACAAAATTTTACAAATAAGTCCTTCTATTATTATTTTACAAAATTATCCCTAATACAAAACTACAAATCTCACATAAGAGCTATTTTATATTTGCTTTTTGGGTTCCTGCTGCCGACAGAGAAGAAGTTTTCTTTCTTTATTTTATTTATTTATTTTTATTCATTCTCTGCTGCCGAAACAGAGGAAGTCCCTTTCTTCTTTCCTCTCCTCTAATTAATCACCTCCCTCTCTTCTTTACCTAAAGGGATCTTTGTTCTTCTTTTTTATTTATTGTTATGCGGCCGAAGGAGAGGAGGCTTCTTTCCTCTCTCTCCACTTTTAAACTAATTGCTTCTTTTCTCCTTTCACTTGCTGAGATTTTTGCTTTCTTCTTTCCTTGTTATATTTTTTATTTTCATTCTGTTTATGCTGCAGAGGATGGTTCCCCTCTTACTTTCCCTTGATCTTTTCTTTCTATATTTTTCCTCCTCTCTCTCAGCCACATCAAAATAGTTACCGACTTTAAAATATGGTTAAATTGAGATTTAGTTAAAATTTCTTAGACGGATTGTGTTAGGAGTGACATATGATCAGTGTAGAAATTTTAACAGTAAAATAGTGTTATGCACATATTGTAGGGCATCGTTTCAAGTTGAACGGTGAAGTAAGTGGCGTCGGTAAATTTTCTCTTGATTAGTTTGACGATTTGTTCTACAATCGAGGTTCGTTACATTGAACCCTTAAGTAGGCAAGTAAATAATTATTTATAAGTCCTACAACTGTTCTATGTATGATGCTTGTACTTATTTTATGAAGATTCTGCTCAATGAATGTCTTAATGTTATTATTACATGTGCATCTGCTTGCTGGTGAAAATTATTAAATAGTGCATGACGATCAATTGGAATTATACTTGTGTGTCACCTATTAAATAATTAAATGTCTTGCATGCACTGAAGAGATGTCAAATCATAGAAATCTCAAACATATTTAGTGACACTGTAGTCCCACAATAGGACTAGGAAATATTTTATACTGTATTGCCGCGCGTGTAGCGAATGGTCACTACCGCGATAGTCCGATTTTGGGCAAATGGGAGATGTAGTCATCTCGGCACTCGTGTGAGTGTTGGGTGGCAAATTCTCTCCATACCCGTGGACAGTGGATCTGTCGACAATGACAACCGTCCTAGATGCTCTGCAGGCATACCAACGGTAGTCTAGATCCTAGGGTCTAATACGTGTATAGGAATTCCGGTTAGTCATAGCCGGAGGAGTATTGTTGAAAGGTGACCCTGCCCATAGGGGCAGTGTGTAGTACTATACAGGGATGTATTTGGTGTGCCTACAGGGAGGTTACATCAACGCATTAGTCGCGGATCGGGGTAAACAGCTATCGAGACTGGAAGAGAGGGATCCACGGTTACCTACCCTCTCTGCTAACATCAGTGTGATGGGCATAGGCAGAGACCTAGACAAGCACTGATGGGCTTAAGGGTAGTCCCTGGCTAGGGCTTACTCTAGAGCATAGGTTGGCAACCCGTGATAGAAAGTTGACATAGATGACAACGTAGTGACAAAGGATATGGATTTAGAAAACATAGAGAGCAGATTTAGTATTTCTTTTATTTCTTATAAATCATATTTGTGTGCTTTTATTTTTATTTTATTGTTGTATTTAATTCCTATTATTCTGCAAAATTTGTCATTTCGATATTTATTTATCGGATGTTAATATTGAAATACATGCAATGTATATGGACGGTTTGGACTTGATGGCCTAATCCCCTCAAGACCGTTCTTTGTAGCCACTGGGCCGCAAGGCTCAGCGCATTTATCTTACATGCGCAGGTAGCTCTGGATAGGCATGATGGTTGTTGATAAGTGTTAGTCAGCCGGAAACGTAATGTCCAAGTCTATAAGGGTATTAGCCGTGAGGTTGTGTGATATTTTAACATGTATAGCATTAATCATTTTGTGTTATTCTAAATGCCTTATATGGGTTTGCAGACTCATACAGCGGTTGCCACGTGCCGATAGGTGGATCGAGGTATGACAGTATGCTTTTCACCATACCTCTAGCTTTTCAGGAAAAACAAATGCATATGCTAGCTTTAGGATCAAACAAAAGCATCATATCATACTTATAATGAATCAATGAACAATAGCAATAAAAAGCTTATATCAAGAAGCATGGATATCAAAGGTTCTTCACAAATCATATATAATCATAATCAGGATCATTAACTAGCAGGAGAGTCAATGAATATCAAGTATAGCTAATCAAAGGGATATAATTCTCCTAGACTAAATATTGAAAACTATCCTGTCTATTCTGCCTGGAGAATAAACACTCACCTGATTCTATCATCGTAAGTACGTTTTAATTCGTATCGGGGTCCTTAGTATTCTCATGCTTGCTTATCGAGTTTCTTGTGAATATTTCAATGAATTTTAATTCTCAATCCGGTAATCACTTTGCAAATCTGTTTTCACTAATACTCTTAAAATTATCTCTAGATTCACTCTAATTTTTATCTCGAGTTCGCCAGAAAGTTCGTCGGAGACTCATCGGAATCTCGCCGGAAAGTTTGCCGGAACCCTCGCCGGCAAAGTTCTTCAATTAGCACCAATATTAGTACCAATCGAAAGCTCTTCTCATCAGGAATACAAAAATACTATTTGCCCCATTTTTTACCGTCTATACGCAGCCGATTTCGCCGGAGAAGTTCAATTGGGCGAAAACCCTAAATTTAGGTTTTCTGTTTGCCGGCCGGCGGCCAACTGGTGGCTAATACATCTCAACTCCAGTACCAATGGGTAACTCTCATCGAGGAGAAGCCATAGGTATCAACCTTGCAAAGTTTTATGGCCGGAGTAGTCGGCAATCGTCGGAGAAAACTCCGGCGATGAACTTTCGCCGCCCCCTACTTCTCTCCTCTTTTCTCCCTCAAATCTCCACCAAAACTTAAAAATGATGGTTCTAATGTGTTCTCCTAGCTCACCTAAAGTTGTGTCTGAAATCTTGCGGAAAAATTTGACCGGAAAGTCCTCCAATCGTCGTCACCAAAATGAGGACGCGAAGCTACCGTCGCTGGGTTCGAAGAAAGGTGAGGAGAGAGAATATCACGGGTGGGTGAGGAAGAAGAAGAGGGTAAGTTAAATGGGTTTGGTAATGGATCGAATTTCCTCACTTAACCCGCTTACCATTAACCCGCTAGCTCGGTTCACCTATTGGTTTAATGAAATCAAATCTAGACCGTCCGTTTTAAGTGATTTAATCTCGTCCGTCCATTTGGATCAATCATTGATTAAATAATTTGACCAATCAAATGACGTTCAAATTATGATCTGTCTTCACCGTTAGATTCCTTATCAAAAATCCTATCTGATGGTATAATTTTTACATCAAAGTTCTATTCTTTAAAATTTTATATAATTTTACAAATAAGTCCTCCACATTATTTATTTCATAAAACCCCTTAAAATCATCATCTATTACATAATTACTCTTACTACAAAATTACAAATCTCATAATTTTTATCATGTAGGAGTGAGGAACTGACCCAGTGAGCATAGAAGCTCATGCCTAGCCATGACTGAGATGAGACCGAGTAGCCGTGGGCCGAGCTCCAAAGGCTCCACATGAAACTCCCCCATAGCCATGAAAAGTGAAGTGACTCATAAAGAGTGGGCATTTGTTGTTAAGTGAAGCTCCAACGTCCTAGAGAATTTTAGCTGAGATATAGAGTAATATTTCAGAGTCACTTAGATCAAGGATGATGAGCAAGTTTCGATGGTAGTAGCCTACCTCACCAATGATGCTAAGAAAGGGTAGAAGATTAGATGCTACCTGCAGGTGAACAAGGACAACCATCACATCGATGATTGGAGCTCTATGAAGGAGGAAATATAGAGGCAATTCATGCCCACAAACATATAATAGGTAGCTCATCAAAAGTTGCATAACCTATACCATAATAGATCCATCCACAAGTCTATATAGGATTTCAATTCCATCATTCTTGACCCGCACAATATGGTTCCTTCATGGCCTTCAACCTTAGGCCAAAGTTGAGTTGTTCCAAAGGACATCTCTAAGATGATCGATCTTCAAGATCTTCGAGTGGTTGCACTATGAGGTATGAAGCAACATTTGCCGGCCCAAGCTCAGAGGAGACCACCCAAGTGCAAGGCATGTTGGTCAAACAAGATGGGAGCAAGGAAGGTCATGTAATGAACATTATGCCCCATGCAATAGGAGGAGAATGCTTCCTGTGTGAAGGATAGCATGCCATGAGGGTATGCCTAGGTAGGGAGTAGCTCGTCGTGATATTGCATAGGGATACGATACTAGTCAAAATGACTTCAAAGTACTTGCAACATGCATCACCCCCATGCAAGTCCTAAGCACCGTACACATGGAGCATGCATACCTATGTTAACTTGTAGATCACGGGATAAAATTGTTCGGCCATGGACGACTCGAGCAAGATGCAAAAATTCATGAGCGATGAAATTGCAAAGGTGCTCGGGTTTCATGTGAACCAAGCAAGCATCAGATCAAGACAGTGAACTCTCAAGCATCATACAAAGAGGATAAAGACGTATGTAGACAACTAAGGGTGTGAACAAGTTTGTTAATTAAAATTAGATTAAACTTGCATTATGTTAGCAATCTTGCCTAGAAATCTAGGCAGGGAGTAATGTCTCTTAAGAATGACCTTCCTTTTTGGAATAGACATAACTAAGGTTTCCTTTCCTCTTCTTTCTTTATTTTTATTTCTTTGAGCTACTGATAAGGTTTCAAATGTTTTGATTACTTCCAATTGTTATGATTTCCTAGAGAAAAACTCTGAGGATGTTGGTACTGCATTCTTCTAAACATGAAAGTAGAGATCCCATTTAAGTTTCTCCACCCCATATCATCAACCCTTGAGATAAGAACATCAAATAATCATTTATCCAATAAATTTTACCAATAAGCTTTGTAGGATGCGAGAATTGGGTAGAAAAATTATGCTCTTTTGCAAAAAAAAAAGTTAAGTCTTCTCTCCGAACAACCAAACTATATACTTTCAGTTGTCTAAAAATTTAATAAAAATAAAAATGCATGACTAAACTTGTTGCCGGCCTAATTTTATTGGTATGTGTCCCTCAAATTTAAAGATGTGACGGTCTATATGGAAGGAGAATCATAGAATCTAATTATTCTGACCAAAGAGAAGTACATGTAAGATTATAATTACAATCACTAGAGTTGTTATTACCTTTTAAAATAAGATAATGATATTCTTTTTAAAACTTAGTATTTTAAAAAGTAAAATAAAATTTTATTACAAGGGAATAACGTGCAACACTAACCAAAATTCAATACTATAAATTGTAGATATATACTGACTAAAATTTAGAAAAAATAATGTTAACAATATTGTCGTAGTTGTTTGTTAAATATATAATTGAGAGATTTTGAATGTATTATTATGAAAAAAATGATATATGAAAGAAAATTTGACATGTGTTAAGAGACCATTTTGACTATTAGACCAACAAAATTGGAAACATTGATATTTCATATCCTACTATACCTAGTTGTAATTAATTTTGCAAGGTTTATTCAAACTATTAATTGTGAAGGGACATTCACATTTCTTATTAGGTCTACTTCCTTGGGACATACTGTTTACAAAGAATTTCTTTTATAATTTTATAAAATGTAGAGAATTTATTTAAATAATATCAATAAAATTTATATAGTGTGAGAATCGTGGGTTTAATATTCACTATATTTTAAAAAATAATAAAAATAATTTATATTATTTAAATTAAATAGACTCGATGTGATCGAGTTCAGATTATATTACACTATTAAAAGTTTATATTTGCACCCTTACTTTCTTTTTTATTTTGTATAAATTATATGATCATTGTAAATTTTATTGTACTTCCCCTTCTAATTATTATTTATATAAAAAACTAATAAATCATATTAAAAATAATCTTATATTAGTATTTTATCTGAATAAGATATTTTTCAATGATTATTACTATTCCCATTTTATAAACCTTATTATAATTTTAGAAATTGGAGGGGGATAAAATTAATTTTTTTTGCTAATTTTGATATAAAAGAAGATAAATTTTAAATTAGTCAATTTAGTCATGCAAATTGTCACCACTCTAAATCTTGAGATAATTTCCGCTGTGGACTTAAGGAGTATGGCGTATCATCTAAATGAAGAAGGCGATACCAGCTTATCTAATATGATAAAACAAGAACACCAAAGAACAACAAGTGAGGGAAATGATTGTTTTACTAAAAGCACCAATAAAACCCTCAATTCTCGATGTCTAGAACTTGGACCTCGGATCTTTTGTTACAAGAACTCTCACACACAATAATTGAAGTCTTTGATGATTTTCCCCATGCATCATAAGACCCAATAAATAGGAAGGAGATGATGGTTTGGAGGGTGACGATTTGGAGGGGCATGGCTTTTTGAAGGTGGTGCCCCTTCGTTTGGCAACTCTTTAGGGTTGGGGTCATAATAATCCTCCCATACTAGAAGTTATCGATACTTCTATCGACTCCTTAATCAGATAATCTTGGATAAGGTTCTTGAAACTTTGTAATATACTCCCTTTTTCCCAACTTTCTTCTTCAAGAGGTTTTCCCTTCTAATGCACCAAATATTCCACAAGTCCTTCAGGTTGGAAAGTTCTTCTCCCAAGAATTTTCTCGATCTGTTTAGGAGTTTCTTTTCTAATGGTATGTGGGATGTGATCTTTTTGTATATGTGTCGGGTCATCATCCTGATAAAATGGTTTAAGAAAACTAACATGAAACATTGAATGCATTCGTAGTTAGGGAGGAAGTTGTAGTTGATAGGCAACATTCCAGACTCATTTAATCACCTCAAATGGTCCATCAAATCGAGGAATCAGCCCCTTGTGAAGATGTGTTCCCCGGGTTCTTCTCCACATCTAAGGTGTTAGTTTTAGAAGAACTTTGTCTCCACATTAAATTCTTAGGCCTTCGGTGTGGGTCTACCTGTTTATTCATCCTCTTGGCCGTCTTTTCTAAACTCTCCTTTACCTATTCAAGTTGATCTTGGTGATTAAGCACAAACCTGTTAGCAGTAGGACAGTGTTCATTGGTAGATGCATGAGCCAATTCTAGAGGAAGGGGTGGGTATCCATATACAAGTTCAAATGGTGATCTTTCTGTCGCCGAACTCCGGTGTATTGTAGCAAAATTGTGCAGTATCCTACAACTCTACCCAATTTTATTGTTTGGCAGTGACGAATTGGTACAAATATTTTTCGAGAAAGTCATTTATTCTTTCAGTCTGCCCATCCGTCTAAGGGTGATTGGCTGTTGAAAACTTTAACTTTAATCCCAATAATTGAAAGAGTGTTGTCCAGAATTTACCAGTGAAGTGGGGATCTCTATCACTCACGATGCCCTCTGGTAATCCAAAGTATTTGACGACATAGCGAAAGAAGAGTTCTGCTGACTGTTCCATTGTAACCCGCTCATTTGTCGGAATAAAAATTGTGAATTTACTGAAGTGATCCACTACTACAAGGTTGGCTGAGATCTTGTTTACCTTTGAAAATGATGTTATGTAATCCAAGGAGACGAAACTCTAAGGGCGAGATGGTGTCGGTAAAAGTTGAAGGAGTCCAACTGATTTTGCTCTCTCTGTTTTATCTCTTTGACAGGTGACACATGTGCGAACAAAGGCTTCTTGTGAGATTTGTAATTTCATAGTGAGGGTAATTATGTAATAGAGGATTATTTTAAGGGGTTTTATGAAAGAAATAGTAAGGAGGACTTATTTGTAAAAAAATCATATGGATTTTTAAAGTATGAGATTTTGATGTGAAAATTATACCATCAGGTAGTATTTGTGATAAGGAATCCAACGGCGCAGACGGATCGTAATTTGGACATCGTTGGATTGGTCAAATTATAAAAACGGATCGTAATTTGGACGTCGTTGGATTGGTCAAATCATGAAGTTAATGATTAATCCAAATGGACGGGCGAGATTAAAATCACTTAAGTGACGAACAATCAGGATTTGATCTGAAAAAAAAACACATAAACACAACAGCGCCAACAATATTAAGTTTCTAATTATTTATTTTAGAAAAAAATACATTTTTCTCCCATTGCAGGCACGGGAGCATCTTCCTCCTCCTCTCTCTCTCCTCCCCCGTTTCCGTAGCAGCTTCGTCCCCTTACCTTGTCGACGATGCTTCGGCCAACTCTGGTTGAGTTTTTCAGTAAGATTTCAGATACGACATCAGGTGAGCGAGAAGAACATAATAGAGGATCAATTTAAAGTTTCGGTAAAGATTTGAGGGAGAAAATTAAGGATTGGCGTCGGCGAGCAAAAGTTCCGTCGTCGGAGCAAGCTCCGGCGATTGCCAGCCATTTCGGCCATGAAACTTTACAAACTTGGTACCTATGGCTTCTTCTCGATGAGAGCTATCCATTGGTACTGGGGTTGAGGGCTATTGGCCGCCAGTTGGTCGCCGACGAGCTAAAAATCCTAACTTATAGATTTTACCCAAATTGATGTAATCGGTGAAATTGATCGCGTGTGAGTTATAGAAATTGGGAAAAATATGATTTTTAGAATCCTCATGAAGAGAGCTTTCGATTGATACCCATATTGGTACTGATTGAAGAACTTCACCGACGAGAGCTCTGGCGAACTTTCCGGCAAACTTGAGATAAAAATTAGGGTGAATCTAGAGATCATTCTAAGAGTATTGGTTAAAACAGATTTGTAAAATTATTACGAGATTGAGAATTAAAATTCATTAAAAT
This sequence comes from Thalia dealbata, assembly GCA_030544415.1. NCBI lineage: Eukaryota > Viridiplantae > Streptophyta > Magnoliopsida > Zingiberales > Marantaceae > Thalia > Thalia dealbata. The sequence continues at coordinate 17,874,030 of CM060457.1, forward strand.
ATTTACAGGAAATTCGATAAGTAAGCACGAGGATACTAAGGATAACAATACGAATTAGATCATGTTTACGACGATAAGATCAGGTGAGTGTTTATTCTCCAGGTAGAATAAACGGAATAGTTCTCAATATTTAGTCCAGGAGAACTATATCCCTTTGATTACCTATATTTTATCACGCCCCGTACTTTCCCCTAGGGCACGTGGCGGACCGCATTGAACTCCATATATAACCCCACTTACTCTTGGAACTATACGGGAACTCACTAAGCGTACCTGATGTATATCCCCTCTATTTATGGAAGGAGAGAATCTGGATAACTGATCAATATAATTTTAAAATCATATATTAACAAAATTAGACTTTTGATACAGTGGCACACACTTATTTACAATAAAAATTGAGCACATGACCCAAGTGTATACAAAATACCTAACCAGCGGATCTCTATATACACAAAATAAAGGTAGCACTGTCCTACCTTTCAAAAGTCGGGTGCCTAGCTACACGCCTCTACCCTTATCCGTCCCTCTTGTCACGCCCCGACCCACCTGTCGGATACATGGCAACCGCCGTATGAGCCTAAAAGACCCATACAAGGCATTAGGTAATAAATGTCGTTCATACACATATACAACACAACGGAATATACAATTAATTTATCTATGAATCTCTACTAACACAGTTCAGATATACCTACTACAATTCTACACTGACGACATCAATAAATAAAACTAAATCCATCGATAGCCCTCATCTTCATCAAATATCTCGGGCAGTCATCTAACAACCTACACACACATTGAACGTGGTGTGCTCATGTCACGCCCCGACCCGCAGGACGACACGTGGCAACCGCCGTATGAGCCCGACAAGCCCATACAAGGCATAAATACAAATACTAAACTACATACACCCACATTTTCAAATAACATCTTAAATACAGTCCCGATATCTCCTAATACAAATCTAAGACCGGCATACGAAAACTCGTAACAGCAATCGTATACCTTCCGTGACGAACCCTCCGTCAACGATCTCATCTCGTGCGTCGACACCTGCACACACATTGAACGCGGTGTGCTCAGCCTTGCGGCCTAATGCGAAATTACGACTCTACCGAATAAGGAAATCAAAGGCTAGGAGGAGTATTCTAGGATGTCTTTGGTAATTAATCATCATTTTTCATGCCATATCATTTAAACAATTCATATAACAATAGACATCATAAATAAACAATTAAATAAATAAATACATGTGTACATGTCACTAGATGTCACCCTAATCATGTCTAGTGTCCATATCAATAGTATGTCACCTACGTCATGGTGAGACTTATAGGTTTCATAAACTCGGGCTGCCAGCCTACGCTTAGTGACAACCCGGGCCGGGGGTATCAGTAAGCCCACCAGTGTCTTACTGTCTCTACCTATGCCCGCTGCACTGATGTTGGCAGAGAGGACGGATGACCCAGAGTCCCTCTCTTGTTGTTTCACTAGTCGCCAACCATGCCTCCCCTAGCGAAACCGTCGTGCCCTTACATCCTCCCCGGATACCGTAGGGGTCACGACACCCATGTAGTACTACACACTGCCCGTAGATAGGGTCACCTCTCTTAAATATCATCGGTCACGGCTAGCCAGAATAACCACCCTAGGATCCGGACTACTCATCCGATCGTCTGCAGACGTCAAGGGTGATAGCCGTGCGGTCTACGGATCCACTGTCCAAGGCGTCGCATGTGGAATCACCTTCCCAGTCCAATAGCCGTCGACGTCTATCGAGATTGGCGCACATCCGCACGATGGGCTGTGGCCCTCGACTTCGTCGGTGCCAAGTCCATGGTAGGGTTCATCCTAGTTAACCATCTCAGGACTATCACGAGGCCGCCTACAACGACACTCGTGCGGGTGAAGGTTTCGGGTAAGGACTTGCTCCATATTTCCAGTCTAACATGACCATGGAGTGTGTACAGTCCCTTACCCTACCAGCTCCCAGTATATAAGCTATGCATAGCGTCGGGAGTGGTGCTCCCAGTGCTCCGCTACGCATCAACCTCGGGAGTGGCGCCTAACGGGACGTCATTGTTTTGACCACCGACGGGACGCAGCGGTCAACCGGGGCATATGGGAAAAGCCCCTTTTTCTGTCTAAGTGGCGGTGACGTCGCCAAAGGTTCTAACATGTCGCATATACTATCTATGTCTGCATGGAAATCATTTAACAGAATTTACATTCAGAAAGGCCACTAAGAAGAATTAAAGGAAGCACATAAAAGAAAACGGCTTGGCTAATAAGTTGGTCGTATATAGGATATAGAGAATAAGCGAAAGCTGCTCAAGCTCTGAAAAGAAACTGATAGATAGAAGAAAATAGCAGGAAACAGCTGCATTGAATGCATAGAATGCTGGTACAAAGGAAGATGCTCCAAGCTCAGCAAAGATTTAATATGATCGAAAGAACTGCTTAAAAGAGTGTAGGAAGCTTTATGTATATAATGATGCAAGAGTGCAAATGGTATGCTGATGATAGCTATACCAACTGTATTGACGCATCGAAATATGAAATGAAGGGAGAAACAATAGAAGGATTTACATTTAGGAAGCCAGTCAACATGACTGCAGATAAATCTGAAATGAACACAAAATATCAAAAGTTGCAAAAGGTAAGAATTATAAGATGAAGCAAGCTGTAAAGTTGGGCTACAAAAATAAAGCTCTAGAAATATGGCAAGCGAGCATCAAAGCTGTAGAAATATAGCCAAGAAAATGAAGAAGGTTGTAGCATGCACAACTAGAAATGTCATGCAATATACGCAAGCTGAATATGTGAAATAGAGTTGCGGATAGGGTGTCAAGTTGTAGAGAGAGTATAGGCAGAAGCCACAAATATGGCACATAGAGCTGCAAGTGTTGGGGGTTGACATGAATATTATAATTGATGAAGGTCAACTTTTAGTTGCAACTTAAAAATCATGATGACGATCCAAAACGATCAACATATACTCATGAGATTTATATATATATATAATTAACTCAAATGAGAGTAAGGTTATAGATAATTTCAAATCATTTGATACAGATCCATCTATAAACAACTTTATGAATCTGGAATAAAGTCCATCTAAGAGATCCGAGTAAGAGTTAGGTTCAAACAAAATTAACTCATACGTAAGCCAGCTTAAAATATCGGTAGATTTTTCTTTAAGATCAGTGGTCTTACGAAGATTAATCTGATATAAATTCTATGATCCAGATCTCATATAGACGTTCAATATCAGTAGTTCTCAAGATCTAAGAAATAATTAAGGCAAAGATTTGCACGAAAAAATTTTATGATAAAAATAAAGATGTGGTACTTCTATATAATGTGGGATAATTTACATAATCTTATATACGTCCCAATTGGTCATATATGGAACTTACGATTCAAGATTTCAAACTTTACTGGAATTCACGTATACCGACGATAGTCAATATGTTCATATGGCCAGGTTTCATGATCTGATAATGTAACTATAATTTGGAACCTAAGTAAAAGTTAAACGAGATATCTCATTAACCACGTACTCAAATGTCATATAGTAGCACACGTGCTAACTCACGTAGGAGAGTCAATAAAATAATATGATAATGTATTAATTATTTGGCTAGATCGTGACATATGAATCAATGATACGATTCATAGATAATCCACAATTTAACAATCCTGATAGACTACCTGATACGTCAGCTATCTAGCATGAGAGTACGAACGTGAGAGTGCATCTGGTGCTTCTACGTATGAGAGTCAAACTCTAGGAGCAAGTGCTCAAATCGGAGCGGATAAAATTAAATATTGATAGATTTATTTAGACGCAATATCTCAAGATGGGGTCATAGGATATAATCAGTACGATTAAGATATAGAATGGATAATTTGATATCAATACTTTTAAGATCAAAATAATGATCGCTATCCATATTAGTATACAAGGTGATCATGATGCGCACCACATGGTAATGTTGAGTATGATCATGGATAAATTTACTTAATCCTCCAGAAGGAAATTAGTCGTAGATCTGAGCGTATTGATCTAAGTGTCTATCTCTTCTATGGCGTAGAGAAAATTGTAGTCATATATACTGTCCAGAGATTAATAGATTTATAATCTTGTATTACAGCGATTAGCGGTCCAACAAAAATTTATCATAGCATTAGTTACTGGTGGCAGAGTAAAAACTCATTACCAAGGAAATATACTACTATATTTTCGACTCGCACTTTATCCTATATTATATCGGGACTATCATCTTAATCCTTAAGACCTCAAACTTAACATAATCTCCTAGGTTCTTCAAACCTAGGCTCTGATACTACTTTAGTTGTCACGCCCCGATCCACCTGTCGAACACGTGGCAACCGCCGTATGAGCCCAAAGAACCCATAAAGGCATTAGGTAATAAATGTCGTCCATACACATACACAATACAATGGAATATACAATTAATTTATCTATGAATCTTCTACTAACACAGTCCCGATATACCTACTACAATTCTACACTGACAACATCAATAAATAAAACTAAATCCATCGATAGCCCTCATCTTCATCAAAAATCTCGGGCAGTCATCTAACAACCTGCACACACATTGAACGTGGTGTGCTCAGCCTTGCGGCCTAGTACGAAATTACAGCTCGAAACCGAAGAAGGAAATCAAAGGCTAGGAGGAGTATTCTAGGATGTCTTTGGTTGTTTATCATCATTTTTCATTTGATTTGTGTAAATCAGTTCATAGAAAGCAGTAAAATAACATATATAAATATAGACGTATATTTCACTAGTTGTCACCTAAATTATATCTAGTGTCAATGTCATCAACATATGTCGCCTATGCTTAATGAATACCCGAGCTAAGGGCATCCATAAGCCCATCAGTGTCTTTCTGTCTCTGTCTCTCTACCTATGCCCACTGCACTGATGTTGGTGGAGAGGACGAGTGACCCATGATCACTCTCCACTGTCTCGCTAGTTGCCCTCAATGCCTCCCATAGCGAAACTGCCGTGCCTTTACATCCTCCCCGGACTTCGTAGGGGCAACGGCGACTCGTGTAGTACTATAACACTGTCCGAAGACAAGGTCACCATCAACAAGACAAATCGGCCACGGCTAACCGATAAAAATAATCCTAGGATCCGGACTACTCATCCGATTGTCTGCAGAACGTTATGGATGATAGCCGCGTGGTCTACGGATCCACTGTCCAAGGCGTCGCATAGGGAATCACCTTTCCAGTCCAATAGCAGTCGATGTCGACAGAGATTAATGCACATCCGCACGATGGGCTGTGGCAACCTCGACTCCATCGGTACCAAGTCCATGGTAGGGCTCATCCTCGCTAGCCATCTCAGGACTATCACGAGGTCGCCTAAACGACACTCGTGAGGGTATAAATTTCTGGGTAAGGACTTACTCCATGTTTTCGGTCTAATATGACCTTGGAGTTTGTACAGTCTCTTTTCCTACCAGCTTCCAGTATCTAAGCTATGCATAACCTCGGGAGTGGTGCTCCCAGTATCTAAGCTATGCATAACCTCGGGAGTGGTGCGTAGCGGGACGTCACCGTTTGACCACCATCGGTACTCGGCGGTCAACCGGGGCATATGAGAAATGCCCCTTTCTATCTAAGTTGCGGTGACGTCGCCAAAGGGTTCTAACATGTCGTTATTTATTATCTATGTCTACATGTTGGTTGTGCTATCATAGCATAAAAAAATAATAAAATAATACATAACATGCAGGATAAGATATCACGACATATTAAAACTCAGCATGGTAATCATGGTATATCGTACAAGTTAGACAAAGTAAATCATACTAACATGCATTTAAATATAATCATAACAAGCATTTCATTTTATCATGTTCAAGGCATTCAAGAATTGTTCTTAAGAAGACCCCAGCGGGAATTCCCAAGCTTAAATAAATCCTACATCGATGAACCAACGCACCTGGGTTAGCGATCCACTCTTTAGAACCTACCCGCGTAGCAATGAATCAATGCGACGAACTACGCGAATCACGTACCTGCGATAGTCCTAATTAACATAATTATTTAAAATAAAATTTATTTTATTTTTTCCTAATGTAAAGCAAATATAAATTTATTAATCTAACTTATACAATTATCCTAATTAAGTATCGCTTAACAAGCCTACATTTAAATTTACGATCTCATGTTTAATTTAGCGGGTGCATACTTAATTAATACGCCCATGTTTACCCCTTAGGCCTATGTCCACATTTTTGGCCCAATTAAATTATCAATAAATTAATTAAAATAATTACTACATTTAATTAACTCAAACTAAGCATACAAGTTGATAATTAATTCTATCTAATCAAATCTTAATTAATCAAATTTTAAATTTTACTATTTAAACTAATTATCATGTTAAATTAATTTAATTAAGTTTAAATAAATTCTATCAAATTTATATGCATTTCACCTAAGGGCTCAAATAACACCCATCAACACTTAATTAAATTAATTAAATCTTAATTAACTATTTTAAATCACCTAATCATACTGAAAAGTTAAATTACTTTATTTTTATTTTTATTATTTTATTATTTATTATTTTTATTATTTTTTGACTCGTCAACGGTCAACTGTTGACTCGGTCAACGCTGACCCGATCACCACGACCGGTCCGGTCCGGTCAACTGTTGACCCGGTCAATGCTGACCGGTTCGGTTCGATTTAATTTGGTTCGACTCGGGTTTAATTTAATTCAATCTGGTTCTGCTCGGATCCGGTCCAATTTAATTGGATCTAGTCCCACCAACCCAATCCGATTTGATCTAACTCGAGCTCGAACCACTTTCAATTAATTGATTCAGCTCAATCTAATTAAACTCAATCAAGATCCAAGCTCAACCCAATCCGCACCCAATTCATTCTCACTCAACTAAACCCAATCGATTCATTAACTCAACTTAATTAATTTACTAATCTGGATTAACTTAACTAATCTACCCTTAAGCATGGTTAGTGAAAAGGGGCAAGGGCAGCGGGCGTCACCTTCGCTCCTGCTCGTCTCCTCTGGCTCCGACGAAGGCGCTCCCACTCCGGCGAGAGGCAGTGGGTTCTCCGGCACCGACGACGGCAGCGAGAGGGCGGTGGGTTCTCGTCACCGGAGTAGGGTCAAACGATGAAGGGTGAGGCGATGGTGGCTTCTTTGATGGCGCGGCTGCACGGCCAGACGCCGGCGGCCATCCGTGCGTGGAGAGGCGAGGTTGTCCGGAGCAAAAGTAGGGGAAGGCTGAGCAGCCGCTCCGGCGGGGTCTGGCGAGCTCCGTGGATGACGAAGTTCGAAGGAAAGGGGTCGACGGCGAGGGGAGACCGACGAGGCGCACGAAGAGGGCACAGCGACGATGGCCTCCGCTCGATGACGGGGAAATCGCCGGCTGGGGTCGCGAACGAGGGTGCGCTACTCGTGCCCCTGTTCCTGTCTGTGAGCAGGGGAAGGCTGCCCCGATGCTATCTCTGGCAGCGGCGAGGCGAGGGACGGTGGGTCGCGGTGAAGGGCGTGCTGACGAGTCTATCTACGCTCCTTCGTCGCTCGGATAGGTGGCTGCGCGTGGAGGAGATGTGGACAAGCTACCACGCGGCATCCGTGGGAAGAGGGCGGAAGCGTCAGGCCTTCGCAAACGGAAGGGAAGGTGCTGCCTCCCCCTCTCCGGCGGGTCAGCAGGCGAGGACGGTGTTGGGCGCGACTGTAAACCCCCACCACAAAAAAAAAAATATTATTTAATTCGGCCCGGTCCAACCGAACCGGTCGGTCAACCGGTTCGGGTGAACCGGTCGATCAACCGGTTCGGGTGAACCGGCCGCCCCCTTTACACGGAGATGCGGCCGCGAGCGAGAAGGGCAGAAGCCCTATCTCGCTCGAGCTGCGTTCTCCTCGAGCGCAAGCTGCGCCTCTGCACGCAGCACGGGCGAACGCCGACGAGCCCGCCGGCGCGCCGCCCGTTGGTCCTCGTCGCCGTCGGCTGTGAGTCGGGTCGGAGGCGAGCTCGGCAGTGTCTTCAGTCGGGACGAAACCCCCGCCGCCAGCCCTTCCGTCGCGACGAACAGAGGTGGGTCGCCGCTCTCTTCGCCGGCGACTTCGGCCTCGATCCGCCTCCGCATCCCTTGAGTTCGCTCCACCGCACCACCATGAGCGCCTAGCAGCCGGCATTCCACCCGGATTTGGCTGGCGAAGCGAGCAACTGGCAAGACGTTGGGGCGAGACGTGCGATCGGCAGCGGCGAGCGAATCCTTCGTTTTCGCCCTCGTCGTCGCTCGATCCGGCCTCCACTAGCCACTAGCGAGGAAATAGGTGAGAAATCCCAGCTCGATCGGCCTTTCGATCCCCTCTTTCCGCGGCTTGCTGCCGCTGTTCGCGGGTGGTCCGCCGACCCCCTCAACCCTCCGGCGTTCGGGTTTGACGACGGATTCGGTGCAGGAGTTCTTGCCGTCTCGCGCACGAGGGCGCTGGGCTTGGCCGGCGAGCTCCGTTCGAGCGGGCGCGGAGGGAGCACCGGCGAGGAGGAGGCGAGAGGGCGATCGACGAAGGGGCGCGGCGAAAGGGTCTGTTTCCTCCCCTTTCTCTTAATCGTGATTAAGTCACGATTAGTGTTAATTAATCTCGCTTAGGGATAAAAAAATATAATTTGTGGAAAATTATGTTATTGTATGCTTAGTTTAATTTAAAGCATGATTAGCGTTAATTAACTAGGCTTAGTGTATAAGAAATTATTTCTTTAATGAAAACGGTTGGGTCGAATCAAGTGGGGTTAAATCGGTTGGGTTTGAGTTAAGTTTGGGTTCGAGTCAAGTTGGGTTGGGTGAGCCGAATCAAATAAGTTGAACCTAGTTCGAGCTCGAGTCAAATTAGATTGAATTTAATTTAGCTGAATCGGACCCGAACAGAACCAAACCGAACCGAACCGGGTGAACAGTAACTCGAACCGTTGACCGAGTCAACAGCTGACCAGTCAGCGTTGACCGGGCCCACTACTGACTCAGTCAGCGTTGACCGTTGACCAGGTCAGAAAAATAAATAAAAATAAAATAATATTAAAATAATAAAATAATATTAAAATAATATTAAAATATTAAAAAAATCAAAAAAATAATAAAAATTTCTATGGGTTCTACTTTGGCTCCTGGATGACTTGGGCCAAGTTATGGGTGAGTTTGATGAGTAGAAATTGAATAAAAATTCATTGAAGTTATTAGATAAAAATGCAAAAATATGATTAATTCATAATTCATTAGGTGAGAATAATCCTAAACATGCATAGGATTAATTTAATGTAATGATTATTTAATTGATAGATTTTAATTTATTTATCTTAAGGGAAATAAATTAAATCTATTTTAAATAAATTTTATTAAATAGGATTATTGTGGGTACGCGATCCGAGAAGCTCGGCGGGTGATATTCTCCGCGCGACTTGGTTCCCAGAAGCAGATCGCTATCCCACTTGCGTTCGTTCTCCGTTGGTAGGATTTATTCACGCTAGGGAATACCCGCTGGGGTTTCTTAGGAAAAATTCTTGGATGTCTTAAATATGATAAATCATAATGTTTGATAAGATTTAAATTGTATGCATGCTAGCATAGTTATCTTATCTAACATGTTTATTTGCTAGGTATCTAACATGCTTTATAAATCATGTCTTGCGTGTATTATTGCTTCCAGTATTATGTTAAATGATTATCATGCAGACATAGATAGTATATGCGACATGTCAGAACCTTTGGCGACGTCACCGCCACTTAGAGAAAAAGGGGCATTTTTCCATATGCCCCGGTTGACCGCCGCGTCCCGACGGAGGTCGAACGGTGACGTTTCCGTTAGGCGCCACTCCCGAGGTTGATGCATAGCGGAGCACTGGGAGCACCACTCCCGACGTTATGCATAGCTCATATACTGGGAGCTGGTAGGGTAAGGGACTGTACACACTCCATGGTCATGTTAGACTGGAAATATGGAGCAAGTCCTTACCCGAAACCTTCACCCGCGTGAGTGTCGTTGTAGGCGGCCTCGTGATAGTCCTGAGATGATTAGCTAGGATGAACCCTACCATGGACTTGTCACCGACGAAGTCGAGGGCCACAACCCATCGTGCGGATGTGGCCGATCTCGATAGACGTCGATGGCTATTGGACTGGGAAGGTGATTCCACATGCGACGCCTTGGACAGTGGATCCGTAGACCGCACGGCTATCACCCTTGACGTCTGCAGACGATCGGATGAGTAGTCCGGATCCTAGGGTGGTTATTCTGGCTAGCCGTGGCCGATGATATTTAAGAGAGGTGACCCTGTCTACGGGCAGTGTGTAGTACTACATGGGTGTCGTGACCCCTACGGTATCCGGGGAGGATGTAAGGGCACGACGGTTTTGCTAGGGGAGGCATGGTTAGCGACTAGTGAAACAACAGGAGAGGGACTCTGGGTCATCCGTCCTCTCTGCCAACATCAGTGCGGCGGGCATAGGTAGAGACAGAAAGGCACTGATGGGCTTACTGATACCCCCGGCCCGGGTAGTCATTAAGCGTAGGCTGACAGCCCGAGTTTATGAAACCTAAAAAGTCTCACTATGACGTAGGTGACATACTATTGATATGGACACTAGACATGACTAGGGTGACATCTAGTGACATGTACACATTTAATTATTTATTTAATTGTTTGTTTATGCTGTCTATTTTTATATAAATTGTTTAAAACGAAATGGCATGAAAGATGATGATTAATTACCAAAGGCATCCTAAAATACTCCTCCTAGCCTTTGATTTCCTTATTCGGTAGAGCCGTAATTTCGCATTAGGCCGCAAGGCTGAGCACACCGCGTTCAATGTGTGTGCAGGTGTCGATGCACGAGACGAGATCGATGACGGAGGGTTCGTCGCGGAAGGTATACGACTGCTGTTATGAGTTTTCGTATGCCGGTCTTAGATTTGTATTAGGAGATATCGGGACTGTATTTAAGATGTTATTTGAAAATGTGGGTGTATGTAGTTTAGTATTTGTATTTATGCCTTGTATGGGCTTGTCGGGCTCATACGGCGGTTGCCACGTGTCGTCCTGCGGGTCGGGGCGTGACAACTTAAGTGGTATCAGAGCTTAGGTTTAAAAACCTGAGCATTTAGGTGATATCAAAACCTAGGTTTATAAACCTAGGGATTTTGGGGTTTCGACTTCAAATTTTAATTATAAGGAAGTCAGTCCCGATATATTAGATTGGCCAGTTAGATAGTTAGTGGTACAGTCGTTTACGTATATCGTGACTATGCGTACCGAAAGAGTTTTACCTTACGTAGAAATACTTATTTCGTATGAACTGACAGAAGCTTGTTCATGTAGATGTCAGAAGTACCGCCCAAACGTAAACGGGGGAGGCCCCGAAAGCTCGCGGAGCCCCAGGATCATTCGACGGCCACCTCCCGTCCAGCGGCAGATCCGTTAACGCCGCTAGCACCGGTACCAGTTGCGAGTGTTACCGGAGATTCCGACAGGGCACCAGTATTCATGGTCCCAGAGGGGGCATCATTGGGTACACATCGGAGCTCGAGTTCTCGACGTACCGTGAGACAGAGGACTACATCTACAGTGCCATCAGGGCAGGCACCCATTGCTCAAGGACAGCTGAACATAATAGCAGCAGCGGTGGCCAGCGCGATGGTCAGCATTCTAAATCCCACTGCACAGCATGAGCCCGAGGTACCTCAGACTAGTGCACCTCCTCCTCCGCCTCCTGCTGCACCAGTGGTACCACCAGCACTGCAGGTGGTCCGGACGGCTCCTACCCCAGCAGTTGTATCTGTTCCAGCTGACCGTGGTGCAGAGTCAGATCCAGTGAGGGTTGCAACAGCGGTTGCTACCCCTCCGACAGGAGCACAGGGGACATATACTCGAGCGGATTACCAGACCCCGCCTGGGGGAGTTGTTACGTCGGAGCCCAGTACCCGAGCTGCGAGGCCGATAGCCGCTTGGGTGAGAGACGCTCGACATCTGGGGTGTGTTACATTTTCTGGATCATCTAACCCCCAGACAGCCCGGTCTTGGATTAACAACATCCGCCGTATCACTGCAGATTTGGAGTTATCTGATAGAGACCGACTTGGAGTGGCACTCTATCTGGTAGACGGGGAGGCTGAGACCTGGCAAGATGAGCTGGAGACCCGTTATTCTACAGGACTGACATGGGACATCTTTCTAGATGAGTTCCACGAGCGTTTCTATACAGAGCTCCAGCATGATCTGAAGGTACAGGAGTTCTTAGACTGTAGACAGGGAGGCAGATCTGTGTCAGAGTTTGTTGCCGAGTTTAATCTGCTGGCCTCCCTGGTACCCGACACGATCACATCCGACAGGTATCGTCGGATGCGCTTTATTCAGGGCTTGGATGACCACCTTAGTGTTAGGGTGGGAATATTGGATTACACTGCTTTCCAGCAGTTGGTGGATAAAGTCCTGTGGACTGAGAGGATGCTCCAGACGACGCGTATGCGGAGAGAGGGGCATAAGAAGAAGAGGTCAGCGACACATAGGGGTCGAGGTGACTTCAGGGACAGACAGACTGGCTCGGTAGCTTCAGTGGCCTCGGCTGCAGGAGGGGCTCCATCTGGGAGCCGATTTATACAGAGGACTGAGCACCGGGGTCAGCCGAGTCAGGCACGTCCCCAGCCGTCAGTACATAGGGCCCCTCAGATACACCGTGCATCACAGTTGGCCCCATGTACCATTTGCCGCCGGACTCACACTGGGATGTGCCGAGAGATCACTTGTTATCAGTGCGGACAGAAGGGGCACATTCGGACCAGCTGTCCGCAGCGGATTCAGATGGTTGGATCCCAGCAGTCAGCCATCCACCCGACATCTGCGGGTCGTGGTCGTCCTCCTGCACCGTTCCCACCGGCTGCACCTATGACGGGGTCTACCCGAGGATTTCCTACCGGATCGGGCCCACACTCTCAGAGGCCGCCCCAACGCACCCAGACGCGCATATATGCATTGGATGACATCGACGCCCAAGCCAACCCCGATGTAGTCACGGGTAACTCCTCCCATGCTGACGCCCCTTAATAAATAGAATTTTTATTTTGGAGATTTAGTCTTTCCATTTGATAAGTTGTTGTGTTGGATTTTGGAACTAAAACTTATCTTTGGTTAAGTGAGACTAAATTTAACTTGTCGCATGTGTTGTTTGTGTGATGTGGAATAGGACATATGCGATTATTTGATGCATGGGCTCGTATTCTTATTGACACCGGGTCACATCGGTCTTTCATTAGTTCGGAGTTCGCCAGGCGAGCCGATATACCTCTTACCCCGTTAGAGGTAGAGTTGATTGTCTGTACTCCCTTGGGTGAGAAGATTTTACGGAGTCAGGTGTATCGGTCCTGTCCCATTATGATACAGGAGGTTTCCCTTGAGGCGGACCTGATTCCACTGGACATGGCAGACTTCGATGTGATTCTCGGTATGGACTGGTTGACAGCACATAGAGCCCTGGTGAGCTGCTTCACAAAGTCAGTGTCCTTCGTTAGATCGGGACCCCCGGAGCTGGTATTCGAGGGGGATCGTCGAGTCCTGCCGACTGCCATTATATCCGCTCTCACGGCGCAGAGGTACATCAGGAAAGGGTATCAGTGTTTTCTTACGCACGTAGTGGATAACAGCCAGTCGGATAGCCAGATGACAGATATTCCTGTAGTTCGCGAGTTCCCAGATGTTTTTCCAGAGGAATTGCCTGGCCAACCCCCGGATCGGGTGTTAGAGTTTTGCATCGATCTCGCCCCTAGGACGATGCCAATCTCTAGACCCCCGTATCGTATGGCACCGGCAGAGTTGAAGGAACTCAAGCTACAGTTACAAGAATTGGTAGATAAGGGGTTTATTCGACCTAGTGTCTCCCCTTGGGGCGCACCTGTTCTATTTGTGAAGAAAATGGATGGGACCTTGAGGATGTGCATTGATTACAGGCAGTTGAATAAGGTCACCATCAGGAACAGGTATCCGCTTCCCCGCATCGATGACTTATTTGATCAGTTACAGGGAGCTCGGGTTTTCTTGAAGATTGATTTGAGGTCCGAGTATCATCAGTTAAAGATTAGGGACTCGGATATTCCGAAGACGGCATTTCGGTCACGGTATGGACATTATGAGTTCCTAGTCATGTCTTTTGGACTTACTAATGCTCCCGCAGCCTTTATGGATTTGATGAACCGGGTTTTTCATAGACATTTAGATAAGTGTGTCATTGTCTTCATTGATGACATACTTGTCTATTCGAAGAGCCCGGAGGAGCATATGAGGCATCTCCGACTTGTCCTTCAGGTACTGAGAGATAGTCAGCTTTATGCTAAGTTTTCCAAATGTGAGTTTTGGCTGACTCAGGTTGGATTTCTGGGGCATATTATATCCAGTGAGGGCATACAGGTCGATCCGACTAAGATTGAGGCAGTGACTAAGTGGGAGCAGCCTAAGAGTCCCACAGAGGTCCGTAGTTTCCTTGGATTAGCTGGATATTATCGGCGGTTTGTGCAGGATTTCTCACGTATTGCAGCGCCGATGACCAAGTTGACTAGGAAGGACATTAAGTTTCAGTGGACCCCAGAGTGTGAGCTCAGTTTCCAGGAGCTTAAGACTCATTTAACCACTGCTCCGATACTCACCCTCCCAGTCAGCGGTACAGAGTATGTGGTATTCAGCGATGCTTCGAAGCAAGGGCTGGGTTGTGTACTTATGTAGGGCGGACGGGTAATTGCCTATGCTTCACGTCAGTTGAAGAAGCACGAGGTAAATTATCCGACTCATGATTTGGAGTTAGCCGCTATTGTTCTGGCTCTTAAGATTTGGCGACACTATCTTTACGGGGAGAAGTGTCATATTTTCACTGACCATAAGAGCCTACAGTACTTGTTGACCCAGAGGGAGTTGAACCTCAGGCAGCGCCGCTGGTTGGAGTTGATCAAGGACTATGACTTGATTATTGACTACCATCCGGGGAAGGCTAATGTTGTGGCAGATGCTTTGAGCAGAAAGTCGTCTGTCACTTTGGCGTATATACGCATTGCCTACTTACCCTTGCTGCGTGACATGAGATTGCTGGGGGTTGAGCTACAGTGTGACTCTCAAGGTGGGTTACTGGCACAGTTTACTGTGCGACCCACTTTATCAGACCGGCTGGCCGAGTTACAGAGGACAGACTCTGAGTTGAGTACGGTGATCCGGAGAGTACAGGATGGTCAGGGTCAGGAGTTCAGACTCAGAGACGACGGCATGCTGGTGCTGAATGACAGGATCTGCGTACCCCATGATGAGGATATACGACGGCAGATTCTGGAGGAGGCACACAGTTCCGCTTATGCTATGCATCCGGGTAGTACGAAGATGTATTGTACTATTCGACAGACGTATTGGTGGTCGGGCATGAAGCGGGACATAGCTGAGTTTGTAGCTCGATGCCTAGTATGCCAGCAGGTTAAGGCGGAACATCAGAAGCCGGCAGGGACCTTGCAGCCTCTTCCGATACTGGAGTGGAAGTGGGAGCACATCACTATGGACTTTGTAGTCGGGTTGCCGCGCACCCAGAGACACCATGACGCTATCTGGGTGATCGTTGATCGACTTACAAAGTCTGCCCACTTCTTGCCGATTGAGATTTCTTATACATTGGAGAGGTTAGCCAGGCTGTACATCAGCGACATTGTCCGCCTTCATGGAGTACCTGTATCTATTGTGTCGGACCGAGATCCTAGGTTCACTTCTAGGTTCTGGTCGAAGTTTCAGGGGGAGCTGGGTACATCATTGAGGTTTAGCACCGCATTTCACCCACAGACTAATGGACAGTCAGAGCGTACCATACAGACGCTGGAGGACATGTTGAGAGCATGTGTGCTCGAGTTTACTGGTAGCTGGGATACCCACCTTCCTTTGGTGGAATTTGCATATAATAATAGCTATCAGGCCAGCATTGGTATGGCTCCCTATGAGGCTCTATATGGCAGACAGTGTCGGACTCCATTATGTTGGAGTGAGGTAGGCGAGAGACGACTGACGGGTACGGAGTTGATTGATGAAACCGTAGCCAAGGTCAGTGTCATTCGAGGCAGACTGAAGACAGCTCAGGACCGACAGAAGAGCTATGCAGATAATCGTCGTAGGCCTCTAGAGTTTTGCAGTCGGGGATATGGTTTTTCTAAAGGTATCCCCCTGGAAGGGCATCCTTCGTTTTCAGAAGAAAAGGAAGCTACACCCTGGATACATCGGACCCTTCCAGGTACTTGAGAGAGTCGGACCGGTGGCATACCGACTGGAGCTACCTGCAGACTTAGAGCAGATTCATGATGTCTTCCATGTATCCATGTTGAGGAAGTACATTTCAGATCCGTCCCATATCCTCACAGCACCACCAGTTCAGCTGAGAGAGGACTTGAGCTACGGGGTGCGGGCTATTGAGATCATAGATCGGCGCGTAAAGGTGCTTCGAGGTAAGTCTATCCCCCTAGTAAAAGTTCTCTGGAGGAACGCTCATATCGAGGAAGCTACATGGGAGACTGAGGCCCACATGCGGGCCTAGCAACCTCACTTATTTGAGGGAGAGAGTGTTTGAGTGTGATGTACAAAAATTTTGGAAATTTATATGTTGTTGATGGATATCTTTTTTTTTTGATATTTAAGTGTTATTTTGGAGGACCAAAAGTTTTTAAGGGGGGGAGTACTTGTAAACCCCCACCACAAAAAAAAAAAAAAATTATTTAATTCGGCCCGGTCCAACCGAACCGATCGGTCAACCGGTTCGGGTGAACCGGTCTGTCAACCGGTTCGGGTGAACCAGTCGGTCAACCGGTTCGGGTGAACCGGCCGCCCCCTTTACACGGAGATGCGGCCGCGAGCGAGAAGGGCAGAAGCCCTATCTCGCTCGAGCTGCGTTCTCCTCGAGCGCAAGCTGCGCCTCTGCACGCAGCACGGGCGAACGCCGACGAGCCTGCCGGCGCGCCGCCCGTCGGTCCTCGTCGCCGTCGGCTGTGAGTCGGGTCGGAGGGGAGCTCGGCAGTGGCTTCAGTCGGGACGAAACCCCCGCCGCCAGCCCTTCCGTCGCGACGAACAGAGGTGGGTCGCCGCTCTCTTCGCCGGCGACTTCGGCCTCGATCCGCCTCCGCATCCCTCGAGTTCGCTCCACCGCACCACCACGAGCGCCTAGCAGCCGGCATTCCACCCGGATTTGGCTGGCGAAGCGAGCAACTGGCAAAACGTTGGGGCGAGACGTGCGATCGGCAGCGGCGAGCGAATCCTTCGTTTCCGCCCTCGTCGTCGCTCGATCCGGCCTCCACTAGCCACTAGCGAGGAAATAGGTGAGAAATCCCAGCTCGATCGGCCTTTCGATCCCCTCTTTCCGCGGCTTGCTGCCGCTGTTCGCGGGTGGTCCGCCGACCCCCTCAACCCTCCGGCGTTCGGGTTTGACGACGGATTCGGTGCAGGAGTTCTTGCCGTCTCGCGCACGAGGGCGCTGGGCTTGGCCGGCGAGCTCCGTTCGAGCGGGCGCGAAGGGAGCACCGGCGAGGAGGAGGCGAGAGGGCGATCGACGAAGGGGCGCGGCGAAAGGGTCTGTTTCCGCCCCTTTCTCCTAATCGTGATTAAGTCACGATTAGTGTTAATTAATCTCGCTTAGGGATAAAAAAATATAATTTGTGGAAAATTATGTTATTGTATGCTTAGTTTAATTTAAAGCATGATTAGCGTTAATTAACTAGGCTTAGTGTATAAGAAATTATTTCTTTAATGAAAACGGTTGGGTCGAATCAAGTGGGGTTAAATCGGTTGGGTTTGAGTTAAGTTTGGGTTCGAGTCAAGTTGGGTTGGGTGAGCCGAATCAAATAAGTTGAACCTGGTTCGAGCTCGAGTCAAATTAGATTGAATTTAATTTAGCTGAACCGGACCCGAACCGAACAGGGTGAACAATAACTCGAATCGTTGACCGAGTCAACAGCTGACCCAGTCAGCGTTGACCGGGCCCACTGCTGACCCAGTCAGCGTTGACCGTTGACCAGTCAACGTTGACCGTTGACCAGGTCAGAAAAATAAATAAAAATAAAATAATATTAAAATAATAAAATAATATTAAAATATTAAAAAAATCAAAAAATAATAAAAATTTCTATGGGTTCTACTTCGGCTCCTGGATGACTTGGGCCAAGTTATGGGTGAGTTTGATGAGTAGAAATTGAATAAAAATTCATTGAAGTTATTAGATAAAAATGCAAAAATATGATTAATTCATAATTTATTAGGTGAGAATAATCCTAAACATGCATAGGATTAATTTAATGTAATGATTATTTAATTGATAGATTTTAATTTATTTATCTTAAGGGAAATAAATTAAATCTATTTTAAATAAATTTTATTAAATAGGATTATTTTGGGTACGCGATCCGAGAAGCTCGGCGGGTGATATTCTCCGCGCGACTTGGTTCCCAGAAGCAGATCGCTATCCCACTTGCGTTGGTTCTCCGTTGGTAGGATTTATTCACGCTAGAGAATACCCGCTGGGGTTTCTTAGGAAAAATTCTTGGATGTCTTAAATATGATAAATCATAATGTTTGATAAGATTTAAATTGTATGCATGCTAGCATAGTTATCTTATCTAACATGTTTATTTGCTAGGTATCTAACATGCTTTATAAATCATGTCTTGCGTGTATTATTGCTTCCAGTATTATGTTAAATGATTATCATGCAGACATAGATAGTATATGCGACATGTTAGAACCTTTGGCGACGTCACCGCCACTTAGAGAAAAAGGGGCATTTTTCCATATGCCCCGGTTGACCGCCGCGTCCCGACGGAGGTCGAACGGTGACGTTTCCGTTAGGCGCCACTCCCAAGGTTGATGCATAGCGGAGCACTGGGAGCACCACTCCCGACGTTATGCATAGCTCATATACTGGGAGCTGGTAGGGTAAGGGACTGTACACACTCCATGGTCATGTTAGACTGGAAATATGGAGCAAGTCCTTACCCGAAACCTTCACCCGCGCGAGTGTCGTTGTAGGCGGCCTCGTGATAGTCCTGAAATGGTTAGCTAGGATGAACCCTACCATGGACTTGGCACCGACGAAGTCGAGGGCCACAACCCATCGTGCGGATGTGCGCCGATCTCGATAGACGTTGACGGCTATTGGACTGGGAAGGTGATTCCATATGCGACGCCTTGGACAGTGGATCCGTAGACCGCACGGCTATCACCCTTGACGTCTGCAGACGATCGGATGAGTAGTCCGGATCCTAGGGTGGTTATTCCGGCTAGCCATGGCCGATGATATTTAAGAGAGGTGACCCTGTCTACGGGCAGTGTGTAGTACTACATGGGTGTCGTGACCCCTACGGTATCCGGGGAGGATGTAAGGGCACGACGGTTTCGCTAGGGGAGGCATGGTTGGCGACTAGTGAAACAACAGGAGAGGGACTATGGGTCATCCGTCCTCTCTGCCAACATCAATGCGGCGGGCATAGGTAGAGACAGAAAGGCACTGATGGGCTTACTGATACCCCCGGCCCGGGTAGTCATTAAGCGTAGGCTGGCAGCCCGAGTTTATGAAACCTAAAAAGTCTCACTATGACGTAGGTGTCATACTATTGATATGGACACTAGACATGACTAGGGTGACATCTAGTGACATGTACACATTTAATTATTTATTTAATTGTTTGTTTATGCTGTCTATTTTTATATAAATTGTTTAAAACGAAATGGCATGAAAGATGATGATTAATTACCAAAGACATCCTAGAATACTCCTCCTAGCCTTTGATTTCCTTATTCAGTAGAGCCGTAATTTCGCATTAGGCCGCAAGGCTGAGCACACCGCGTTCAATGTGTGTGCAGGTGTCGATGCACGAGACGAGATCGATGACGGAGGGTTCGTCGCGGAAGGTATACGACTGCTGTTATGAGTTTTCGTATGCCGGTCTTAGATTTGTATTAGGAGATATCGGGACAGTATTTAAGATGTTATTTGAAAATGTGGGTGTATGTAGTTTAGTATTTGTATTTATGCCTTGTATGGGCTTGTCGGGCTCATACGGCGGTTGCCACGTGTCGTCCTGCGGGTCGGGGCGTGACAGCGACGATGAAGGTGGCGAGGAGTTCTGCGGCGATGTGAAGGAGGAAAGGAGAAGGGGATGCGAGGCGCGGGCTACGGGTACGATGGGGAAGGCGGAAGGCATGGGCTGCACGCACTCGCTCGTTGACGATGGAGGGGGCATGCGAGCGGACGTTTCTGCTCACGGCTCTGTTTCCACCCGCGAGCAGAGGAAGGCAGGGGAAGAAGGGGGAGGGCGCGGCAGCAAACCTCTGCCGCACTCCCTTCGTCGCGGCGGGAATCCACTGAAGGTGGATGGCGGCGGGGGACGGACGGTGGATGGCGAACGGTGGACGGCGGGCGCCTGCATGCGCTCCGCTATAGTGGAAGAGGATGAGGCGGGGCGTGTCACGCCCCGACCCAACTGTCGGGCACGTGGCAACGGCCGTATGAGTCCAACAGACCCATACAAGGCATCAAAGTGATACATATCATCCTTATACATCGTTTACACAGCAAAATTATAAATAAATCATCTAACTCAAGATTTCTAACATAATCCCGATAAACCTACTAAAATTCTATGATAAAAGATATCGATAATTAAAAATAAACCCGTCGATGGACTCATCTTCATCAACCGTCTTGTATGATCATATAACACACCTGCACACACGGGAAAAAGTGGTGTGCTCAGCCTTGCGGCCTAGTGCGAAATTACGACTCTACCGAATAAAGAAATCAAAAGCTAGGAGGAGTATTCTAGGATGCCTTTGGTTGTTAATCACCATTTTTCATTTGATTTGTGTAAGTCAATTTATAGGAAGCAGTAAAACATCATGATTAAATACAGATGTATATTTCACTAGATGTCACCTAAGTTGTATCTAGTGTCAATGTCAACAGCATGTCACCTACGTCATAATAAGACTTTAAGGTTACAAGGCTCGGGCTGCCAGCCTATGCTTAGTGAATACCCGAGCTAAGGGTATCAGTAAGCCCATTAGTGTCTTTCTGTCTCTATCTCTACCTATGCCCGCTGTACTGATGTTGGCGGAGGGGACGGGTGACCCAATATCACTCTCCATCGTTTCACTAGTCGCTGACCATGCCTCCCTTAGCGAAATTATCGTGCCCTTACATCCTCCCCGGATCCGTAGGAGCAACGACATCTGTGTAGTACTACACGTTGTCCGTAGACAGGGTCACCATCATAATAATCTAATCGGCCACGGCTAGCCGGAATAATAACCCTAGGATCCGAACTACTCATCCGATCGTCTGCAGAACGTCAAGGATGATAGCCGTGTGGTCTACGGATCCACTGTCCAAGGCGTCGCATAGGGAATCACCTTCCCAGTCCAATAGCAGTCTTTGTCGACCGAGATTGACGCACATCCGCACGATGGGCTGTGGTAACCTCGACTACATCGGTGCCAAGTCCATGGTAGGGCTCATCATCACTAGCGATCTTAGGACTATCACGGTGCCGCCTAAACGATACTCGTGCGGGTATAAGTTTCGGGTAAGGACTTGCTCCATATTTTCGGTCTAATATGACAATGGAGTTTGTACAGTCTCTTATCCTACCAGCTCCCAGTATCTAAGCTATGCATAACCTCGGGAGTGGTACCCCCAGTATCTAAGCTATGCATAACCTCGGGAGTGATGCTCCCTACTCCCAGTATCTAAGCTATGCAAAACCTCAGGAATGGTACTCCCAGTATCTAAGCTATGCATAACCTCGGGAGTGGTGCGTAGCGGGACGTCACCGTTTGACCACCGTCGGTACGAGGCGGTCAACCGGGGCATATGAGAAATGCCCCTTTCTGTCTAAGTTGTGGTGACGTCGTCAAGGGGTTTTAACATGTCGTTATTTATTATCTATATCTGCATGGTGGTTGTGCTATCATAACATAGAAAAATAATAAAATAATATATAACATGCACATCAAGATGTCATGACATATTAAAACTCAATATAGTAATCATTGTATATCGTACATGTTAGGTAAAGTAAATTAAACTAACATGCAAACATATCAAATCTTATCAAGCATTATATTTTATTTTATTTAAGATATCCAGGAATTATTCCTAAGAAGACCTCAGCGGGAATTTCCTAGCTTGAATAAATCCTACATCGAAGAACCAACGCACCTGACTTGGCGGTTTACTCCTCGAAATCAAACTAAGGTCCGTTCGCTGAATTTTTATTCTCTGACCTGTCTCGATCCACGTGCCGTCATTTACGCATTTTATATTTTCCTGTCAATTATTCAACGAATTTTAATTATCAATTCAGAAATAATTTCTCAAATCTCTCTTCACCACTACTCTTAGAATGATCTCTAGAATCACTCCAATTTGTTTTCCCAAGTTCGCCGAAAAATTTCTCCGGCAGTCGTCGGAAAGTTCGTCGGAACCCTCGCCGGCAAAGTTCTTCGATCAGCACCGATATTGGTACCAATTGAAAGCTCTCTTCATGAGGATTCCAGAAATCATATTTGCCCCAATTTTTATAGCTCATACGCGATCAATTTCACTGATTAAAATTTTGGGCGAAATCCCAAAGTTAGAGTTTTTAGCTCACCAGCGGCCAACCGACAGCTAATTCCCCTCAACTCCAGTACCAATGGATAGCTCTCGTTACGGAGAATCCATAGATACCAAGTTTACACGGTTTCACGGCCGGAATGGTCGGAAATCGTCGAAGCAAGCTCCGACGATCGAAACCCTTGCCGCCGACGTCTCTCACATGATTTCTCCCTCATCTCTACACCAAATTTGGGCATCTTGGTATTAAAATGAAGAGGAGGTCGAGATCTACCGATGGCTAAAATTTGGGAGCCTAATTAGTTGTGGTTTCACCGGAGCATCGTTGGGAATTTCGCATCGCCGTCGTCGCTACGAAGGAGGAGAGAGAGAAACAGAGACAGAGAGGGATGAGCTCGCGCACGCTCGGTTGGAAAAATTGAGATTTTTTTTTAATTAGTTAATTAAAATCTTAAATCTAATTAAATCTTGACTGTCTAATTTACCAATCAAACGATGTCCAAATTACGATCCGTCTACGCCGTTGGATTCCTTATAAAAAATACCACCTGATGGTATAATTTTCACATCAAAATCTCATACTTCAAAAATTCATATGATTTTACAAATAAGTCCTTTAAAGAATTTCTTTTACAATTAAATTCTCCAAATACTAAAATTACTCTATTGCCCTTATTCAAAAATCACGGGTTTCGCAACCTACCCCCCTTACAAAAATTTTATCCTCAAAATTTCAGATCGATTCAGTTTTCTTGGGTAGATATGCTAGGGAGTCCCTATAACTCTATTATATGAATAACTTTTCACGGTTCATGTTTAACCATAATCAAATACCTCTGAACATAATATGATCATAATGGGTCACCTTCAGATTGAGGATAATAATTAAAGATATCAATAGCCACTCATTACATGATCATTAACTTGTTCCATACTAGTTTCACTATACTATGGATCGTTGTAGTCATACTTGGATCTTCACGAGCATCCATATTATTTAACACAATGAGGTACATTTAGGTACGCAATGATCTCCTCTATGAGTGTCGACCAAATTAGGAGCAAGCCTTCCAGTTCGTGCTAGGAAATGTAGGCCGAACTTAGCTAATACTTGACTTCATGGGAGTCCGAATGGAATCTAAAACTGAGTTTGATACGAAATTTGTAGATCGTGCTTATATGATGATATGAAATTTGATATGGAATATATTATATCTTATGTAAAAGGATATAGTAATAATAATAACAAAGTAGACTCTTGATGTAAAAGGACTACATCCAAATTTGTAGATGCAAAAATATTATAGTTATATCTAAGCTACTATGTGCACTGGATACGAGCTACAGCAGTAGTGACTAGAGTAAGAGAAGTCAATGATACATGCAGCTACTAAGGATATCATCATGGGCATCAACATGTGTTTGGAGAAATCAATATGCAGAAATATCAACATGTACATCAACACATGCTAGAGGTTCAAGAAATTTGCAGTATCCAGAAATTAAAGGAGAAATCGAAAGAAGTACAGAAGCAAAGTTACCACAAAATCTGCAGGTAGTTGAAATATGAGTTGCAGATATAGAAATGCTGCCAATCTTCATTGACTGAATAAGACTGCAGAAATAAACTGAAGATATATAATGATACTGATGAAAATGTATGAATCTGAGCTGCAAAAATACTAAGTAAAGAACTAAGCTAAGCTGAGGGAGCTATAGAAATAAAACGGAGTAAAGAAATCTACCAACGATGGATAGAATTTGACTAAGGACATTTGACAAAGGAAGTAGCTTCACAAAAGGGAACTGCAAACTGCAGAAAATGACTGAGGAAATAAATGCAAAGATATTCGACAGAATTTGTATTCAGAAAGGCCACTAAGAAGAATTAAAGGAAGCAGATAAAAGGAAACGGCTTGGCTAATAAGTTGGCCGTATATAGGATATATAGAATAAGCGAAAGCTGCTCAAGCTCCGAAAAGAAACTGATAGATAGAAGAAAATAGCATGAAACAGTTGCATTAAATGCATAGAATGTTGGTACAAAGGAAGATGCTCCAAGCTCAGCAAAGATTTAATATGACCGAGAGAACTGCTTAAAAGAGTGTAGGAAGCTTTATGGATATAATGATGCAAGAGTGCAAGTGGTATGCTGATGACAGCTATACCAACTGTATTGACGCATCGAAATATGAAATGAAGGGAGAAACAATAGAAAGATTTACATTTAGGAAGTCAGTCAACATGACTGCAGATAAATCTGAAATGAACACAAAATATCAAAAGTTGCAAAAGGTAAGAATTATAAGATGAAGCAATCTGTAAAGTTGGGCAACAAAAATGAAGCTATAGAAATATGACAAGCGAGCATCAAAGTTGTAGAAATATAGCCAAGAAAATGAAGAAGGTTGTAGCATGCACAACTAGAAATGTCATGCAATATACGCAAGCTGAATACATGAAATAGAGTTGCCGATAGGGTGTAGAGCTGCAAGAGAGTATGGTAGAAGCCACAAATATTGCACATAGAGCTGCAAGTGTTGGGAGTTGACACACATATGATAATTGATGGCGGTCAACTTCTAGTTGCAACTTAAAAATCATGATGACCACCCAAAATGATCAACATATACTCATGAGGTTTATATATTAATTAACTCAAACGAGAATAAGGTCATAGATAATTTCAAATCATTTGATACAGATCTATCTACAAATAACTTTATAAATCCGAAATAAAGTCCATTTAAGAGATCCGAGTAAGAGTCGGGTTCAAACAAAATTATCTCATACGTAAGCCAACTTAAAATATCGGTATATTTTTCTTTAAGATCAGTGGTCTTACGTGGATTAATATGATATAAATTCTATGATCCAGATCTCATATGGACGTTCAATATCAGTAGTTCTCAAGATCTAGGAAATAATTAAGGCAAGATTTGCACGAAATTTTTTTATGATAAAAACAAAGATGTGGCACATGTGCATAATGAGGGATAATTTACATAATTTTATATACGTCCAAATTGATCATAGATGGAACTTACGATTCAAGATTTCTTACCTTACTGGAAATCACGTATATCGACGATAGTTGATAGGTTCATATCGTCAGGTTTCATGATACGATGATATAACTATAATTTGCAACCTAAGTAAAAGTTAAACGAGATATCTCATTAACCACGTACTCAAATGTCATATAGTAGCACACGTGCTAACTCACATAGGAGAGTTAATAAAATAATATGATAATGTATTAATTATTTGGCTAGATCGTGACATATAAATCAATGATACGATTCATAGATAATCCACAATTTAACAATCCTGATAGACTACCTGATACGTCAGCTATCTAGCATGAGACTACGAACGTGAGAGTGCATCTGGTGCTTCTACGTCTGAGAGTTAAACTCTAGGAGCAAGTGCTCAAATCGGAGCGGATAAAATTAAATATTGATAGATTTATTTAGACGCAATATCTCAAGATGGGGTCATAGGATACAATTAATACGATTAAGATAGAGAATAGATAATTCAATATCAATACTCTTACGATCAAAATGATGATCGCTACCCATGTTAATATCAAAGGTGATCATAATGCGCACCACGTGGTAATGTTGAGTATGATCATGGATAAAATTACTTGATCATTTAGAAATGAAACTTGATCGTAGATCTGAGCATATTGATCTAAGTTTCTATCTCTTCTGCGACTCAGTGAAAATTGTAGTCATATATACTGTCCGGAGATTAATAGATTTACTATCTTTATATTACGAAAGTTATCGGCTCAAGAAAAATTAATCATAGCGATCAACTGTCGTCTGAGTAAAAACTCATTACCAAGGAAATATATTATTATATTTCCTACTCGCGCTTTATCCTAAATTATATCGGGACTATCATCTTAATCCTTAAGACCTCAAACTTAACTTAATCTCCTAGATTCTCCAAACCTAGGCTCTGATACCACTTTAATTGTCACACCCTGACCCAACTGTCGGGCACGTGGCAACCGCCGTATGAGCCCAACAGACCCATACAAGGCATCAAAGTGATACATACCATCCATATACATCGTTTACACAGCAGAATTATAAATAAATCATCTAACTCAAGATTTCTAACACAATCCCGATAAACCTACTATAATTCTATGATAAAAGGTATCGATAATTAAAAATAAACCCGTCGATAGACTCATCTTCATCAACTGTCTCGTATGATCATATAACACACCTACACACACGGGAAAAAGTGGTGTGCTCAGCCTTGCGGACTAGTGCGAAATTACGGCTCTACCGAATAAAGAAATCAAAGGCTAGGAGGAGAATTCTAGGATGCCTTTGGTTGTTAATCATCATTTTTCATTTGATTTGTGTAAGTCAATTTATAGGAAGCAGTAAAACATCATGATTAAATACAGATGTATATTTCACTAGATGTCACCTAAGTTGTATCTAGTGTCAATGTCAACAGCATGTCACCTACGTCATAATAAGACTTTAAGGTTACAAGACTCGGGCTGCCAGCCTATGCTTAGTGAATACCCGAGCTAAGGGTATCAGTAAGCCCATCAGTGCTTTTTCGTCTCTGTCTCTACCTATGCCCGCTGTACTGATGTTGGCGGAGAGGACGGGTGACCCAATATCACTCTCAATCGTTTCACTAGTCGCTGACCATGCCTCCCCTAGCGAAAGCTTCGTGCCCTTACATCCTCCCCGGATCCGTAGGGACAACGACATCTGTGTAGTACTACATGCTATTCGTAGACAGGGTCACCAACATTATAATCTTATCGGCCACGGCTAGCGAGAATAATAACTCTAGGATCCGGACTACTCATCCGATCGTCTGCAGAACGTCAAGGATGATAGCCGTGTGGTCTATGGATCCACTGTCCAAGGCGTCTCATAGGAAATCACCTTCCCAGTCCAATAGCAGTCGATGTCGACCGAGATTGACACACATCCGCACGATGGGTTGTGGTAACCTCGACTCCATCGATGCCAAGTCCATGGTAGGGCTCATCATCGCTAACCATCTCAGGACTATCACGGTGCCACCTAAAGGACACTCGTGCGGGTATAAGTTTCGGGTAAGGACTTGCTCCATATTTTCGGTCTAATATGACCATGGAGTTCGTACAGTCTCTTACCCTACCAGCTCCCAGTATCTAAGCTATACATAACCTCCGGAGTGGTGCCCCCAATATCTAAGCTATACATAACCTCGGGAGTGGTGCTCCCTACTCCCAGTATCTAAGCTATGCATAACTTCGGGAGTGGTGCTCCCAGTATCTAAGCTATGTATAACCTCGGGAGTGGTGCGTAGCGGGACGTCATCGTTTGACCACCGTCGGTACGCGGCAGTCAACCGGGGCATATGAGAAATGCCCCTTTCTGTCTAAGTTGCGGTGACGTCGCCAAGAGGTTTTAATATGTCGTTATTTATTATCTATGTGTGCATGGTGGTTGTGCTATCATAGCATAGAAAAATAATAAAATAATATATAACATGCACATCAAGATGTCACGACATATTAAAACTCAACATGGTAATCATGGTATATCGTACATATTAGGTAAAGTAAATTAAACTAACATACAAACATATCAAATCTTATCAAGCATTATATTTTATTTTATTTAAGATGTCCAGGAATTATTCATAAGAAGACCCCAGCGGGAATTCTCTTGCTTGAATAAATCCTACATCGAAGAACCAACGCACCTGACTTGACGGTTTACTCCTCGGAACCAAACTAAGGTCCATTCGTTGAATTTTTATTCTCTGATACTGTCTCGATCCACGTGCCGTCATTTACGCATTTTA
Source organism: Thalia dealbata (assembly GCA_030544415.1). Lineage (NCBI taxonomy): Eukaryota > Viridiplantae > Streptophyta > Magnoliopsida > Zingiberales > Marantaceae > Thalia > Thalia dealbata. Next base: position 17,902,560 of record CM060457.1, read on the forward strand.
TATTTTCCTATAAATTATTCAACGAATTTTAATTCTCAATTCAGAAATAATTTCTCAAATCTCTCTTCACCACTACTCTTAGAATGATCCCTAGAATCACCCCAATTTTTTTCCCAAGTTCGCCTGAAAATTTCTCCGGCGGTCGTCGGAAAGTTCGTCGAAAAATTCGCTGGAACCCTTGTCGGCGAAGTTCTTCGATCAGCACCGATATTGGTACCAATCGAAAGCTCTCTTCATGACGATTTCATAAATCATATTTGCCCCAATTTTTATAGCTCATACGCGATCAATTTCACCGATTAAAAATTTGGGCGAAATCCCAAAGTTAGGGTTTTTAGCTCACCGGCGGCCAACCGGCGGCTAATGCCCCTCAACTCTGGTACCAATGGATAGCTCTCGTCAAGGAGAATCCATAGGTACCAAGTTTGCAAGGTTTCACGGTCGGAATGGTCGGAAATCGTCGGAGCAAGCTCCGGCGATCGAAACCCTCGCCGCCGACGCCTCTCACATGATTTCTCCCTCATCTCTACGCTAAATTTGGGCATCTTGGTATCAAAATGAAGAAGAGGTCGAGAACTACCGGTAGCTAAAATTTGGAAGCCTAATTCGTTGTGGTTTCACCGAAGCATCATCGGGAAGTTCGTGTCGCCGTCGCCGTCGCCGCTGCGGAGGAGGAGAGAGAGAGAGAGAGGAAGAGGGATGAGCTCGCGTGCGCTCGGTTGGAAAAATTGAGTTTTTTTTTAAAAATTAGTTAATTAAAATCTTAAATCTAATTAAATCTTGACTGTTTAATTTATCAATCAAACGATGTCCAAATTACGATCCGTCTACGCCGTTGGATTCCTTATCAAAAATACTACCTTATGGTATAATTTTCACATCAAAATCTCATACTTCAAAAATTCATATGATTTTACAAATAAGTCCTTTAAAGAATTTCTTTTACAATAAAATTCTCCAAATACTAAAATTACTCTATTGCCCTTATTCAAAAATCACGGGTCTCACAGGGCGTGGTCGCGAGCAAATGGGGATCGCTCCCACGCTTCCTTCGGTGGTCCACCTCACAACGGGGAGGACGGGAGGGGGTCGAGGCGATGGCAGCTCACCGGCGGCCTCAACGCCCCTGATGCTGTGCGAAGCTGCGGAGGAAGAGGACGCCGCGCGGATTAGGGCGAGCTCCTTCGCCCTCTTCCGTGGGGCTTCTCTTCGAGGGGTTGGTTCGCCCGAACCAGCCGTATAAGCCAGTTCGGGTGAACCGGTCGACTAAGCCGGCCTAATTGAGCCGAACGGTCCGTTTTTTTTTTTCATGTATTTAAGAATAGAGGTTTACACCTCTCCTACTGTGGCCCTGAAAAAAAATGAGTTCCTGTAAACCCCCACTTTTGGGTGGTTTAAAAAAAATTAAATTTTTTTTCTTAAGCTTGTATTTGAGTTGAAGAGGGTTAAAGAATAATTGAGTGGTATTAGGACTTAAATGGTAAAATTTGGCTAAATTATTGAGTTAAAAGGGTGTAATAATGATTTAATAAATTTTATAGGGACCTAGTTAGAATGTTGATTCATATCAGAAGGACTTAGTTGTGACATTACGAAAGTATCAGATCAATTTGTAAATATGAGAAGGCTCACATGCACAACATGTGCCTCCCCGACCGCGTGCCCTAAGCCCGGAAGAAGCGTGCCCCCAAATCCCGTCCTCTTCCTTCACGCTTGCATCGCCAGAAATCCTCGCCTACTTCGCCGGGAGGTCATCGGCGAACCCCTCGCCCTCCACCTTTCCCTCGTCCTTCGTCGATCAACTTGATGCCCTGCGAATCCGATATCATCTTCCCTCAGCGATGGATCTCCCGGCGATGAGACGTCGACCGTCGCCGCACATCTTGCTCTTTCCTCCGCTCGACGGCGAAGCTGCAGAGGGATGATTCTACCGACTCACTGCAACCCGACATTGCCCTCCCTTCGTTCGCCGATGAGCATCGGAATCTGCCGGCATCCCACTGCCCTCACGAATGGCGATTCTGCTGGCCACCACTCCCTCCATTATCCTCCCTGCATTCGCCGACAACCATCGAATCTACCAGCATCGTTGATTTGAGCTCGCTACCCCTCCCCTTTCCGCTTTCTCTAGAAGCCCTAATTGAGTCAACACCGAGCTCCACGAGTGGAGACTCCCTCTTCGATCACCCTCTGAAAATCCGATCATGCTGAGGCGATTCCGAATCCCCGCACGCTTACTGTCGAAGAAAGCTGCTCGAAAAATATAAAATGTGTAAATAGCGGCACGTGGATCGAGACAGTGTTAGAGAATAAAATTTAGTGAACGGACCTTGGGTTGGTTTCGAAGAGTAAACTGTCAATCAGGTGCGTAGGCTCATCATAGTATGATTTATTCCAGCTAGGAAAATCTTAATTAGATTTTGTTGAAAAATTCTCGGATGCCTGTCAATTAAATAAATATCATGCTTCTAAAACTATTAAAAAAAATACATGCTATGTTATTACGTTTTATTTAGCATGTGAATATGCTATGCATGCTTATTTTTCCTCTTTACGCATGATATATTATTTTTACCGCATGCTAGTTAATTATGTTGAAATGCTAAATACAAAATAATATCATACGGAACATGATAAAAATAAGCAAACATAGAACATAGTATCATGATTTACACCGGACACCTTAGTATAGAGACATAGGTGACATGATACTAGTACAATGTAAGAACATCACTAAATTTTAAATTAAGGGTGTTATTAATGCACCTTAGATGACATCGCGAACTATTAGCGTTCGGTTAGTGATGTTCACACACCAGCACCTCCCGAGGCTACAGATCATAGATAGCTTAGATACTGGGAGTGAGTTGAGGGTTAGACCAGATTAACTCCTAGGTCAAGATAAACCAAAAATAGAGTGGGTCCATACCCAAATACCGATACCCGCATGAGTGTCGTTTAGGCAGCACCGTGATAGTCTTGAGATGGCTAGTGAGGACGAACCCTACCATAAACTTGGCACCGATCGAGACGGGGTTGCCACAGCCCATTGTGCGGATGTGTGTTTATCCCGATCAACGTCGACTGCTATTGGACTGGGAAGGTGATTCCCTATGCGACGCCTTGGACAGTGGATCCGTAGACCACACGGCTATCATCCTTGACGTTCTGCAGACGATCGGATGAGTAGTCCGGATCCTAGGGTTATTATTTCAGCTAGCCGTGGCCGATGAGACTGTTGTGATGGTGACCCTGTCTACGGGCAGTGTGTAGTACTACACAGATGTCGTTGCCCCTATGGATCCGAGGAGGATGTAAGGGCACGACAGTTTCGCTAGGGGAGGCATGGTCAGCGACTAGTAAAACGATAGAGAGTGATTTTGGGTCACCCGTCCTCTCCACCAGCATCAGTTCAGCGGGCATAGGCAGAGACATAGACTGTAATGGCACTGATGGGCTTAGGGAAGTCCTAGGCTAGGGCTTTCCTTAAGCGTAGTGTCACGCCCCGTACCTTCCCCTAGGGCACGTGGCAGACCGCAGTGAACTCCACATATAGCTCCATTTACTCCCGAAACTATATGAGAACCCACTAAGCGTACTTGATGTATATCCCCTCTATTTATGGAAGGTGAGAACCTGGATGACAGATCAATATAACTCTAAAAGCATATATTATTAAAACCAAATCTTTACTACAGTGGCACACACTTATATACAAGTAATTTACAATTAAAATGGATACATGCCCAAGGTTATACAAAGTACCTAGCCAGTGGATCTCTATACACACAAAACAAAGGTAGAACTGTCCTACCTTTCAAAAGAAATTAGGTGTCTGGCTATACACTGCGATATCTATTAGTCTCTCTCCTGCTGTGATCCTGAAAAATAAAAATGAGTTCCCCTACGGGGTGAGTAACGCTGTACTCAGTGAGTTGGATAGAAAATAATGTAAAACCGAGAACATAAAATAACAAAGTCTCAAGAATAGAATCATATGACTATTCGTGTGCAATAGCCAATCAAAATGAGTAATCAAGAATCACACGAGACTATATCCGGGGCTGGCATAATCAAAATACAGTTGCTGCAGACAATTGTCACCTCAGGGGGAGGAATCATGAATCATAGGGTACCCAAATCATAATAGAAGTGCAATAATAGATAAACAAAGCCCCTTTCCCCCTGGGTTGCCCACTGGATTTCGCTACCTGGTATCCATAGCTAATCCAGAGTAAAAATCAGTCAGGAGTATCCCAATCTCTCATCCTGACCTCGAGCACTATCGTCCCATGCCCCTCCTCATAAGTGGCCCATGGGAGTGCTAATAGTGTAATAACCTATCACTGTAGTGAAAAGTGTCTATAGCACGATCCAGTATAATATCATGCTAGTCATATGCATTTTCAAGTGAAATAGTATCACGAAAAATTAAACAGATGCATATGCTAGATCAGGAGTCAACAAAAGCATAGTATAATGCTTAAAATGAATCAAGTAACAAGAGCATCAAACATGGATATCAAGGATTATTCACAACTCATTTATGATCATAATCAAGATAATACTAAATAGCAGGAAAGCCAAAGGATATCAAATATAAATAATCAAAGTGACTATAGTTCTCCTGGACTAAACATTGAGAACTATCCCATCTATTCTACCGAGAGAATAAACACTCACCTGATCCTAACGTCGTAAGCACGCTTTAATTCGTTTTGCGATCGTTGGTATCCTCGTACTTACTTATCAATTTTTCTGTGAATATTTCAACGAATTTTAATTCTCAATATAATAACAATTTTACAAATTCGTCTTCACCAATACTCTTAAAATGATCCCTAGAATCACCCTAATTTTTATCTCAAGTTCGCCAGAAAGTTCGCCGGAGTTCGCTGGAACCCTCGCCGGCGAAGTTCTTCGATCAGCCCCAATATTGGTACCAATCGAAAGCTCTCTTCATGAGGATTCCAAAAATCATATTTGCCCCAAATTTTATGGATCATACACACTCAATTTTACCAGTTAAATCAGTTTGGGCGAAAATCCTAATTTTGGATTTTTAGCTCGCCGGCAGCCAATCGGCAGCCAACCGGCAGCCAACAGCCCTCCACTCCGGTACTAATGGAATGCTCTCATCGAGGAGAAGCCATAGGTACCAAGTTTGCGAAGTTCCGTGGCCGGAATGGCCGGCAATCGCCGGAGCAAGCTCCGGTGATGAACTTTCGCCGCCCCCTACTTCTCTCCTCTTTTTTCCCTCAAATCTTCACCAAAACTTGCAAATGATGGTTCAAATGTGTTCTCCTAGCTCACTTGAAGTTGTGTCTGAAATTTCACAGAAAAATTCGTCCGGAAAGACCTCCAACCGTCGTCGCTAAAATGCTCCGTCGTCGCTGCCGCACGAAGAAGAAGTAGGGGAGGAGAGAGAGTATCGCGGGTGGGAGAGGAAGAAGAAGAAAAAGTTAAGTTAAATGGGTTTGGTAACGGGTCGGGTTTCATTACTGAACCCGCTTATCACTAACCCGCTTCATCTATTGGTTTAATGAAATCTAATCTGGGTCGTCCATTTACGTGATTTAATCTCGTCCGTCCATTCGGATCAATCCTTGATTCAAGGATTTTATCAATCAAACGACGTCCAAATTCGATCCGTTTGCGTCGTTGGATTCCTTATCAAAAATCCTATCTGATGGTATAATTTTCATATCAAAATTATATACTTCAAAAATCCGTGTAATTTTTACAAATAAGACCTTCATATTATTTTATTATAAGATTACCCCTAATGCAAAAATACAAATCTCACACGTAGGTCGGCAGCCCGAGTCATGTGACATAAAAATAAAAATGTTATATATGATTTACACCAGTGACACCGATATGGTATATAACCTAGGTGACATTTAGAGACATATATCTACCCACAACCTAGGGTGACATATAACATAGTCGGATAATATATGTAAAATATTAAAAAGCTTGTTATGTGATAACTAATCTCACTAAGGCATCCTTGAACGATCTCTTTAGCCTTGGATTTCGTATTATGGTTTCTAGCTGTAATTTTGCACTAGGCCGCAAGGCTGAGCACACCGCGTTCAATGTGTGTGTAGGTTATTAGATGACTGTCCGGGATATTTGATGAAGATGAGGACCATCGATGGATTTAATTTTATGTATCGATGTCGTTATTGTAGAATTGTAGTAGGTATATCAGGACTGTGTTAGTAGAGTTGTATAAGTGATTTAATTGTATATTTCGCTGTGTCGATTGTGTGTACGGATAATATTTATTACCAAATGTCTTGTATGGGTCCTTTGGGCTCATACGGCGGTTGCCACGTGTCCGACAGGTGGGTCGGGGAGTGACAGTTAAACCACCGGTGACCACCATTCATCCATATCTACTAAGGTGATTTTTGAATCTCCTCACTGCCAATTAATTCAATTGATGCGTTTGATCCTACTATGCTATGGAATTCAATTTCGATCTCAATTGATCAATGCTTTGAGTGTGTGACATAATCTATTTAGTGGTGATGATGTTGAATTCTGCATGATATATGCCTTGGGAGTTATTATTCATTGGTTGATGCTATGGAGTACTTTATTAATGGGACTTGCTATTTGGTGAAAGGGTATACACTAGGAAAGTTATTGTGAATTCCATATGACTAATGATCATGTTTTGATGTTAAGTTGAAATATGGAATAATCGATTTGGATTTGATGCTGACTTGGACTAATCTAATAAAGTAGAGTTGATGGTTAATTTTTAATATTTTAATAGCATGAAATTAGAAATTTATTTTGATTTGATTATTTAAATAGAATAATAATTTGATTACATGATTACTAGTTAGTTTGAGCATAATAAATTAAGTCAATTTAAATAATTAGAATATATTATCATTTATTTGAGTTATGAAATTAGACTTGGGGCTTCATGGGTAAGGTGGATTAAATTAGACCTCAAGTAAATTGGAGCTTAAATTGAATTAGGATTTATTTAGTTTTGGGTTGGTTATGTAAATTGGGTTAGATAATTAATTTGGATTAAGCCAAAGTAATTCGATAGCTTAGGTTCTCAATTAATTAAATTTCTATCCAAATAATTCGTAGAAATAGTATTAATTTTATTCTAAATAAATTTTATTATTTAGGAAGTGAGCTACATTACGGTACCTCAATTGGATTAGTTCTGAAGCTCAGACTTCAATCAGGTGCGTTGGTTCATCGCAGTAGGATTATATTCATGTTAGGGAGAATCTTAATAAGATTCTATTAGAAAAGTCTTGAATGCCTTAAAAATAATTAAAAATTATGCTTGCTAAATACTATGGAACATGCATGCTATATTAAATTATCTATTGAGCATGATTTTTTTTGACAAATAAATTAAATTATCATTTACCAATAGGATATTAAATTGTTTCAGTATAGTTACATCATCTTACATAATTTTTGCTCCTTATGACTTGTTTGATAGCATCAATGGTAATGTCAACTCACCTTCTAGGAAGGGTATTTGAGCATCACTACAATATCATGTGCTACAAGTTATAAATAAGCAAATATAATAAAAATAAATATCTCAAAGAGCACCAGTATTCTAAGCTAAGTATAAGACAGCAAACTCTCTTATTTTTTCTTTATCTAGCCTAGTGAAAATTACTGTCTTGATATGTCGAAGAAGGACCACTTCATCTCTTACTTGTTGCTTAAATAATTTCCAGTTTCTCTCTTCCCAAATGTGATATACAAACTCTACTATTACCACCTGCATAATCTGTCCTTTCAATATTCTTCTTTTAGCTATTCTAGTTGCTATATTAATTGTGGTTTCCCATGTAGTTTGTCTTAAAACTTCTTCATTCCATTTCAACAAATCACTCCATATAGTCTTGATATATTTACATTCATTCAGCAAATGTTCTAATGTTACTATTGCAGTTAGACATAGCTGATATTCTCCTTTTATTTGCATGTCATGTTTGAGTAGTTTATCTGCAGTCATTAATTTCTGATGCAAAGCAAGCCATAGAATGAAGGTAGCTCTAGGCCTAGCTGTAGAATCACATATCAAACTTGTCCAATTTATCTTTGGCAATATACCCACCAATATATTGTAAATTGCACTGATTGTGGTTTTTCTAATTAGTATTATTGCTAGTCGGGGATGGTATTATAATACCTCTCTACTTATCATCACTTTCATCAACATCCAACTTGTTTGTTTGGGTAGAGTCATAGTATGAATATTTTTATTTTTCATATATTAAGTGTGTACCAATTTGATCCATAATTTATCTTTCTTCATCTGCATATCCCAAAAGAGCTTGAAGATGGCTGCCTTATTCTATAAGTCTAGTCTTAGTAAGTTAAGTCCTCTAGTTGACTTTGGTGTGCAAACTTTATTCCAAGCTACCAAGGTCTTCCTACTAGTCTCAACTTATTTTGTCCATAAGAATGTCCTACAAACAGCATCTATCATTTTGATTTTTTTTGGGGCAATATGAATAGTTGTGACAAATAGCTTTGCACTCCAAATAATATTGACTTTATAAGTTGAACTCTTCCTGCATATGTTAGCAACTTGGCAGTCCAACTTGTAAGTCTAACCATCATTTTGTCAAGCAGTACTTTACATTCTGTAATTTTTAGTTTCTTAGGAGCCAAAGGTACTCCTAGATACTTGAATGGTAAAGAGCCCTCTCTATAGCCAAGTATATGTAATATTTTGTCTTTTGTTTCAACAGGTACTCCTCCAAAGTAGATACTACTCTTAAGTGCATTAGCTTTCAAACCTGATGCCTTTGAGAATTTAAGAAATACCTCATGTAGGAGCTTGATAGATTTCTCATCTCCTCTAAAAAACATAAGTAAATCATCTGCAAAACAAAGGTGAGTAATAGATAATTTTGCACATTTGGGATGATAATTTTGCACATCACAAGGACAAAGATATAAGGTGATAGAGGGTCACCTTGTCTTAATCCTCTTTTTGCTTGAAAAGGTACCATTTTTTTACCATTTATTAAAATGGTATAATGTACTAATTTGATGCAAGCCATCACCCATTGAATGAATCTAGGAGGAAATTCCAATTCAATGAGTATTTGTTCCACACATATCCATTCTACTGAAAAATAATGCACCAAATCCGTCAATTCCTAGAGCCTTATCATCATTTATATCAAATAAAGCTTGATTGATCTCTGCTTCTGAGACAGCTGCACATAGACCTGAGAAATGATGGTACTGAACTAGCCTACCAAGTCTAACTGTCATTTTATCTACCATAGGAAGTTCATATTCTGCATTTCCCATTAAACCTTTATAAAAGTCAACTATTTTTGCACTGATCTTATCATGAGTAGTTAATCTCTCCCCATCTCTACTATATAGGATATTAAGAGTTTTGGTATCATTTCTTACTTTTGTATAGGCAAAAAAGAATTTAGAGTTTGAATCACCTAAAGTAATCCAATAAGCTCTAGACTTTTGCCTCAATATACTTTCCTCTACTCTATCCCATTTCTCTAATTCCATTAAGGCATATTTCTCTTGCTCATGCAGATTAGCTAGTAAAGGAGTGTCTTGTAATTGTCTTTGGATACTTTCCAAATTACTTCTAGCTTTCTCTGCCTTAAGTTTTGCTTGACTAAAATTTTTCTTGAATAGTTCTTGCATTGTACCTTTCATGAGTTTAAGTATTTGTCATACTTTGTACATCTCAAAGCCCTCAATTTATGTACTCCAAATAGCTGCAACAGTAGGGAGAAATTCAATGTGATTAGCTATTATATTCAAAAATCTGAAATTTGGTATGCCTCTATTAGTAGTAGTACCAACATCAAGTTTTAATGGAGGATGATCTGAGATCATTGCCTCTCCTATCTCTACCACCACTGCTTCATTATTTTCCATCCAATCTTTATTCCCAAATACTCTGTCTATCTTACTTCATATCCTATCACTCCCTTCTTGTTTATTGCTCCATGTATAATGTCCTCCAATAGTTGTTAGCTCAGTAAGCTGGATGTTTTCTATAGTAACATTAAAGTCTCTTATTTCATATTCAGTGATAAGATTAGCTTGCAATCTGTCATCCATAGATAATACTGTATTGAAGTCTCCCATAATAAGTCATAATCCATGAATTTGAGTAGTTATATTCCTTAAGCCCTGCCATAAATCTTTTCTCAACTCAATAGTATTAAATTCATACACAAGTGTAAGATTGTAGTGTATATTAGAGCATCTATCAATTACTAGACAATGAATAAAGTGAGCATCGACAATAAGTACAATTACATCTAGTAAATCTGTATCCCATAATAACCAAATTCTGTCATTTGCAGCTGCTTTATAATTAGCTGCATATTTAAAATTTGCTGCTATTCGTTTCATCACTTTATCAGCCTTATCCTCTTTAACTCTTGTTTCTATCAAACCAGTCAAATTTATTCTTTTTTTTGAGATATAGACAAACCTCTTTTTGTTTATGAGGTTTATTTATACCTCGCACATTCCAACTAAGCCATATCATGTTGATGTCTTCCCCTTATCAGGGGGCTTAGTTATTTACTGCTCCAATTCTATAATAGGCTCAAGCATTAAATTTTCATCAGAGTTAAGTTTTTGAGCATTATATTTTTTTTTTCCACGGGTGTTAGACTCCCTTCAATAGTTAGCATATATTGTGGGGGTTGGATATTGTGTTGTTCTGCTTCATTTTGGATAACATTTTGATTTTCATTAGTTGTAATATGTTATGCTACTTAGCTTTACTTGGCATGCTTTATTAGTTCTCCTACATGTTATTTATTCTCTCATACTTATTGAATGTTATAATATTGTAATGTGGAGAACTATGAAACTAAATATTTTAAACTTGAATCATTACATAGGAGGTAGTATCAATAATAATTCAGAATACTCTAGTATAGAGACATCTGAAACACATGATATTAGCACCTCCTAAAGACATCGCTAAATTATAATTATAGGGTGTTAACAACGCACCCTAAATGACATGACGAACTGTTAATGTTCAAATAGTGATGTCTACTCACCAACATCACTCTTGAGGCTACAAGTAGTTTAGATACTAGGAGCTGGTTGGGAAATGGACCAAACTAACTCAGGGTCAAGATAGACCAGAAAGCGGAGTGGGTCCATACCCAGATACTATTACCTGTACGTGTGACGATTGGACGTCACCGTGATAGTCCTTATATGGCTATCGGGGATGAGTCTTCCAATGATTCAGCAAAAATATGGTCGAGGTACCTCAAACCCATTGTGCGGATTGACGGTCAACTTGACCAACATCGACTGCTTTTGAGTTGTGATGGTGACTCCCTTAAGCCTTGGACAGTGGATCCGTAGACCACACGACTATCATTCTAGACATTCTGCAGACGATCGGATGAGTAGTCCGGATCCTAGGGTTATTATAATTTCAGTTAGCCGTGACCGATGATATATTAAGTTGAAGTGACCCTGCTTGAGGGCAGTGTGTAGTGCTACACAGAGTGTCATTGCCCTTACGGAGACCGGGGAGGAAGTAGGGGCACGATGTTTTACTAGGACGGAGTGTAGGGTACGACTGGCGAAACAGTGGAGAGAGATAAGTAGTCATCCGTCCTCTCTGCCAACATCAGTGCAGCGGGCCTAGGTAGAGACATAGAATGACACCGCACTGATGGGCTTATGGGAAGTCCTCGACAGGGAAATTCCTCTAAGCATAGGCTGGCGGCCCGAGATATTTGATACAAGGATAAAGAAATTCTAGATGACATTTGTTAGTGACACAAATATACTTGACAACATAGAGAATAATTAGAGACATACGACTAGGTGTACTCTTATACCTTGCATGAATTATTGATGACATCATCTACTGTACCAACTTATAATATGATAATTAATAAAACAAATGCATCCTAGAATCTTCCCCTAGTATTGATTTCCTCACTACGATCGAGTCGTAATTTCACATTAGGCCGCAAGGCTGAGCACACCGCTTTCAATGTGTGTGTAGGTATTGGAGTAAGAGTTGAGATCGTTGACGACGGGTATGAGGTCGAAGAAGTTGATCTCTCGTATTTAGATTTATTGATTATCAAATGTAGTATTGTATTAGGTCTATATTGGGACTATACAAATAAGACTGTAAATACAGACTATAATGAGATTGTTTATATATATATATATATATATTTAGTGACTTCTGATGTATATCATATGCCTTGTATGGGTTTCCGAATCCATACGGCGGTTACCACGTGCCCGACCTGCGGGTCGGGGCGTGACAGTTCCCCTTTGGGGTGAGTATGCTTGTACTCAATGAGTTGGATAAAAAATAATGTAAAACCGAAAACATATAATAGCAAAGTCTCACGAACAGAATAACCTGACTATTCTAGTGTAATAACTAATAATAAAAAATAATCATAGATCATACAAGAATATATCTAGGGCTAGTATAGTTAACGACAGTTGTAGCTATCAACTTTCAAATCAGGGGAAGAATCATAGGGTACTCGAATCAGAGTAAAATCATAAGAATACAGAAACAAAGCCCCCTTTCCCCCTAGTTGCCCACTGAACCTCACTATTTGGTTTACCGTAGCTAGTCCAGTGCATATCCACAACCAGGAGTTATCTAACCTCTCATCCTAACTGTCTGGCATTTTAACATCATGCCTCTCTATCTAGGCGATCCATGGGAGTGCGAACAGAATATCACTGTAGTGATTGTGCTCTAAGCACACCAGTTTATGGTCATCCTAATCATACGCACCTAAAAGATGAAGCAGAATCATATATAGATCAGTAAATCTCTTAGGATATGCTTTTCACCATACCTCTAGTATTTTAGGAAAAATAGGTGCATATGCTAGTTTTAGGATCAAACAAAAGTATTGTATTATGCTTATAATGAATCAATGAACAATAGTAATGAAAAGTTTACTATTGGCACTCCCATGGGCTACCTATGAAGAGGGGCATGGGGCGATAGTGCCCGAGGTCAGGATGGGAGATCGGGTTACTCCTGACTAGTTTTACGCTGGACCAACTATGGATACCAGGTAACGAGGTCTAGTGGGTAACTCAGGGGGAAAAGGGGGCTTTGTTTCTATATTATTGTGACTCTACTTTGATTTGGGTACCCTATAATGATTGATACCTCTCCCTGAGGTGACAATTGTGGCCACGACTGTCGTTGATTTAGCTAGCCCCATATTCAGTCTCGTATGACTAGACATGCAAAACGGGCCGGGCGGCCCGCACCCGGCACGAACCGGGTCGTGCCGGGCTGCACCTCCGTAGCCCGCGGCATGAGCACGCCACGAGCACGACCGTACCCGTGCTGAAGCACGAGCACGAGGCAACCGCCGCGTGAAAGCCGAGGGGCGAGGAGGAGGCGACGAGCAGAAGATAGGCTGAGGGGCGAGCGAGGAGGAGGTGAGGAGGCCTGACTCTGAGGCTGCTGGCCCGCTGCATGAAGCCGACAGGCGACTGGGAGAGGAGAGGAGGTGAGGAGGCGATGACTCATATAAAAAAAAAGGCCTGACTCTGCGGCCACTAGCCCGCTGCGTGAAGGCCGACGGGCAGCTGGGAGAGGAGAGGAGGCGACGACTCGTATAAAAAAAATATAGTAAAAAGTGAACACGCAATTAATTTACACCTGCAAGGCTGCAACGGTACAATTTAGTTGTCCGTGAAGGTGTGAACACGCTTTCAATTTCAATTTATGTTAAAAATCACATGCAAACATCATTTCCTATTAATTTATACTAATTTAAACCTAAAATAATAATATTAAATACCTTCAAAATCCTTACAGATAGTATTTACACAGTAAACAAAAGTAGAAAGTACAACGTCTCTATACTTCTTCTATCTTCTGCAACCAGACCTCTCTCCTCTCTCATTTGTCTTCTACAAAAGCTGTGTGTGCCCGAACTCTCTCCTCTCTCTTTTGTTTTCTACAAAAGCTGTGCCAGACCTCTCTACTCTCTCTTCTATCTTCTGTAAAAGTTGTGTGCCAGACCTCTCTCGTCCTTTTGCTATCAAAAGCAAAAGCCATCGGTGAAGCCACGAAGGATTAGTATTCATTATTATTTTACTATTTTTTTCTTAATCTATTTTTCATGTTTCTTGGTCCGCTCTTAATTTCACATTTTTTCCTACTTAAATCTTTTTTTCTCTCTTTTGCTAACGCCCGTACAAAGAATTATTACTCTTAATCTTACTATTTTTCTATCTTGTTCGGCTATTTTTATCTCTAATTTTTTCTTAATTTTCTAAAATGATAGATAATAATAGCGATACTTATAATTATAATTATAATATATATAATTTTCCTAATTCTCAAGAATTTGATTCTAACACTTCTAATTCCATGCAAAATAGTTCTCATTCTTTGCAGACCTCAAATGCTATTGATGAAAATCCTTCTGCTGGTACAACGGGAACTGAACCTGAATCTACTCCTACCGGTAAAAAAAGAACTAGTGCGGTATGGTTAGATTTTGACCTTATAATTGTTGAAAATATTGAAAAGGCTTGTTGTAAGAGGTGCAAAAAAAATTTATCCGCTTGTTCTAAAAGTGCAACTGGTCATTTAGTTAGGCATGCTAGAACTCACAAAAATCAAATATCATCTGCACAACAACTTTTAAATATAAATGATTATAGTTTAACTACATTTAGATATAATTCTGATATAGTTAGAAAAGAATTAATTAAATTTATAATTAGAAATGAATTATCTTTCTCATTTGCTCAAAGTCCAAATTTTATTAGATTAATACAAATTGCATTTTATCATCATTTTAAAGGTATTAATAGAACTACCGTTAGATCTAATATAGTAAAAAAAAATTATGAGTATAAAAATAATATTTTTAATGAATTTAAAGATAATGTTTCTAGTTATTCATTAACTTCTGATGTTTGGACTAGTCAACATAATAGTATGACATATATATGTATTACTTGTCATTGGATAGATAGTAAATTTTGTTTACAAAAAAGAATTATTGGTTTTAAAGTATTTGAGCATCCACATACGGGACATGCAATTCATAAATATATTAATGCATGTATTCATGAATATAACATACAAATTAATATTTTTTCTATTAGTTTTGATAATGTAAGTAATAATGATGTCGCAATTAATTTATTATGCCAATCATTATCTCCTATTTTCAATGATTTATTTTTTCACATTAGATGTGCATGTCATATGCTTAATTTATGTGTTCAAGATGGTTTAAAATTATACACTAAGTGTACACCACTCTGGTTAGAGTAATTGGACTTTATACGGAAGGATCATGAGGTATTGGGTTCAAGACTCATTAAGTTCTAAAAAAGATGGTTTAAAACTAATTGATGATAACGTTGTAGAATTCAAAAATAAAATAACTAAATTATTACATAAGGTATATAATTTATATTCAAATAAATATGGAATAGTTCATCAAGAAGTAACACCTCCATCATCAACATCAAACAAACTTAGAATGAGGTTACCAAGTAACATTTTTAATATTACTAGGAGAACTCAAAAACATACATCTAGCATTACGGGTATTACTGAAATTAATATTTATTTAGAACAAGATCATTAAAGCACTTGGAATCCTAATGGACTTAGTGATTATAATATTTTAGATTGGTGGAGAACAAATGGAAAATCTTTTCCTATAATGTCTATGATTGCTCGTGATTTTTTAAGTGTACCAGTGTCTACGGTGGCATCAGAATCATGTTTTAGTGCAGGAGGTAGAGTTTTGGATTAAAAAAGGAGTCGATTAAATCCTTTAAGCGTGGAAGCTTATATTTGTACGAAGGTTTGGCTAGATGCAGAGGATCGAGTGCAAAATAATAATTATGATATATGTTCAACTGGATCAGACGAAGAAGGTTCTACTTCAATTACCGGAGGCAATGCTAATGAATAATGATCAACCCGTAAAAGGAAATGATTAGGAGAAATTAAGAGGTAATTTTTTTAAAAGTAATTTTTAGTTTTTTATGAAAATCTAAAACATTAAATTAGAACTAAGTAGGGCCTGATTCTCCTAATTAAATATTGTAGGAGATACGTAGGCAATTAAAAAAAAAATTGAGTTCGGCCTTCTTTTCTTCTTCTTTTTTTCTTTGCTGCAGGTTTATTTTTTATATATATATACTCGGCCGCTCGATGCTTTTTTTCTTTCTTTTTTTTTTGCAAATAAATTAAATTATCATTTACTAATAAGATATTACATTGTTTCAGTATAGTTACATCATCTTACATAAATTTTGCTCCTTATAACTTGTTTGATAGCATCAATAGTAATGTCAACTCACCTTCTAGGAAGGGTATTTGAGCATCACTACAATATCATGTGCTACAAGTTATAAAGAAGCAAATATAATAAAAATGAATATCTCAAAGAGCACTAGTATTCTAAGCTAAGCATAAGACAGCAAACTCTCTTATTTTTTCTTTATCCAGCCTAGTGAAAATTACTATCTTGATATGTCGAAGAAGGACCACTTCATCTCTTATTTGTTGCTTAAATAATCTCCAGATTCTTTCTTCTCAAATATGATATACAAACTCTGCTATCACCACCTGCATAAGCTGTCCTTTCAATGTTCTCCTTTTAGCTATTCTAGCAGCTATATTAATTATGGTTTCCCATGTAGTTTGTCTTAAAACTTTTTCATTCCAACAAATCACTCCATATAGTCTTGCTATATTTACATTCATTCAGCAAATGTTCTAAGGTTTCTATTGCAGTTAGACATAACTGACATCCTCCTTCTATTCGCATGCCCCGCTTGAGTAGTTTATCTGCAGTTATTAATTTTTGATGCAAAGTAAGCCATAAAATGAAGGTAGCTCTAGGTCTAGCTGTAGAATCACATATCAAACTTGTTCAATTTTTCTTTGGCAATGTACCCACCAATATATTATAGATTGCACTGATTGTGATTTTTCTAGTTAGTATTATTGCCAGTCGGGGATTGTATTGTAATACCTCTCTACTCATCATCACTTTCTTCAACATCCAGCTTGTTTGTTTGGGTAGACTCATAGTATGAATATTTTTATTTTTTTATATAATAAGTGTGTACCCATTTGATCCATAATTTATCTTTCTTCATCTGCATATCCCAAAAAAGCTTGAAGATGGCTGCCTTGTTTCATAAGTCTAGTCTTAGTAAGTTAAGTCTTCTAGCTGACTTTGGCGTGCAAACTTTATTCCAAGCTACCAAGGCCTTCATACTAGTCTCAACTGATTTTGTCCATAAGAATATCCTGCAAACTGCATCTATCATTTTGATTATTTTTTGAGCAATATGAATAGTTGTGACCAATAGCTTTGCACTCCAAATAATACTGACTTTATAAGTTGAACTCTTCCTGCATATGTTAGCAACTTGGCTGTCCAACTTTTAAGTCTAACCATCATTTTGTCAAGCAGTATTTTACATTCTGTAATTTTTAGTTTCTTAGGAGCTAAATGTACTCCTAGATACTTGAATCGAAAAAAGCCCTCTCTATAGCCAAGTATATGTAATATTCTGTCTTTTGTTTCAGCAGGTACTCCTCCAATGTAGATACTACTCTTAAGTGCATTAGCTTTCAAACCTAATGCCTTTGAGAATTTAAGAAATACCTCATGTAGGAGCTTGATAGATTTCTCATCTCCTCTAGAAAACATAAGTAAATCATCTGCAAAACAAAGGTGAGTAATAGATAATTTTGCACATTTGGGATGATATTTAAAGTTTTTCTTATTTCCTAGCTCCCTCATACATCTACTCAAGTATTCCATCACAAGGACAAAGATATAAGGTGATAGAGGGTCACCTTGTATTAATCCTCTTTTTGCTTGAAAAAGTATCGTTTTCTTATCATTTATTAGAATGGTATAATGTACTGATTTGATGCAAGCCATCACCCATTGAATGAATGTAGGAGGAAATCCCAATTCTATGAGCATTTGTTCCACACATATCCATTCTACTGAATCATAAGCCTTTTGTAGATCTACCTTGATCATGCATCTAGTGGATATTATTTTCTTGGTATATCCTTTAATGAGTTCATGACTTAATATGATATTATCTGCAATCACTCTTCCTGGCACAAAGGCTGACCGAGCTTCACTAACTAGTTCACTAATCACTCCTTTAAGTCTATTCACCAAGATCTTAGCAATAATCTTGTATAAAATTGTACAACAAGTAATTGGTCTTAAGTCTTTAATAGTTTCTGGATTTGGTACCTTGGGTATGAGTATAACTAGAGTAGAGTTTATAACTTTCAACATTTTTCTTGTCGTGAAGAACTCTTATATTGCTACATATATATAATGTTTTAGCACAGGCCATGCTTTTTTTAAAAATAATGCACCAAATCCATCAATTCCCGGAGCCTTATCATCATTTATGTCAAATAAAGCCTGATTGATCTCTACTTCTGAGACAGCTGCACATAGACCTGAGAAATGATGGTGCTGAACTAGTCTACCAAGTCTAACTGTCATTTTATCCACCATAGGAAGTTCATATTCTGCATTTCCCATTAAACCTTTATAAAAGTCAACTATTTCTGCACTATTCTTATCATGAGTAGTTAATCTCTCCCAATCTCTACTATATAGGATATTAAGAGTTTTGGCATCATTCCTTGCTTTTGCACAGGTAAAAAAAAATTTAGAGTTTGAATCACCTAAAGTAATCCAATAAGCTCTAAACTTTTGCCTCAATATACTTTCCTCTACTCTATCTCATTTCTCTAATTCCATTAAGGCATATTTCTCTTGCACTTGCAGACTAGCTAGTAAAGGAGTGTCTTGCAATTGTCTTTGGATACTTTCCAAATTACTTCTAGCTTTGTCTGCCTTAAGTTTTGCTTGACTGAAATTTTTCTTGAATAGTTCTTTCATTGCACCTTTCATGAGTTTAAGTATTTGTCATACTTTGTACATCTCAAAGCCCTCAATTTATGTACTCCAAATAGCTGCAACAGTAGGGAGAAATTCAATGTGATTAGCTATTATATTCAAAAATCTGAAATTTGGTATACCTCTATTAGTAGTAGTACCAACATCAAGTTTTAATGGAGGATGATCTGAGATCATTGCCTCTCCTATCTCTACCACCACTGCTCCATTATTTTCCATCCAATCTTTATTCCCAAATACTCTGTCTATCTTACTTCATATCCTATCACTCCCTTCTTGTTTCTTGCTCCATGTATAATGTCCTCCAATAGTTGTTAGCTCAGTAAGCTGGAGGTTCTCTATAGTAGCATTAAAGTCTCTTGTTTCATGTTCAGTGATAGGATTACCTTGCAATCTACCATCCATAGATAACACCGCATTAAAGTCTCCCATAATAAGCCATAATCCATGAATTTGTGCAGCTATATTCCTTAGGCCCTGCCATAGATCTTTTCTCAGCTCAATAGTGTTAAATTCATACACAAGTATAAGATTGTAGTGTATATTAGAGCTTCTATCAATTACTAGACAATGGATAAATTGAGCATTGACAATAAGTACAATTACGTCTAATAAATCTGTATTCCATAATAATCAAATTCTGCCATTTGCAGCTGCTGTATAATTAGCTGTATATTTAAAATTTGTTGTTATTCGTTTCATCACTTTATCAGCCTTATCCTCTTTAACTCTTGTTTCTATCAAACCAACCAAATTTATTCTATTTTTTTTGAGATATAGAGAAACCTCTTTTTGTTTATGAGGTTTATATATATCTCGCACATTCCAACTAAGCCATATCATGTTGATGTCTTCCCCTTATCAGGGGGCTTAGTTATTTCCTGCTCCAATTCTATGATAGGCTCAAGCATTAAAGTTTCATCAGAGTTAAGTTTTTGAGTATACATTTTTTCTTCCACGGGTGTTGAACTGCCTTCAATAGTTAACACATATTGTGAGGATTGGATATTGTGTTGTTCTGCTTCATTTTGGACAACCTTTTACTTTTCATTAGTTGTATCCTCTATTTTTTCAATAATCTCCATATACTGATTATTCTCTTTTTCTCTCCCTTTGTAGGTAACCATTTCTGCCTTATAATCTTTTTAGTTCTTTTTTTCCTTCTCATTTCCTGTTGTAGGTCGGTTGGAGGCTTTGTCTGGTTGGCTTGGCATATGTGACCCACTTTATTACAAATACCACAATATTCTAGAATTCAATCATATTCCACTATTTGCTCAATAGTTCTACCTTATTTGTCCCCAATAAGAATGCTGTGAGGTAATGGTTGTGTCACATTCATTTCAACCAGAACTCTTCCATAAGATATTCTCATTTGTTTTGTTGTGCACTCATCTGCAATCATAGGAACACTAAGAGAACTTGCTATTCTGCTTAATGAGTTTTTGCCCCAATAACATAAAGGTAACTTACGTAGCCTAACCCAGATAGGAATGTCCCTTAAAAATTCTTCCTTGAATTCAAAATCCATAGTCCAAGGTTTAAGCATGATAGGATTATTTTTGATATTATATAGTCCTAAAGATAGAATTCTGTCTTTCTCCTGTATTGAGCTAAATTTGACTATAAAATATCCATCATCATGTAGAAATAATTTAGAATTTTCTTTGGTACTCTAATTTTTTTGAGTGTATCCTTCCATGTACTTAAATCCAGGATTGGTACCAACGATATAAGTGATTAAAGCACATTTCCATTCATCATTCATTTTATCTACTTCCTTCTTTTCTAATTCAACAAATGGTTTGCCATCTCTATTATTTGGAGAAAAGTAGCTAAATGACATACCATTCTTTATCAATCTATTGCCCGAGAAGAGTCCAGCCCATGATTGTTCATTTTGTATCTCTGTTGGATGTTCCTTCCTATTAATATTTGATGGCTCAGTATTTGAAGCATTGCCCACATCTAATTTATGAGCAGTTTTATTTGGAGAGTCCGTTGTTGACAAATGAGTTACTATTTCATTGGTAATAGGAATAATAGGAGCATCTATATTCGTAGAGATGATATTGTTGTTGTTCTCTATGCTATCATCAACGGAATTTTCAATGGAATTTTCAAGGGTTACCTTGCGTGGCCTCCCACGAGGTCGTCCTTGTCCCTTGCTCCCTTGTCCTTGTCCTTGTCCTTGTCTAGGGCTTTTTTCCTTTCTTTCTTTGCTGCAGGTTCTTTTTTTTTTTTAATACTCGGCCGCTCGGCGCTCGCCCGAGCACCCTTTTTTTTCCGCTCTCGTCTAGGGCTCGACGGAGTTGCTCGACAGAGCCACCTCCTCATCCTCTCCCGCAGCTAGACCGTCTACAGCGGCATGCCGGCGAGCAGTCCTGCCTCTCTCTCGAGGAGGCTATCAGCGCCGCCATCTTCGGCGCAACAGAGTCGGCGGTCACAGTGCAGAAGCACGCGAATCCTTTCTGGATCGAGATGACGGTTCTCACCAAACGATCATATAAAGCGGATACGGGAGGGCAGTCGGAGGCAGAGCTCGGAGGACCGAGCAAGCTGCGGTGAGTCTATTCTTTTTTAAAAAATTCCGCCTCTCCCCTTCATCTTCTTCGTCGGGCGCCTCTCTCCTTCATCTTCTTCTTCTTCGTTGGGTACGGAAGCATCCAGCACGGGAGCGGGCCGGCACGAATCCGGCATATCTTGCGCCGTGCCGGATCTGGCTCGGCACACTAAATACCCATGCTTTGTGCCGTGCCGGGCGGAGTCAAAGCACGAAGAGGGCGTACCGAGCATGGTACGGTCTTAAATCGTGTCGTGCTCAGCCCGGCAACGTCTCGGAGCGAGCACGGCCTGGTTGCACCTCTACGTATGACTCTTGATTACTCTTTTTATTTGGTTATTGCATCCAAATAACCCATCTATTTTGTTCATCAGACTTTGTTATTCTATGTTTTTGGTTTTACATTATTTTCTATCCAACTCACTAGGTACAAGCGTACTCACCCATAAGGGGACTTATTTTTATTTTTCAAGACCGCAGCAGGAGAGAGACTCATAGATCATGAACGAGTAGCCAGGTGCCCGAATTTTGAAAGGTAGAATAATACTGCCTTTATTTTGTATATACAGAGATCCACTAGCTAGATATTTTGTACATCTTAAATCATGTGCCCAATTTTGATTATTAGATATTTGTATATAAGTATTTCATTGTACATGAGACCTGATTCTGAAAATAAATAGTTTTAGAGTTATATTGATCTGTGATTCAGGTTTTCTCCTTCCATAAATAAAGGGGATATACACCATATACGCTTAGTGGATTCTCATATAGTTCTGGAGGCTTAGTAGGGCTATATGTGGGGTTCACTGTGGTCTGCCACGTGCCCTAGGGGAAGGTACAGGGCGTGACACTTCTACATCTTCTTCCATCTGTGGCCAGAATAAAGAATGGTAGAGGAGGGCCATTGTTCGTTCCATGCTAGGATGCATTGCCCATGCCATATCATGGCACTCAGTTATTAATCCCTATCTTAATTATATAGAGCAGGGGATATATATTCTACCTCCTATGGTTTGTATGTTGTTGTTTGTATCATTCCAATACCGATCAGTTTCTCCCTTCTCGATTTATTGGAGGAGGCATTTATAGTTGGCATCATTTACACTTGCATCATGGATGTGTGTTGTCAAGTTGCCGTGTACGCATATGGCCATCTGGTGAGCTCTTCGATATCATGCAGCAGTGGCTTAATTGTGCCTCCCAACTTTATGTTCACAGGTAAAGTCGCATTCGACAAGTTGTTCCTGCCATGTGACTTGCTTTGCCGAGAGCTTCTTTTGTGTTTGGAAGAACGTGTTGGCAATATTATATGGTCGTATGACGAACAACCTTCCTAATAAGCACATGCACCAAGTTCGTAAAAGCAATGAATAACTATTAATATATCTCTTTCTTGTGGGCACTATAACTGTCACGCCCCAACTCACCTGTCGGACACGTGGCAACCGCCGTACGAGCCCAAAGGACCCATACAAGGCATTTGTTAATAATTATTGTCCATACACATAATCAATACAGCGGAATATACAATTAAATCATCTATGAATCTCTACTAACACAGTCCCGATATACCTACTACAATTCTACAGTAACGTTATCAATAAATAAAACTAACTCCATCGATATCTCTCATCTTCATCAATATCCTGATCGATCATCTAACAACCTGTACACAAATTGAACGCAGTGTGCTCAGCCTTGCGGCCTAGTATAAAATTACGACTCTAAACCGAATAAGGAAATCAAATGCTAGGAGGAGTACTCTAGGATGCCTTTAGTTATTAATCATCATTTTTCATTTAATATGTGTAAATTCAGAACATAAGAAGTAGTAAAGCAGTGTAAATAAATATAACATGCATTTCACTAGATGTCACCTAAGTTGTATCCAGTGTCTACATCATCAGCAAATGTCATCTATATTGTAATACGACTTTAAGTCTCAAGACCCGGGCTACCAGCCTATGCTTAATGAATACCCGGGCTAAGGGCATCCATAAGCCCATCAGTGTCTTTCTGTCTCTGTCTCTACCGATGCCCGCTACACTGATGTTGGCGGAGAGGACGGGTGACCCTTGATCACTCTCCATTGTCTCGCTAGTCGCCCTCAATGCCTCCCCTAGTGAGAATGTCGTGCCCTTACATCCTCCCCGGACTCCGTAGGGGCAACGACGACTCGTGTAGTACTACACACTGCCCGAAGACAAGGTCACCATCAACAAGACTAATCGGCCACGGTTAACCGATAAAAATAATAACCCTAGGATCCGGATTACTCATCCGACTGTCTGCAGAACATCATGGATGATAGTCGCGTGGTCTACGGATCCACTGTCTAAGGCGTCGCATTGAGAATCACCTTCCCAGTCCAATAGCAGTTGATGTCGACCGAGATTGTCGCACATCCGCACGATGGGCTGTGACAACCTCGACTCCATGGGTGTCAAGTCCATGGTAGGGCTCATCCTTGCTAGCCATCTCAGGACTATCACGAGGTCGCCTAAACGACATCCGTGCGGGTATAAGTTTTCGGGTAGGAACCTACTCTATATTTCCGGTCTAGTACGACCTTAGAGTTCGTACGGTCCCTTTCCCTACCAGCTCCCAGTATTTAAGCTATGTATAGCCTCGGGAGTGGTGCGAAGCGGAACATCACCGTTTGACCGTCGTCGGTACGCGGCGGTCAACCGGGGTATGTGAAAAATGCTCCTTTCTGTCTAAGCTACAGTGATGTCTCCAAAGGGTTCTAAAATATCGTTATTTATATCTATGTATGCATGGTGATTGTGTTAACATAGTATAGAAAAATAATATAACATGCAGGATAAGAATTTAGAATATGTTAGATACATAGCAGGTCATTCATGTTAGACAAAATAAATTATACTAACATGCATACGATCATAGTTTTAACAAACATTACATTTTTATCATATTTAGGGCATCCAAGAATTTCCTAAGAAAACCTCAACAGGAATTCCCTAGCTTGAATAAATCCTGCATCGATGAACCAACGCACCTGAGTTAGCGATCCGGTCTTCAAAACCGACTTGCGAAACAACGAATCACTCCGACGAACTACTCAGAAAGCGTATCAACCATAGTCCTAAATAACACAATTATTTAAAATAAAATTTAATTTATTTTTCCCTAAGGTAAATAAAATAAAAATTTATCGATCTAACTTATATAATTATTCTAGCTAATTACTACCTAATAAGCCTACATTAAATTTACGAGCCCATATTCAATTTAGGGGTGCTTACTTAATTAGTAAGTCCATGTTTACCCATTGGGTCCATACCTACATTTTTAGTCTAAATAATTTATCAATAATTTAATTAAAGTAATTAATACATTTAATCAACCCAAACTAAGCATACAAGTTGATAATCAATTCAACCTAATCATTCAATATTAATTAACAAAATTTAATTTTTGATAATTAAATTAATTATAATATTAAATTAAGTTAATTACACATAAATAGATTTCATCACATATATACCCATTCAAACCCACCCATGACTTGGCCCAAGTCACCCAAGGGCCCAAATAAAACTCATCAACACTTATTAGATTAATTAAATCTTAATTAACTATTTTAATTACCTAATCATCCCCATGAAAAATTAAATTATTTTTATTTTTTATTATTTTATTTTTATTTTATATTTTTGACTTGACAACGGTAACGGTTGACCCGGTCAACCTGACCAGTCAACGCTGATCGGCCTGGTCAACGCTTGACCCGGCTTAGCTTGAGTCTGACCAAGCCTCCAATCGATTCGGTTCGATCGAGTCACCTCCTAACCATCCTAATTCGAGTCAGACTCGGGCTCTGCTACGGAAGGAAGTGAGACGCCCTCGCAATGAAGGAAGGGGGCGTCGCGAGGGAGAAGAGCCTTCGACTCTTCTCGCCCGCGAGCCCTCCTTCAAACTGGATCCGAGCCAGTTCAGCTGGACCGGCCGACTGGCCGGTTCATCTGAACAGGACCTTTTTTTTTTTTTGATGATGATGAGAGTGGGGGTTTATAATAACATTGTTCGACAGACTTTATTTTTATGCTTTCATATGCAACAGGGTATTCTTCTTAGATAAGGATACCACCGAGTGCTTTATCAGAGGGGTCTGTGATCATCTTGAAAGGTTTATCAAAGTCGAGTAGTGCTAAGACTGGTTCTTCCATCATCTTTGCCTTTAGTTGTTGAGAAGCCTCTTCGTATCCTTTGGTCCATGCCCATTTTTTTATCTTTCCTCAGGGGATCCGTTAAGGGAGCTATGATAGAAGAATACCTGCATATGAAGTGGCAGTGGTAGTTGGTGAAGCCTAGGAAGGAGCGGAGTTCAGATTGGTTCATAGGGGAAGGCCAACTGCGAATGGCTTCCACCTTCCACTCTTCCATTTTTACGTGGCCGCCACATTGTGTCCGAGAAATAGGATCTCAACTTGTCCAAACTCACATTTATCCTTGTGAATAAAGAGTTGATGAGTTTGTAATTTATAAAGTACCTGCCAAAGGTGTTTGATGTGTTCTTCCTCTGTTTTTGAATAAATGACAATATCGTCCAATTATACTACCACAAATTTATCCAAAAATTCATAGAAAATATTGTTCATTAAATTACAGAAGGTGGTTTGGGCGTTGCTAAGTTCGAAGAGCATCACCAAGAATTCGAAGGATCCATATCTGGTAACGCATGTTATTTTCGATTCATCTCCTTTTGTGATTCTCACTTGACAATATTTTAATCGTTGATCAAGTTTAGTGAAAATCTTTGCATGTGTCAGGCGGTCGAAGAGGTCTGCCACTAGAGGAATTAGGTAATGATTTTTTACTGTTACCTTGTTTAATGCCTGGTAGTCTATGCACATCCACAGACTTTCATCCTCCTTCCATTGAAACAATACTAGAGCACCATAGGGAGCTTTGGAGGGTCAGATTAATCTAACCTCGATTAGCTCCTAAAGTTGTTTCTTCAGTTCATCGAGTTCTATAGGCACCATTAGATATGGTGCCTGTGCCGAGGGCATGCTCCTGGGATGATTTCAATCTGGTGATCTGTTGGTCTTCGTGGAGGTAGCTTTCAAGGCAATTCTGCTAGCATTCAATCGACGAATTCCTCTTGTAGTTCTTTTATAGGTCTTCGTGGAGGTAGCACTCGAGGTAATTCTGCTGGCATTCGATCGGTGAATTCCTCTAGTAGTTCTTTTATTTTCTTTGGCACTCTATTTTCTGGGTAAGAGGGTATCATGTTGTCTCGGATTGTAGTGATGAATGTATCTTCCCCCCGGGGAGACCTTTGACCAGTCGTACAGTCGAGAGAATTCCAATTTTTGCTGGTGGATTGTCCTTCGTTCCTTCTGTGATGACTCTCTCAAATCCTAGTTGGTTCACATCCATCATCATTAATCCACCGAGATGGGGTACGACCATTGTTTGGGAGCAAAGGAGGAAATCGGTTCACAGTGTGAGATTGAAATCATCCATGGGGATTACAATAAAATCTAATTTTCTACTCCAGTTTCCCAGTGTCGTTGGTGCTTGGCAGATCACTCCAACAATGTTCGTGGGTTGTGTGTCTACTCTCTTTATTTTGAAATTGCTTTCTTCTTTCTGCAATCCCAATTTGCGACCCAATTCTTCGCTTATGAAGTTATGAGTTGCTCTTGTATCCATCATAGCGAAGCATTGTTTCTCATTCACCTGTCGGGAGATGTACCTCAGGCGGTAGTTTGAATCCTTACGAACTGCGTTAAACCTCTGCAGGAGAGTTGCACGAGCAATGACAATTGTTTCAGTAGCCTGTGGCATTTCTTCCTCTTCAATTCTTATTGTGGCTCTCTCTTCGCGTCGTGGGCAGAATCGTATGTGATGGGGGTCCTCCACAACGATCGCATCCGTTTCACCGGTCTTTGTTTGCATTAGCAGGCACTCCGTTGTGATGATTTGGTGCTGTTGGTGGTGGGGGTCCTCTTCTTCCCCAATTTGCTGGGGTTTGTCATCGCCGCTTGCCCTTTGATGGGGTTATCATGATGTCCTTGCTTCGAAGTGGTGAGGTGAGTTCATCGACCGCCAAGTAATTAATCCTTCGGCGGATGCAATTGCTTCCTGCAAATTGCTCACCCCTTTCCGCATCAATTGGTTACGAGCCCATGGTTGTAGACTCCTAAAGAAAGCAAATAATTGCATTCACCTTTTGCTCCAACTTATCGAATTCTTCCTTTCTCACCATGTTGTCAATAAGAAAGAGAAATTTTGCATAAAGTCCCAGTTGAGAGAGTTGCTATCGTTTGTCGTAGTGCCTAAAGAACCTTGCTCTGATACCAACTGTCACCCTTCTAAATCTTGGCGTCAATTTCTGCTGTGGACGCGAGGAGTGCGGCGTATCATCTAAATGAAGAAGACGGTACTAACCTGTCTAATGCGAGCAACTAAGAATATCAAAAAACAGCAAGTGAGAAAAAAGATTAGCACCGATAAAATCTTCAATTTCCAATGCCCAAAACTTGCCCTCGAATCTCTCCTTACAAGAACTTTGACACATAAAAGTCTTTGATGATTTTTTTCTATGTACAGTAGGACCCAATAAATAGGAAGGAGATAATGGTTTGGAGGGGCGTGGTTTTTCGAAGATGACCCCTCTTAGTTTGGGTGCGTAACATAAATAATCAAATAAAAATAAAAAATAAAATGAGTTCAAGGTGTACCAATAAAAAAGGCAAATGATTCCAAAAAAAAATTGTCGTCATTTAATGGGGTGGATAGTTTTAATAAAGATAATTAAAAGTCAAAAAGGTGACCAAAAATATCTTAGAAAAAAAAAATCAAAATGATGATTTTTCTCTGCTTTTTAAGTGGGAAAATTAAATGAAGAAAATATAAAAAGAACGAGTAAACGTCCGAGCTCATCATTTTTCCAAGCCTTGAAGCAACAGAGAGCAGAGAACTCTTGAAAAGATCGGGCGATGTGAAATTTGCAGATAAACTTTCATTTCTTCTTACGATCTCCATCACAATACACGCAGAGATGACAAAATCAAGCATCTCATCTGCAGATTCTTCTGTTTTTTTCCCCCCCAAAAAAACAAACTTTTGCAGAAGCAGGAAAAAGAACCGATCATGTCCTTCTCTGCTGATGAAAAAAACTCCATCAATCCGAGAAGAAGACGATGCAAGTTCTGCAGGACCTCCACATATATATATATATATATCTGTACATGCAGATGAGATTTAGCCGATCTAGATGTGCGCAAAACGATCCATCACCATGAAGACGGCTTCCTCAGAGTAGCCGTACTCGCCATTGGTCGCCTCCGAAGCGGCTTCTTCATCATCTTCTTCTTCCTCCTCCTTAATCTTCTTCGCCGCCGCCGCCGTCGAGGTCTGCTCCTTGCGGTCTTCTCTCTGCTCTGCGGCGCCCGATGATGCCGCCGCTGCTGCTGCTGCAGGATTGCGAGATGAGCCGGCGTCCTTCTCACGGAGCCTGGCGCACTCGCTCGTCCATATGTCGACGAGGCTCGACATCGTCCTTCTCTGCTGCTGCACCAGGCGCTTCTACGGTGCGCTGTCGGCGGATGAGGAGATGGGCGTGTATTAATAGAAAGATATGGGGCTTCCCGTAGCTTCAGGGCTCCCTATCAAGAGGGGGACTCCATTGACGCCCAATTCTGCAGGGCACCCCCCGATAAAGCAGCAGAGACCTCCTCCTCCTTATCCATCTGTTGGAATTGTTGGTCCCCTGCGCCTCGCAAAACGACGCAAACATCTCATCATCATCGACACCATCATCATCTCAGCTGGATCTACCTCGATAGAAATCTCATTAATTCTGGTACATACAAACTACAATTCCCCCTTTACAGAAAGCAGTAAAAACACACACGCACGCACACTGCGTTGATCCCAAATCACGGAACACATATGTACAGCTTCTCAAGGGCTGAAGCAGTCGATGAGCATCGACACGGCGGCTTCCGTCGGCGGCATCGGTGGCAGCTGAGACCTGGGTTTCAACCGAGCCTCCCGGCGCAGCGCCGGGTACCCGAGAGAGAGCTCCTCCGGCTCGCTGGCGAGAGAGAACTCGTTGAGCTCCGCAGCTCCGCCCGCCGTCGGACTCGAGAACGCCGCGCGGGTCTTCTCCCGCAGCTTCGCCAGCTCCGACGTCCACGCGTCCACCAAGCTCGACATCGTTTGCTGCTGCTGCTGCTGGTGGGGGTGGTGATGGTGAGGAAGCAGACGAGATGATTGATTTGAGGATGAATCGGAGGGTTTGAGGGATTATATAACGAATAAATGGGAGGGCAGGCCGAGCTTATCCGCTCCCCTGGGAAAACAGTGGGACGCCGGGAGGAGGAGGACGTGGGAAGAGGCGAGAGGAGTGAGCTGAGAGGAAGTAGTTTTCAGTGGGAGCCCGCAGAGAAGAAGAAGAAGACCTGTCATTATTCATTGGAAGGGCGGAGTTGGAATTGGATATTATTTCTGTCGTTTTCACCTTTTAACTGGATAAGACTTTGTCCATTTTTTTATCATTTAATATTTTTTAATAATTATATTCGCTTTCTTCCTTATTTTTTTTATAGTTAAAAAAATATTATTTTTTAAATATTACAGTGATAACTTCTTAACTTAAATAACGATTATAAATAAAATAAAATTCATTTTAATATAAAATGATTATATTCACTTTCTTCCTATTTCTTAATAATTATAAGTATTTTTAATTTTATATTAATAATTCAGAGATGAATTAAAAACTATGACACCATAGATAAATATTTACTTAGAATCATCTTCATTTTATAACTTATTTTGACTACATTTTTTTTTTAATTTATGAATCTTAAACTCAAGACCTCATGATCCTCCCATATAAAACGCATTTACTCTAATAAGAGGAATATACACTTTATGTACAATTATATTTGACTACATTGAATCAATGTAGTTATAATAATACTATATGAAGTTATTTATTAAAAAATAAAATTAAAAAGTGTTGATATAGATTATGTAAGAAATCATAATTAATATAGTTGTTAGAATAGCTAAAAAAAGAAGATAGAAAGAGTAATTTATACAGCTAAAGTTTTATGTACCATGTTTAAGAGGAGAAGAAGAATATGAGATTATTTAAGTAATAAATTAGAGATGAAACAATCATTATATCAAGATTATAATATTTATTATATTATTTAAATATAAAATAAAATAATTTATTATCTTATATTTAACTTAGAGTATCATTTTTATATATACTATTTTTTTTAATATGTTTGCACACTATATATGAGTTACCATGCTCTCGAATAAAAGGTAAATTAAGAATTATTTTTAATATTATTATATAGAATTATATTAAAAATAAAACAATATATCCGGTGAATGATAATTTTATTTTATTTTAAAAATATATTATAATGTAAAAATAATTGTATTTATTCTCTTCCTATTCATTCATAATTATAAATCTTTTTAATTTTAATATCTTCTTAAACTAAATAATAAATAAAAAAACTCATAATATAAAAATCTTTTAAATAAAATATGATTATAATATTAATACAACTTCATCTAAAAGCTAAAGAGAAAAAAAAAATCTACCGACGGATTAGTTTTATCAATTTTGATTATTAAACCTCATGATATATATATCTTAAAATTCTTCGTCGAAAAAAAAAAGCATGGAATTGCCCTAATTTTACTTCGGCTTTGTGGCTGCTGTTCCGACCATTCCATTTACCCAAATCCATTTCGAGTTCCTGCGCAACATCCTCCTCATCCACCCCATCTCGGTGGCGATTTCATCCTGTGGGGAGGTAACAGTGCGACTCGGCCATGGCAATGCCTCCTCTTAATACCCTAAACTCCTCGTTTAGTGCATCGCCGTGCTTGTTTCACCTCTCTCTTGCTCCGCCTCCCTTCCATGAGAGCATCAGGAACATGGGCTCTTTCAGAGGTAACTCACTCTGCTTTTCCCCCATGAGAAGTCCGAGGAAACATTCGCATTCGCATTCCCAGGTGCGTTCATCAGACTGCTTCCTCCTGTAATTATGCTCTCATTATCTGCCTTTTGGTTTCGTTCGTCGACCGATAAAAAATTGTTTTTTCTCTAAAGGAAACAAAAATTCGGATTGATTTTGTTAGGTAGAGACCGCAGTGAGAAATTTTTTTTGAAGACGATAGTTGATTAGTTTCACCACCCATTCAGCAGGCAACTTGAGGCTTCGAAACACAAATTAAAATGAGGCGAGCAAAGCAAATGCTTGGATACATTCACCTGCAGAAATGTATAAACTGCAGCTAGTCGAATACCCTTCACAGATCACCTCGCCTACATGATGGAAAATATGAAAAAAAGACTAATGCCTCATTTCGGAGAGCTTAGTAATTTTAATTCCATCATCTCTCAGCACCAACAAAGGATCAATTAAAGCCTATTATTCTCTTAAAACCATCGACTCCATCATATTCAAAGCATGTTGCAAAGTGAGACATGTTGACCTGAGAATGATAGTAGTGATCGTGATCTATTCTTGACCTCTGTTCTTGGATGCTCGAGCTGTCACTCTCACTGTTTTGTTAGCTAGTCATATCATTGCTACTTCATTTTGATACTACTGCATTCCTCTGTAAAATCATGGAGAGGTTGGACGTTTAATTTAATTGCCTCTTTGGATGCTGCAGACACCAATAGGTGTAAACTGTGGACACGTATAGAAAACGGCACATATAAAAGGAAACTTGCACCAATTTCCTCAAGTGTTCTAGATATAAGCAATCACCAAGGTGAAGGGAAGGGTAGGAATTTGATAATAGAAAAAATAAATGGTGAGGAACCTAGAAATACTCTTCCATATTTCTCTTCCTGATCTTTCTACAGAGCAATTACATCATGGTCTCAAGTTATGCAAAGTAATTCAGGCACCAAGGGAAAGTGGCCGTACAAAATCATGCTTTGCAAGATACCCAAACAAGGACTATTGATGCTAAGAACATGCAATCTGTAGAGGACCATTATGACAATTAAACATACAATAACTTATCCAAATTAGAAAGAAAAAAAGTATAGAAATCATGATAAAAATAAAAGAAGTCCCCCCTGTCCATGTAAAATGCTTTGGAGCTATTCTTTACACCTCTCACCTTAGTAAACTCGACATTGTTAGTGTCCCAACTCATAACTGGCTTAGCACCCTCATTAGTCTTGAAACTTGACAAACTTTCTCTCCCTTTTAATCTTGCACCTTGGCAAGCTCGGTGTCTTGGTGATCTTGCTGCTCATTGTGCTCAGTGTCCCCTAGCACTCACATACCCCTGCAAATTCAATACCAACCCTTACCAAGCTCTGGAGCTTTCTGTGATTTTGCACCTGGTCAATCAGTATACTCAGCTCTATTGGTGACCTCACCCCTCAGCAGACCTAGTGCCTTGTCTACCTATGAAACTTTCATGCATTTCTAGGGCTCAAAGAGTTCAACGTATGTGACATCTTCAGAACTTGATACACCAGACCAGTTCATTCTCCTGATAAATGTCAAGCCCCACCAATCTTATGTATATGTAAAGAAATATGGAGCTCAAGCCCAACTAATCTTATGTATATACAAAGAAACATAATTAATTACTTAATTCTATAACATCTTCTTATATCTTTAAATACCAAGTGATATGTTTTTTCTAATAAAATAATGCTAGGATTCTCCCTAAGTAAGCAACATAAGGGCAAATATCACTTTCACATTGTCAGTCTCTTCATGTCATGAATTTGCAAGGAATTTTCAGATGGCTACAATATTGTTGAGTTGATTTTGAGGCCCTCCCGATGGTTTTGAGGGGTAGTCATGATTCTTATAAGGGCCATGATGTGATGAAGTAGTCTCACCACTTGAAATCATTGTTGCTAGGTAGCAGCCTACCTACTTATTCTTATTAGCCTACTGTTGTAACCACCTATTCTACAGTCTACCTGATTACTACTCCACATTCCCTTGTTGCCAGTTACTTTACATTGGTTAAGGATAAAGAAAATGAATATATTACTGGGCTTCCTAACTACAGTCAAAATGATGAATACATGAATTGCAACGGATAGTATCTATGTTATTTAAGAAAAATATCCTTATAAATAATAATAAGCATAAGTTATGGTTAAGTTTATTTTATGTTAGTGTACAGATATTTTTATTCACACTCAATACGTTTTGCTGATTCAATTCTGATAATAATATTATGTGTTAATAGCTAAGATTAAATATGTGATTCTATGACGGGTAGCACCACCCGGTTAGAGTGTGTAATACCCAAGTGATTGTGGGTTCAGGACCTGTCATATATTCGAATTTATGACAAACCCCAACCTTATTGTCAAAATCGTTGTAAGGGCTTCTGCTCTATTTTCATTCTGCTATGTTTCTTTTCGTCATAAGGGCTTTTACCCTAGTTCCACATGTTATTTAATTATTCAAAAATTAATTGATCTAGAAACTTGATTGAATTTAGCATCAATTGAGTTCAATTTGAAATCAAATTCCCATTTAACATTATGGATTACTTTTAAATGTGATCAGTCAAAAAGGATAGTTAAAAAGCTCGAGCTATGGCTTTATAGAGGTGCCAAATGCAAAGGAGAAAGCAAGAGGAGCTCTCTTTTGTTGGATGCATTAAAGTGCTGTGAATAGAGAATAAAGAAGCTGCAATCCATGATCAGTTATCCCAGTGGAGATTTTAGGAAGGTGATTCAAAAGTTGATTTAACTTCAATTGAAGTAAACTTGTTGCTAGTGCAGTGATCAATACATCCAATGGTCAGATCACTAAACACACTTAATTTAGTGAAATTAAATTCATCAATTTGTAAGTAAATTAATTTGTACTTGTGTTTTTGAGAAATTATGTTGAGAGTATTTCGAATTTGCTACCTGATATTTTGTTTAATTTCTCACCTTAGATTTTATGATAAAATATTTGTCTCAACTAGGTCTTGTGTTTTATTTTATATTCACTTTGAAAGGTTTTTATACAAGCATTCTCAGTGTCATGTACTTATGACAATTTTGTTCTTGAACTACGTGATTGTTGTACATATTTCTTTTTCGGTTGTATAGATGGATTGAGGTGGACTACTGATTAGTTGAAACAAAGCCATCAATCAGTAAAACTAACATCACTACGCCGCTGTTTTGATGGTAAGCCTTATGAAGATTACTAAAGTAGGACTAACTTCTGGCATGATATTATGGTCCTTGCAAGTGCTGATAGTAAAACTGTCACAGCTAGCAACAAGCTATTAAATTCAAATTTCTCAATTCCTTAAAGCTACCATTTTCGTTTTTCCTTTTCTCACTTAATATCAGTGGTTGATTGCCATTTTGATTCGGATGAGTATAATACTGCAATTCTCTATGCGCCATCTATCAACAATAGTGTCTGCCTTGGTAGACATATCTACTCTTTCTCAATTCACAGAACAATCATTTTTGTGTGTAATATAGATTTTAGCTGAATTTCGCCAATAATTTGTATAGAATACTATTATTTTTTTCACAGAGCATGTATGTAATTTGCTTGTTCCTCTGATTAGTCAGGCTAGTAAACTGGGATTTAATGTTTAATGAATTCTTCCAAATTTTTGCTAGGAGAGAATCTCAGTGCAGCTGAGGAAGAAATTCATGGCATCAATGGACATGCAAGGAATATCAGAGCATGATATTACTTTAGCTGATTCTTCAACATTATTTGAGAGAAATTCTGCACCATTAGTTCAGGCCCTAAAATCTGCTGCAGAGGAAGATGTTGCTTGCTTTCACTTCCCAGGACATAATAGGGGGAAATCAGCTCCTTCCACCCTGTCTAATCTTACTGGTCTAGCTACTTTTTTACATGACCTACCTGAGCTTCCAGAGTTAGATGACTTGTTCTCTCCAAAGGGAGCAATTTTAGATGCTCAAGCAGAAGCAGCAAAATTGTTTGGGGCATCTGAGACATGGTTTCTTGTTGGAGGCACGACCTGTGGCATACAAGCTTCAGTAATGGCTACTTGTTCTCCAGGTGATACACTCATTCTGCCTCGGAATTCTCATATTTCTGCAATCTCGGCTCTTGTTTTGTCTGGTGCAGAACCAAAGTACATTCTACCAGAGTATAATTCTGAATGGGATGTTGCTGGTGGAGTTACACCACTGCAAGTTGAGATGGCTATACAAGAATTAGCGCAAGTTGGCAAAATAGCAGCTGCAGTTTTGGTCACCTCTCCAACTTACCATGGCATATGCAGTAATCTGAGTGAGATCATCAAACTCTGTCACTTGCGAGGTATTCCAGTGATTGTGGATGAAGCACATGGAGCTCATTTTCAGTTTCATCCCAACTTTCCAAGGACTGCACTTGAACAGGGTGCAGACCTAGCTGTTCAGTCGACCCATAAGGTTCTATCTTCCCTAACACAGTCATCTATGTTACACATGTCCGGAAACCTTATAGACAGGGAGAGACTAAGCAAATGCCTTCAAATATTACAAAGCTCCAGCCCAAGCTATCTACTGCTTGCATCATTAGATGCTGCAAGAGCTCAGCTAGGGGAAAATCCAGATACTATCTTTTGTAATGCTGTGGAGTTGTCTTTGGAAGCCAGACGAGAAATAGGAAAAATTCCAGGTGTCTCCTTGCTGGATACATCTATCTTTCTTTCTGGTTTTCCTGATATTGACCCCTTGCGCATCACTCTTGGTGTGTCAGGACTCCATGTATCAGGTTACTCGGCAGATGAAATATTGTGGGAAAGACACCACATAATTCCTGAGCTTGTTGGAAGCCAATCAATTACATTTGCAATCAACTTGGGGACTAGCAGGAGGGATGTTGAAAGGCTTATTTCAGGGGTAAAGGATTTGCACAGTAAATTTTTTGAAGAAAGCAAGCTAAAATCTGATGTGGGGCATGATATTTGTACTCCAGCTGCCTATTCTTCCATGCAACTCAGTCCTCGGGATGCATTTTTTGCAAAAAAGGAGAGAGTACATAGCAGAGAGAGCGTTGGAAGGATCTGTGGAGAGTTAATCTGTCCATACCCACCAGGTATTCCGCTCCTGATTCCTGGTGAAGTTATATCTGAGGAAGCTCTGTCTCACCTGTTAAATGCTATGAGGATGGGGGCTGAAATTAGTGGAGCATCTGATCATCAGCTTTCTTCTATACTGGTATGTAGTGTATGATAGATCAGGAAAAGCCAGTTTTATGGTTACTGGAGATGCTCAACTTGGGGAGGGAGGTGAACTAGATTCAACTTATAGAATGCCTGATGGTTCCAAGGCAAAATGATTAAAGGATGTCGTTGTCCAGAGGAATGCATGACATAACTTGGGCGTAGCTTCTTCAACTTTACGTGGAGAACCACGTCAATAGGAAGAAGTACAAAGTAGAGCCCAGCAAATTTAACCTCAAAGCCGAGCAGTTCAGTACAGGTAACTTGTTCCCATGTGTAATAGTGTGAATTTTTTCATCCCATGTCTTGTACATAAAAAAAAGAACCAGCATTATCAACCATCATGACCTTTTTAAGTTGTGCTACTAAGCATTCTCTTACTCCGTATATTTGGACTTCTTCAATCACCGAAGAAGATGAATTCTCTACTCCATGCAGCCGTTTGACAACATTTATGCATTTCCTTCATGAAAGGAGATCTTCTCAGTAGAGTGCGATGGCCCATAAACATTGATGACATAAATAATGCAGATGCAGTCTGGTAGTTAACAATTTCCTTCCTCAGTTGATAGAGAAAGAACCATATCATCATTTTTAGTTCAACCAAATAGTAAGCCCTCCTGATATTCCAGTTGACTCGACACAAATCTCCTGAAAAAAGTGGTTTAGACCAAATTCAGTAATCACTAAGCTGTCAGTTCTTGTCATGTTTGGTTTCCTGAGTACAAGACAAGCACATTGGCATTTGCTTGAAAGAACATCTGAACAGTTTTTTTTCTCTTCCTTTCCTTATAGAGTCTGCTCTTCCCTTTCTAACATCCAAACAGCAAATATCAGTTCCATATGCTAGTTTTATATTTGTTGTGAGCAACTTATTCAAAATAGTATTCTACATAATGTTTAGTAGTGACCACTTACCAAATCAAATTGCAGTTTGGTTCACTTGATTTGTTTTGGTTGGGTCGACTTGAATGAATACTTGTTCTGCTCTTTTACATACATGGATCCTTTTACCCATCATTATTAAATGCTGAGTCTGAGAAAACAGTCTCTTTTTGATGGTGGGTGGTACAGGTGAAAACTTTAGATGGCATGGAGATCCACAATTGTTGCACTACCATGGCAGCCATCTCGAGAAGAGAAAGGGGAGAAAAAAGATTCCTTGTTTGCAAGCATCCTTCTCCATGTGACCGACCCCCCTTCACATTTATTTTTATTATAACATGTCTACGGAAAAATTTAAATCTCGTTGAACTTAGCTTAGATATGGATAGGAGGGAGAAATTTTCAATTAAGCATAAACTGTAAGACTATTATTCTTACTAGTTAAAAAAATGTATTTTTTAAAATTTTTGGTATGGGGAGAATTTTATTTTATTTTTAAAAATAAATTATTCTAATTTAATAATGGAAGATTTCATTATAAAAAATTCTTTTTTTCTATCTTCTACGTTTTGTTTTGTATCATGGATGCAAAAAAGAAATTATTTATTTAATTATTTTGTTAAAGAAGAACCTTTTGTTCAAATCCTCCATAAACAAACAGTATAAGCTATGACTAAAACAAAAGAAAAAAATCCAAAATTTTAATTTCCAAATGTTGGCAGTAGCCAACGCCGACCTACTTTTTCAATGCAAACAGAATTGTGCATAATAAATGATATTGAATTTTAATCGTAATTATATGCAATAAATGAGTTTGAATTTTAATACTAATTAATATGCATACTTCATGGTCCCATTATTTCATATTCATCTCCTCACCCAAAATTTAACTCACCATCTTTTTGTTTTATTTTTATGAATTTTATTGCATTTATATTTATAATAATATAGTATGAAATATAATAAATCAAAAACCATTTGTTTAATTAATTAAATTAAATAATAGGTGGAGAAGTAATTTTTTTAGTTAATTAAAATAATAAAAAATTTACACACTCATGGTCACATAAAAGTTAAAAAAGAAAAAAATCAGGTAACAAATGATCATAAAACTAATTAGCATTAAATCATAGTCCTAAAATAGATTTTTTTTAAAAAAGGTAACATCTGATTATAAAAAAATTGGTGCATGTCTTAGAATAAAGATATTATAATTTATGTTTTAGTGGTCATATTAGTGTTAAAAGATATTTTAGATGAAAGTTTATCTACAAATTTTTGGTACAAAAGAACTCCAAAATGACAGCATTTGATACTAAAATATTATTTTAAATTATATTTATAATAAACACTTTAATCTAATATTTGACCTGAAAATAATTCTAAATACAACAAAAAAATAATTTCTAAAAAAATTTAATAAAATTTAAACCCATACTATCACTATTCACATGACTCAATCACTTTAATTAGATGAGTATTAATTTTATAAATAAAAAATAATATAATATAATAAAAAATAGTAGCTAATAATTATTTAATTAAATTCAAATCTATAATATATATATATTTTAAAAAATTTAACTTGAACTTTAAAGAAATAAAATTAATATATATAATTAACATATTTGGGTCGACTCGAATCCAACCCAACCATATGAAAAAGAAGCCTACCGCGACAAAATTTAAACGGCAGGGGGAAGAAGAGGAAGAGGAAGAGGAAGCACCGACAGACGCACCGTACGCTAAAAATTCCCTTCAATTTTGCAAATAATAAATCATTTCCATCCAAATGCCAACAAATTGTGCGACCCGTGTCGCTCATCCTCCTCCTCCTCCCCCCATCTCCACCACTTCCGCCGGGCAGCGGCCAGCGCCGACGCCGACGCCGACGAACCGCGTCTTTTAATCCTTCTTCCTGCCAGCGACCGATCCTTCCGCCTTCCCTCGTCCGCCGCCATCTACTCCCCGTTTCGACGACTCCTCTCGTGCTTGCCTGCTTGCTTGCTGATGCGCTTGAGGTCATGCCATGGCGGTCATCAAGGTCGCCATTGTTGAGTTCTGCCGCTGGATTTTTGGGGGAGGAAGGCTTGCTTTCTCCTCCTCCTCCTCCTCCTCCAAGTCCAAGCTCACGGTTCTCTCTGCCTTCCTTGTTTTCCTCGTCGTGCTGACCGCCTCCCTCTTTGCCATCTCCTCCACGCCTCTCTTCTCCTCTGGTTCCTTTTCTTCTTCTGCTTCTTCTTCCTCCTCCGCTCTGCTCTCGTGGTTCTTCTCGCCATCCGCGGCCAGCACTTCTTTTGATCCTAGGCCGCCGACTCCGCCTCTGACAGTGCCGCTTCTTCCTCCGCCGTCGGCGCCGCAAGAGCAGAAGGCGGAGGGAGACGGTTCGGTTTCGGAGAGTGTCCGTTCGTCGGTGACAGTACCACCTCCTCCTCCGCCATCGGCGCCACAAGAACGGAAGGCGGAGGGAGACGGTTCGGTTTCGGAGAGTGCCCGTTCGTCGGTGACAGTACCACCTCCTCCTCCGCCCTCGGCGCCACAAGAACGGAAGGCGAAGGGAGACGGTTCGGTTTCGGAGAGTGCACGTTCGTCGGTGACAGTGCCACCGCCTCCTCCGCCCTCGGCGCCACAAGAACGGAAGGCGAAGGGAGACGGTTCGGTTTCGGAGAGTGCACGTTCGTCGGTGACAGTGCCACCGCCTCCCCCGCCGTCGGCGACACAAGAAAGGAAAGTGGAGGGAGACGGTTTGGTTTCGGAGAGTGCACGTTCGCCACTGGCAGTGCCACCTCCTCCTCCGCCATCGACGCCACAAGAACGGAAGGTGGAGGGAGACGGTTTGGTTTCGGAGAGTGCACGTTCGCCACTGGCAGTGCCACCTCCTCCCCCGCCGTCGGCGCCACAAGAACGGAAGGCGGAGGGAGACGGTTCGGTTTCGGAAAGTGCACGTTCGCCACTGGCAGTGCCACCTCCTCCTCCGCCATCGGCGCCACAAGAACGGAAGGTGGAGGGAGACGGTTTGGTTTCGGAGAGTGCACGTTCGTCACTGGCAGTGCCACCTCCTCCGCCGTCGGCGCCACTAGAACGGAAGGCGGAGGGAGACGGTTTGGTGTCAGCGAGTGGCTCACCACCGACGCTGCTGCTCACCACCGACGCAAGCAACGGTGGACAAATCCCTAAGGAAGTCGCGTTTGACAAATCGATCCCTTCCGAGAGCCAGTCCTCTAACATAACTACTAGTTGTGGAGGACGGGAGTCAGGCAACAGCACAACTGGAGGCGCTTGTTCGAAGGGGCAGATTATTGTGAGGAAGAATGCAACCGACGACCAAGACCATCAGATTAACGAGCATCATCGAGAAGAAAAGAATCAAGGAGGAGGAAGGCCCAGCGGCACGGTGGAGGCAGCGGTAACGAAGGCTGTTGATGCGGCGAAAAGTAATAGTTCCAGTTCTTCTGTTGATGCGAAGGCCGCTGCCCTTCCTGTTGAAGTGAAGGCCATGGGAGGTCGCTCTGAGTCTGCGCCTTGTGATATCTTCGATGGAAGATGGGTGTGGGATGAAAAAAATGAGCCATACTATCCTCCAGGCTCTTGTCCCCACATCGATGACGACTTCAATTGCCATAAAAATGGCAGGCTCGACCGGATGTTTCTGAAATGGAGATGGCAACCTTTTGGCTGCGACATTCCGAGGTTAGTGCTGGCTTATGCGATTGCACTTGATTGATTTCCTATATGTGTTTCACATGCCTTTTCTCTTGTTGATCTCTCTTCCATTAGTTGCTAATCATTACCTCGAGAAGAATTAAGGAATTTTTATTTGTTTTTACCTATATATGAAGTTTATTGCAAGATTTTAACATCTATGCGAATTATGGCCCTACTGCCCTTATTAGGAGTATTCTAGCACAATCTTTGTGGTACTCTTTGCTTGTGTACAAATTAAGATCAGATGAAGTCCTAGAACTAGAAAGTGTAGATATAAATCTGACTCTTATGAGTGAATCCACATCATTTCTGACTAACCGACGATGCAACTTAAGAAACCAGGGTTTTTAGTAAGGAAAACAATCTCCTTGTTATGCAAATGTATGCTTCATAGATTGGTTCTCCTCAGGCTTGCATCGGTGGGAGTTTTGTGCTTAGGAGGACCCCTCCAGCTTGCCTCCTCTAAAGCTTTTTATTTTACCATATAAATGGTGGTATCCCTTTGATTACTTAAGCTGTAACTGGTTTTTTCAAAATCTAACCAAACTGAAGTTTGTAAAACTGAACACAACGTAGATTTGTCAAATCAAACTAAGCTGCATTTTGTATCCAACCTGAAACAAACTCAAACTAAGATCTCAAACTGAGACCAGTTTTCTTCGTTGCAGACCTCAAGTTTAGACTAAAATGCTAAAAAGTTCCAAACACTTGTAACGTGTAAAGAGATAATAAATTTTTTTATTATCAATTTAAGTATCAACACATTAAAACACCTGTGAATAAAAATAATTCAACAAGTAATTACTGTTAAATAATTACAATCTTTCATCACTTAGTCACATGTATCAATCAGAAAATAACATATTATCTGTAAATACACAGCTGTCAAAGTGAAGTATTAATGTAACAAGCTAAACAATTTAAAGAACAGTGGAGTATAACTTAACTTACATGTTCACACACTTTGCAAGTTCAAAGCCTTAGATTGTTCAAAACACATCTAAATAATAAGAATGCACTGATGGAGATTTTCAATACACTGATGTAAAAAATCAAGCAATGAAGATTTAGCAGGTTGTGTTTCCATATTGCTGATGGAGATTTAGAAATCATGATTTCTGTAGAAACTTGCTATCTGAAAAATAGCGGATTACAGTGAATAAAGAAAGAAAAGAGTCGATCAACAGCGTACTCTGCCAGCCAAGGATCGTTAAG
The DNA here is from genome assembly GCA_030544415.1 of Thalia dealbata. NCBI lineage: Eukaryota > Viridiplantae > Streptophyta > Magnoliopsida > Zingiberales > Marantaceae > Thalia > Thalia dealbata. The sequence continues at coordinate 17,945,124 of CM060457.1, forward strand.
ATGGGTTAGGATGCAACACTGATGTCAATGATTGGCACTTGGTAATTCCACAATAGTCTTAGGAGACTACTCAAGTGGTTAATGATATGGCAGAATTCAAATGGACTGTCAAGTGAGGAGGGGAACATGTAGTGGCATCATTTTGAGATTGAGTATTCATTGTTGATCGAGGGAAGAGATGAGGGTGTAATAGGTCATTAGGTATTTGCTTTTTTTTAAAAAAAATCAAATTTTAGGGTTTAGTTGGTGAAAATTTTTCAAAATTTTGTTTTGAAACGTAACCTAAAAATAATAATGGTGTTTAGTAAATGTTTTGGTTGAGAATGAAAACAAAAAACTGCTTCCACCTGGCTATTGTATTCTGTAGGTATGAAATTTGTTAAGTTTTTTTTTTTCAAAAATCGTTTCCATATTTTTAAAACGAAAATTTGAAAAATTTCTTCAACTTCAAATGCAACCTTAAGTTTTGGTTTGTTTTAGAAATAATCAAATATTAGGTTTGTGTTTGTTTGTTTGTTATTCGTTTTAAATTGAATACCCAAAACCTAACTGACAGTAAATGCCATTTCTAAACTTGACATGAACTAGTTTTAAGTGGAAAATCAACCTGACGCTTTCATGGTTTTGGCTATCATGTTGGAGATGGTATGCAAATATTTACGTAGGTTTTTCTTTAGATGAAGATACTTCATTGTCCTTGAAAAGAAGAACATGTGGATTTTTTTTTTCCTTTGGTACTGGTGGCAATACAACTTGGGTATCTTGAACCGGCTGGTAAATTTTTACAAACTAGCATAACAATGCCTTGTCATAAGTCTTCCTTCAAGCTTGTTCTGATTTCTTCTTTCTATTTTCTCTATCTTGGCCGGATCATGCATATCCTTCAATGCATCTATACTGTACGCAAGATAAAAAATATGCACCAGTAGAATAGTTCTCAATCAAAGGCAAAAAAGTGCAGATAGCAAACTAATTTAAAATGTCTTTGAGGGTAAATTTTTCCATTGAAATCATGTCATTTAATAATGTCTTTACTTATCATAAGGATTGTCATTTCCCCCCCATCTTACAGGTTAAATGCCAGTGATTTTCTACAAAGACTAAGAGGCAAAAGGTTAATTTTTGTTGGTGACTCACTCAATCGGAATATGTGGGAGTCTCTAGTTTGTATTCTTCGTAACAGTATTGAAAATAAAAACAGAGTATACGAGGTTTCTGGAAGAAGGCAATTCAAAACCAAAGGCCGGAAAAGACAGTCAAAAACCAAAGGGTACTATTCATTCAAATTTGCGGTAATTGCAACTTTCTTTTTCTAGCCTCTTTTTTTGTCTTGTTAATATTTTGACATCCAACTTATATCTGTCAACTTCATTCTAGGATTATGAATGCTCTGTTGATTTCGTAAGATCAACATTTCTGGTAAAGGAGGTACCATTTAAGAATGAAAATGGATTGGATGATGAGAGGCTAAGATTGGATTTAATGGACGAAACAACCGTAGCATACAAGGAAGCTGATGTTATAGTTTTCAATACAGGCCATTGGTGGACTCATGAGAAAACATCTAAAGGGTAAGTTACTGTTTTAGCAACAATTTGTTCGTGTTCTTTTCTATATATAAAATTGTTTTAGCACCAATATTATTATTGTAGTTTCCATTGGCTGGTAACTCTGATGTTTAAGGAAAAACTGCACCTTCATGACTTCTCATATTCTTCTACTTCCTCTCTTGTAAATATCTGCAATCAGAATTCCTTATCCTTTTATATTTCAAGGAATAAGAGTTAATAAGTGAATTTATTTTCTTTTTTGCTTTCTCTTGTGCTACGTTCATGCCAAAATGCTACTGTTACTTCATCTGCCAATAACTCTTGCCTAATCTGAAGGAATACAATAATACTTCTGGGACAATTGCAAAAAATATTTTTTTATTTGCAAATACCTTCTTTCACTTCTTTTGAAAACTTATATGCCCCTCTCCCCCTAAAAAATACGTGCCTGACAAGCCCTGAAGTTCAAAATTGCCATGTAATTTAACATTATTTTGAAGAACACATTTTTCGGACCACAATCCGAAAAATTGATCAAATGAGGAGATAGGTGCATCTAGTGTTTTCCTTAAAGCTTAATAAGTATTGAACCTACAACCTCCTGTATAGAGTCTTATTGTTCTAACTAGAGGAGCGTGCACTTTTTAAACACTCCCTATATACAGTCCCATATAGGTGCATCTAGTTGATATGGAATTTCTTGAGAGAAAAAAAGTCACAGTGGCAATTTTTAAACAACGTGGCCTTTTGTAGAGGCATAATTGCAATTAGTCTATAATGCAGGGGATGTTAAACTCCAAAGAAGGGTGAAAGAGCATGGAGGGTTTTTGCAAATCGAGTTCAAGGTAGCATTTCCTTAATTAACACCTACTCCATACTAGACAAGTGGAGGTTAAAACTGATTGAGGACATTTGTGATCATGAGAATCATTGTTGGTTTGTATCATTTAGGTATAAGTTGAAACTATGGTTAAAATTTAAACATTATCTTATTACATAAATGAATTTATGTTTATGTTCCTCATTCCATTATCTTTTCTCATATATGAACATCAGGATCAATTATTATCAAGAAGGTAATCATGTATATCCAGTGCTAAAAGTCATGGAAGCTTTCAAGAGGGCGCTGACTACTTGGTCCAGATGGATTGACAAGAACATCGATACCAGAAAAACTGAAGTCATCTTCAGGGGATATTCTTTAACACATTTCAGGTAAAACTAAGATTAAGATCTCTTTCATTTTGTTTGTCTTCATGGTCAATTGACTAAATCCTCAGAATGATTAGTTCAGAATTCACCTTTAGCCTACCGATTGTTGGAGTGGTGATTCTGAAGGTTTTATAGCAGTATTTTTTTTCCCGACAAAATGAAGTGGAACAAGTCCACTGCCTGCTTTTATATTTGAGATGATGAAGAATATACAATCCATATACAGCTCAAAAATGTTGATCTGGGTTTCTGTATCAGAAATCCATCAAAAGTCTGATTTCTGCATCTATGCAGACTCAGTGAGTGGAGTGATTGTAGATCCTGTATATCAAATCAGTTTCAACAAAAACTGCTTCCAAAGATGAAAAACACAGCCGATACATCAAGTATCCGTAGTTGATTAATACAATCAGCCGCCAAGTGCTCCACTTGTGAACTTGTTCAGCTGATACAGCAGGAACCAGCGATCTGATACTGTGGGTATCAGAACTGATGGATCCTTGCCATGGCACTGGTCCCTTGCCATGCATGTTGCTGAGCATTACATTGCATATTAACTTGCCATACTTAAGGCAAACTTTTCCACCCTGCCACCAAGCTGTAAACCAACCAATTCAAAGTGACTTATCATAGTTTAGCCATGGGCAGATCTCTTACCAGGATCTAAGCTCCATAAGCCATAAAAGCGTGATTCTAGATTTATCCCAGGGCTCATGCTTGAATATGTAACTGTTCCTGGTCAGCCATAGCACCCAAAAGAGTGCCTGCTATTGGTTGGCTCTTCCATTATCATGCCCCGATCTGCGATTGATGGGTTAACCCGCACCCTGAAATGTGGACTAAAGGGATCTTTCTAGTTTCTTCTAATATTTTCTGAACTGTAGTTAAGAAACTTGGCATGTCAGCTTAAACCACAAGAGACCTAGGAGTGTCTTTTAGAACTTCTGTGCGTACCGTACATTCTGTGCAGGAGGAGAAAGGGAACAGTTTATTAGAGAATGAGCCAAGATCATACTAAGTGCAAACCTTACAATAGGCTCTGCTTTCGAAGGTTACCATTGTATTCCAGATCATGGTCCCATCCAACCTTGTAATAGAGTAATGCAGATGCAGATTGAACTAATTCTTCGTGATAGAGGTCTGAGGCAAAGTTATAAAGCTATTGCTAGGGATATCTCGTGGTTGTGGTTGACATTTAACCTATTATCTTGGAAAATATAATGTGCGTAATTTACACTCATATTATACCTGCGAAGAACTTAAAATTCTGATGCATCATAAGTTGTTCAATTCATTTCAGGGGAGGTCAGTGGAACTCAGGAGGGCAGTGCCACAAGGAAACCGAGCCCATCTTCAACCAGACATATCTTTCCAAGTACCCTTCCAAGATGAGAGCTCTGGAGTACATCCTGAAGGGTATGAGAACGCCAGTAGTATATCTAAACATCAGTAGGCTGACAGATTACAGGAAGGATGGGCACCCATCAATATACAGGCAGAGATATGCTTCAGTGGAAGAGCAGATTGCTGCGGAGAAGTATCAGGACTGCAGCCACTGGTGCTTGCCTGGAGTTCCTGACTCATGGAATGAGCTTCTCTATGCATCCCTGCTCATTGCCGGTAGAGGATCATGGGGAAAAACATGAAAAGTATGCCATCAGTTGCATTTTACTGTGAGAGTTTAATAAAAAAAGAAAAATCAATCTTAAGTTCTCTTTCATTGTTTTTGGTTGGTTAGAGAAAAAAGGTAATTGATTTTAGTCTTTGATCAATTCATTTGGTTCTCTAATCTCTATTGCATATGATAATTGTGGTAGGTAGGCAGGCACATATCACCGCCTGTGACTTTGAATTTAAAAAATAAGATAATGGTCAAAGAATGAATCATTCACTCAAAGGAACAAAAAAAGGACCAAAAGGTAGAGGAAAAATTATTCCATTTCTAGAGAGTCAAATTTATCTACAAGAGCAAATTTATCAAAGAAAAAAGATCCAACATAGCTAAGTAGTCACACAACTAGAAAGCATTTCTTGGCTGTACTCATTATCAGTTTGTGAGCTATGAATCTTTCACAAATCTTGCACTTCAACTTATTTAAAATTTCAACCAAAATATGGGTCGATACTCTTTTATATTTTAGCCTAATTTACATGTTCTTTTTTATTATTTAAAAATAATGACATTCTTTTTTTACTTTATCCTTTCCATATCTAACGTATTTTTACTTTTTTATAATTAATATATTTTATCACCTGTGTCTTTTTTATTATTTAAAAATAATGTAATTCTAGTTTGGTGAAGTACAAGTGCCAGTGTACCCATTCTAGATTGTTACTTTATTGAGCATGTGGTAGTCAATGCACTTTTGTATCCTGTCATTCTTTTGGAATAGAATTGGGCACCAAGGGGGGCCCTAGAAGGTTAGATGAGGTTGACTTATGGAAGGTCATCGAGCTATCATTTGAGCTTAGTCAACTTAGTCGGAGTAAGGTGCTTGGGTTGAGGTCGTCCTCGTGACTAGTAAGTTGATGTGATGATCTATCACTCGTCAAGGAGGTAGAGAGCATAGGAGTTCACTTAGCATCAGATCATCAAACTCCTTGATGAGCGCATCTATGACCTTCAGGATCATGTCGTCACCTTGGCACGATGAAGCTTCTTCCTTGATTATCATGACGAAAGTCGGTTCGTCATGATCTTGCCTTGTCTTTAGTTGTATGGTGGACAATATTCCCACCCTTGGCTGTGAGGTCTGCATAGTCGTTGACGTCACCACCTTTGACATCTCAGTATTACCTTGTGTGAAGGTTGTTATGTTGTATTGAGAATCATGACACTACCAGAGTGTGGGGCCACTATAGCCTTGGTGGTGAAGAAGAAATTTGTGCCCAAGGAAGTCATCAAGGGGCATGATCGTGAAGTCCACGAGATCTGTCCATCCTTCTAGCATGGTTTCCATACCTCGGATGATTTTGGATGCAGTCGCCCTACATTCACTGTCTTGATTCTATGACTGATTATTTCCACACAGTTCGAGTGCTCTCATAACTTCCTCTCATGAAGGCATCTCTTTGCTCAAGCTGGCCTCTAGTTTATGGTTGCTAGTCTCGACGGAAAGTGTATAATTTATCATCCTCCGACATATTACGTAGATCTAGAAAGATGGAATATTAACTCTAAACGTAATCCTGGATGGACTTACTTTGCCTTATGGGATTAGAGTTTGTCTCAAGCTACTCATGCTACATTTAGGGGTAGGCACTGGGCTCATAGTTCCTTCTTTATTGAGCTCCAAGTGTCCACATGGTCGATCACCTTGGATTTGTTGCTAGTTGATCACATTCATGGCCAATGTCACCTTCAATTGTTGCCAGTTGATCATGACAGCAACATTGTGGGATTTGTTGGTTAGCTTGAATGAGGCTTTATTGTGAATTATTAGAACCACTTGATTTGAACCTAGCTTTGATACTAAGTACAATGCCCAAAAATCAATATTGTGCAAGGCATGTGGAATGAACATGCATAAGATGTACGATACCCCCTTCCCAATGAAGAAGTGGATAGGCACGATAGCCTACTAGTTCCAACTACAATCAGGACTCACGATCCACCTGATTTCCACATCAGCTTCCTGAAGTCATTCCACCGTGACAAGGATCCAACATGGCAATAAGGATACGCTCTATCGACTAAAACCAAAGATATCCAAAATCTATCACAACCTAAACATTTCTTAGGGCACGTGGTAGATGGCTTTACTCTTCACATGGTCCCAAATATTTATTATATTATTTCGAAACCTAAATACTGTATAAAATATTTATTAAAGTCTTATTTAAAGAATATTATTGAAATAAAAATGAAAAGTTTAACTTGCATTTTAGATGTAAGGTATTAATTCTTATGCCTCTCGCATGCACTCTACCATCTCTAAAATTTGTATCAAAGTCCTATTAAAAAAATATTACTAAATATCATCGTCAGAACTATAAAGAGGTGGATCTGGATGTCATTAACACAATATGATATCAAAGTAAGATTATATTAGAACACAAGTATATCAAAGCAAGGTTATATTAGGGCATCATTTTTAAAAGATGATTTTTAAAGCATTTTATAAAATAGGGTCCAAAGATTCTAGTGGATTTTAAGTAAGGATTAGTCTAGTGGTCCTAGGTGTAAGTTGTATATATAATATCAATTGTAACATTTGCGTCGAAAACTCAAAATGTAGTCAAAATGAGATATTTCAGGGGAGGAGGTATTAACGAGATAAGAGGATCCCTTTGCCTCCCATATAGTGCTTCCTGAAATAGGCAAACTACACCACTAGTGGTTGGAGGATTAAATTTTACTCCTAAATATTTTTTCCAATGATCATCAGAATGATTCATGCTCAGCCTATACAGTTACAAACACTTGTTTCGCTGATATATGGACCAGCTATTACAGACTAACATACTGAAGTGATTAAAGATAGAGCTAAGAGAGGGTGTAGTGTCATTGGACCTTAGAGTAGTTCTAGTGTTCCACCTCAGGAATAAACCAGGATTTTTACTAGCTCAGGGAAGGAAGCCAAGACTAATCTTGATCTAATTACAGTACTTTATAGTTATTTCAATATTCTACTATAGTACTTATTGATAGTGTTTTCCACATATTTTATATTGATCATGGTTTGCTTGCAAACCATGATAAACTATTAGTTCCTTTGAAAACTTAACTTATGCACACCTCTAAAACAACAATTACTTAAGAACACAGCTTATAAGAATGGTGAGATTATGTTGGGGAATACCAACTTATTAGTAGATCTAATTCTTTTAGAAATGATAGATCTTAATTTAATACTTGGATCGATTGGTTAGCTCGACACAAGAGTAAAATCAATTATTTCTTAGACATGAGGATATAATTTACCTATAATTTATTTCATATGCTTATGTATTAAATAGATAATGCTTAATCAAAACATTCCCCAGTTCAAATTATTAACCTCTCTATATATGGTTCCACTATTATATATGGTTCAACTATAATAGTGGATGGTTGTGTGAGCCCTAAGTACATCACCTTAAGAAAGATATGTGGTATGACAAATTTGGAAAATATTTGAGCCAGGTTGCTTTCCTAGGACCCGTGGGTTATGGGCCCACCATGCTTTCGCTATGCCATTCTGATATTATGGTCAAAATTTCATCGAAAGATTTCCTCATAGTCGGCTAAATGATTATCAGAACCGTAAAGAGGTGGATCTAGGTAGTATCAGAGCAAGGTTATATCAAAATATGTATATATTATAATAAGATTGTATAGAAATAAGGTTATATTAGGACATGGTTTTCAGAAAATGATTTTTTAAAAATATTTTATAAAATAGGATCTAAAAAGTCCAGTGGATCTTAAATAAGGAATAATCTAGTGGCTTTAAGGTGTAAGTTATATATGTAATATCAATTGTAATATTTGTGCAAAAAAATTAGAATGCAACTAGAATGAGATATTTTAGAGAGGAGACATGAGAATTCCTTTGTCTCCTATACAATGCCTTCTAAAATGGGTCAAACTGCACCACTCGTGGTTAGAGGAGAAAATTTTACTCCTAAATATTTTCAAACAACCATCATAATGATAAAAGCTTAGCTTGTACACTTACATATCTATGACATATGAATATATCTACATAGAGAAAAATAGAGAGATACACAAATACATATCTATATGCCGGAGGTTGATAAAGTGTAGTGCTATATAAATGAAGTGATCAAGTGTTCTAGTAGAGGTTTTATATGTGGTTGAAGGGTGGTTAATGCTTGGTGTCCAAAATAAGTTAGTATTTGCTCTTATTCAAGACTCCTTCCAATATTTGCTATCTTTGTTTGACTTTGAAAGCTAACATATGCACCTCTTTTTCCTGAAAACTAGATGTATGGTGAAAAAATACCCAATGAGACTTCTTGATCTATATATGATTCTGCTTCATCTTTAGGTGCATATGACTAGGATGACATTATACTAGTTTACCAATAACGTTGTTACTATAATGATGTTAAGTTTTGTTTGCACTCCCATGTGCCACCTAGAGAGAGGGGCATAGGGTGAAAGTGCTAGGTTAGTAGGATGGGTGGTTAGATAAATCCTAATTGATACCGATTCTCTAGACTAACTATGATAAACTAGCTAGTAAGGTCCAGTAGGCAACTTAGGGAGAAAGGGATCTATATTCTTGTATTCTCGTATTATTATTCTGATTTGTGTACCGTGTGATGATTTATACCTCTTCATGAGGTGATAGTTTATAACTACAACTATCATTGATTATGCTAGCCCTAGATATATTCACGTGTGACTTGTCGTGTGTTATTCCTTTTGGGACATTTCATATGGATAGCTGTATTTGCTTCAATTATTATTGTTCTCTCTTTCTACCATATGTTCTCAGTTGTACATTGTTCTCTATCTAGTTCACTGGGTACAACATTACTCACCCCATCGGGAGACTCATTTTTATTTTTCAGGACTATAACAAAAGAGAGACTCTTAGTTAATCAAACGAGTAGCCGGAACCAGGTGCCCATCTTTTGAAAAGTAGAATAGTATTATCATTATTTTGTGTAAATAGAGATCCACTGGATATATATTTTATGTATTTTTAGACATGTGTCCTATTTTAATCATAAGATATTTGTATAAAGTGTTTCATTGTATATGAGATATGGTTTTAAAAAATGCATAGTTCTAGAATTATATTGACATATTATTTGTCACGCCCCAAACTACCTTTAGGCACATGGCAACCGCCGTATAAGTTGTGCTACAACACCACAACTTATACAAGACTTAAAAGTATTACAAAGCACCATAATTTTTATTAATTAAACAAACGAAAGCAACCACATTACAAGTAAACCAACACTATCAATTCAAATCTCCATCTAGACTACTAAGTCGATATTGTTCACCAAGCTAAGTTCTCCCTCACTCCCTGCTAATAGCTGACCTGTAACCTGCGCAATAGGGGAAAAATGTGCACATCTGAGTTGCGAGACTCAGTGAGGCTACAGAGAGAGCACCCTAAAAATGGGTATAAGATATTGTACCAACTAATAAGAAAATATATCCACTAAAATTACATATTAAATCAACATGTCAATAATATAATACATCAACAAATAGGAAACATCATGAACATGATCATAACATGGCACATAACAGGACATAAGAAATATGATGATACCAATACTACTAAATCAAAGATATCATACCTCTTTAATTAATATTTCATCATTTATCCATTCTACACCTAAGGCAGCTGGCCTATGTTTAAGGTAAATCCCTCGTCAGAGATTACCCCAAACCCGTCAGTATCAACTCTATGTCTCTGTCCTATATGCCTGTACACTGACGTTGGCAGAAGGAGCTGGTGATCACGGTACCCCTTCTCGCTAACACAAGATCTTTCCAAGCCAAGTAACCATACAGCGCTGTAATTCTGCACCATAGCAGGATCACCATACCAAATCACAAATCATAAACATCTACAGCCTAGCAAGCTGAGATCCACCATATATGATACCAATGAACCTAGACTGCTCAGGGATCCCACCATTGTTGAGCATGCCAGCGTCAATCAGGTTCCCTAGCCTCGGTAGCGCATGAGATGGTACTGTTCCTAGTACACCCTCTACCTTGTGTAACACAATTAAATTGAGTTCTATACCGAAGCGAGATCCTGGCTACACCAAGGTATTAGTGACTTAGGTCAACCGAACTTGCATTTCCACCTTACTAGCACATGTCTCCTAACCAAATGTTGGCACATACGACGCCTAAGAACTTAACATCCTCTCTTAAGTTATCATAACCCTAAGATGTATAGAGTTCTTAATCATATATCAAATTAGATCACTCTAGGTGTTATCATAACATCACCCTAAAGTGTCTCAAGTATTATCTCATGTCCACATGTTCCATGTTCTCGCTAAGTGTCTCTACATCTTTAGCAACATGAACATATCAAATAATATCATAACATGAGCATAATATCAATAACATGCATATAACAGTATCAATTCACATACCAGCATGGTATAACTTACAACTCACATCAGGAGCAAATATATGACAGCATCATATATTGACTAGAATGATATTATTTTCAAACTCATATCAAGAGCATGCTTATTATAATATCAGCAGGAACTAACATGATATAACTTCTAGCAATTCACATGTTAATTAAATATGCAACCAAGCAGATATATAACTTATCAACATGTACAATAAGTTATCAGCATGCCGGTGCTGAGGGTGTCGGACCGGGATCCCTGATTTACTTCTTGAATTTTGATCACATAGCTTGATGAATTCCTTAGTGATTCATTCTTTTGCATGGCTCATATGGTCATATCTTCCTTGGAAGGGTGAAATCTCAAATTGGTTACCCATGTACCATCCGGGGGACACCCTGGAGCCGAAACAACGCACAACTTGACGGCCAAAGGAAACACCCCCCCAGCCCCACAAAACCTGGAGGCCTAGTTTACCCACGTGCCGTCAAGCTCCTCTGCTCGACGCTGCTACAGCAGACGCCGCCGCCGCCTTTCCCCGACGATCGTCGCCGCTCTGCTGCCGCAACCGCGACGGGACGATGCGCACCTATTCTCCCCATCGTTCCTCGACCCACCGGCTGCTTATTCTCGCCACCCATGGCTCTCGACCTCCATAAAGGTCGGTGCACGAAAACTCCACCGAACCGATTGATCTCCTCCGACCACCGCCGCTGCACCTTCACCGGTATTTCCACTTCTTCAATTCGATGCCATGGAAGTCGAATTTCTTGCGGAAGACTCGCTGCGGAAGGAGAAGTGCTCATCACGCCACCCGCCGAAGAATTCGACGGGATCAGGGGAAGAGTCGCTCTTTCCCCTGTTCCGCCACCCCTTCTCTCTCTCCGCCGGTTTCTGGCCTTTCTGCCACGGCCACCACACGCCAACCACTCCAACAGGAGTCGCATCGACTCCAGATTGAATTCCGCGGTGGGAGGAAACACTTGCCGCACTCTCCGCCGGCGAGATTGACGGCGATAGGATCCGCCCTTCCTCACCAC
>CM060457.1:17961998-18021998 GCA_030544415.1 Thalia dealbata
CGATGTGGGATTCCTCGCCGTGCGCTCAGTGGCGAGCTGCTCCGGATCCCTCGCCGCAAGATCATCTTCGATCTCTCCCCTTCATCGCCCCTTTTTGCTGAATGCACGATCACCATCCAATTGAACCTTCACCGAATCATGAGGTCGAATCTCTAAACTCCACCTCTTTGATCTCAAATTACATGTGTTTCCCATCTGTTTGAAGATTGATGCTATGCTCTATTTAGACAATGACGTTGATTAATCTCATACGTGCATGATTAATGAATTAATGATGTTGTAGCCATGTGTGGTTCATAGTGATTTGATATGTTGCTGCTGCATTTCTTACGGTGGTTGACGATGGATTGGTATTTACTTGATTATACGGTGTTATTGATTTTAATGATGTTGGATGAATAGTGATGATGTGGTATCCGATTTGATTGTGATGGTATTATATGGGCTTGTTATTAATCTAATGGTGAATTTTGGATGGCTATAATGTGAAAGAATTTTATCCATGATGATGATGATTGCTGATGAAATTTTGAGATGGTGATTGAATCTGAATTGTTGATGTGTTTGATGCTATGATTGAATGATGATGATGATGTTGTGTGCTGTGAATGTTGAGTTTTGATCATAGTTGCTGAATGTTGAGTTTTGGTGCTCAGTTGATGATGTTTTGATTTGATTTGGTTGATAGTGTTATAATTTGGAGGGTGTTGGTGTTTGGTTGATGATGTTTTGGGAATGTGATTTATAAGGTTGTGAATTCCATGCCTTTGATTAATCTGATGTGGTATGCCGTTGATAAGGTTGTGAGGATTGGTGGTGGATTCTATGTTGATTATTGATGATTGATGTTGAATTTTGGTGGTGGATTCTATGTTGATTATTGATGATTGATGTTGGTGGGTGTGGGATGGATTTGGATTGTTAGATGGGAACTATATACTTTGATGGATTATAAATGGCTGAAAATAATCTATCTCCCCACCTCCTACTCATTTTCCTATTTCTCCGTTTATCCCTTACTTAGAGCTTATGCATAAAATGTTATAATAGAGAATCTTATTTATAAGATGGTGTTAATGAGTTTGATGAGTATGGTGCTTTATAAGGTGGTTTGAAGATGGTGTTAATGAGTTTGATGAGTATGGTGCTTTATAAGGTGGTTTGAAGATGGTGTTAATGAGTTTGATGGTGGTGGTGATGTGGATTTGATGCTTTATAAGGTGGTTTGAAGATGGTGTTAATGAGTTTGATGAGTATGGAACTTTGATGGATGGATTTAATAGTGATGATGAGTATGGTGTTAATGAGTTTGATGGTGGCGGTGATGTGGATTTGATGCTTTATAAGGTGGTTTGAAGATGGTGTTAACGAGTTTGATGAGTATGGTACTTTGATGGTTGAATTTAATAGTGATGAGTACTTTTATTATTATGCATGTACTATAATAATTATGATTATAATGGTATGGGGAATCGAATGCATGTCAACACTAAGGCATAATGTGTGACTTCCACTTAGCTAGTGATGATATGTTGTAAGTTAATTGAAGTAGAAAATGATTAGTTTAGATTATGGATTATGTGAAATTTTAATTAGACTTTTAAAGGATCTGAGACTTGATTGATTGGAGATTTGGATTAAGGTTAATAAATTAAATAAGGTTAATCAATTAGGATTAGTTTGGGGTAGGTAAAGCTAATTGAATAATGATTCAACCTAGGATGAGTTAGGTGAGCAAAATAGTAAAGATGATGGTTTTGGTATGTTGGAGATAATATTAATGATAAATAATATTAAATGGTTAAATCTAAAGGAAATGTTACTTGTAATAGGTTGACCACCTCGAAACAATTAACGACTTGAAGCTATTGTACGGTTGGTTCCGAAGAACGAACTACAACATCCAGGTGCGTTGGTTCACTGAATGTAGGATTTATTTAAGATAGGGAATTCCTACCGAGGTGTTCTTAGGAAATATCTCGGATGCCTTAAATATAATAAAAATAAAATGCATGCTATGTTTATATGTAAATGCATGTTAGTATGATTTACTTTGTCTATATGCATGACATGCCATGTTTACCATGCTACTTATTTAACATGTCTATGAATCTTATCCTGCATGCTATATTATTTATCTTTGCTATGATAGCACGATTACCATGCAGTTATAGATAAGAATGATGACATGTTAGAAACTCTTAGGAGACATCACTAGGAATCAGACAGGAAGGGGTACTGCTTGCATACCCCGTTTGACCATGGCATACCGCCGATGGTCAGAATGGTGATGCTCCACCACACACCACTCCCGAGGCTACACATAGCTTGGATACTGGGAGCTGGTGGGGAAAGGGACTGTACACACTCCAAGGTCACAATAAACTATCTGATGATTTCTACCCGCACGAGTGTCGTTTCAGGAGCCTCGTGATAGTCCTGAGATGGTTAGCCGGGACGAACCAGAATAAGAACCTAGCAAATATGTCGCCGAGGTTGTAGAATTCCGACGACAGCTAGTCTGCACACCTCTTGGCAGACATCGCTGTTCGGGGATTGGAACGGTGACATCCCTCCGCATAGCCTTGGACAGTGGATCCGTAGACCACACGGCTACCATCCTTGACGATCTGCAGACGGTCGGATGGTGAGTCCGGATCCTAGGGTTGTATTATGTCGACTAAGACAGTGGTCGATGGATTTTATTGATGGTGACCCCGTCTTCGGGCGGTGTTGTAGTACTACACGATTGTTGTTGCCCTTACGGCATCCGGGGAGGATGTAAGGGTACGGCGGTTTCGCTAGGGGAGGCATGGTAGGCGACTAACGAGACCGAGGAGAGTGATCACGGGTCACCCGTCACCTCCGCCAACATCAGTGCAGCGGGCATAGGAAAAGACAAAGACAAAAGGCACTGATGGGCTTATGGGAAGTCCTCGACGGAGGAATTTCTCTAAGCATAGGCTGGCAGCCCGAGTATTGAGACTGATAGACATAGTACACCGTAGATGATATTCCGAAGACACTGATTACATAGTTACTAGAGACAGCTTAGGTGACATCTAGAGCTACAAATGTTGTATTTACATACACAGTTATTTTACTTTTATGTTATGCTTCACATGTATTGTATGAAAACGACTATTAATAAACCCCAGTCATCCTAGATTAATCCTCCTAGCCTTTGGATTCCTTATTTGGTTTCGAGCCGTAAATTAGCACTAGGCCGCAAGGCTGAGCACACCACTTTTCCCCGTGTGTGCAGGTGTATTAGACGATCATACGAGACGGTTGGTGAAGTGATTCCGTCGAAAAGTCTATTTTTATTTATTGATACATTTTATCATAGAATTGTAGTAGGATTATCGGGACTGTGTTAGAAACGATGAGTTAGATATTTTGATTGTAAAATTCCGCTGTGTAAATGATGTATTGGATGATATGTATCACTTGATGCCTTGTATGGGTTCGTTAGGCTCATACGGCGGTTGCCACGTGCCCGACAGTAGGGTCGGGGCGTGACACAGCCCTCAGAGCCAATCCTTTTCCCGAAGTTACGGATCCATTTTGCCGACTTCCCTTGCCTACATTGTTCCATGGGCCAGAGGCTGTTCACCTTGGAGACCTGATGCGGTTATGAGTACGACCAGGCGTGGGCGGCATTCGGTCCTCCGGATTTTCAAGGGCTGCCAAGGGTGCATCGGCCGCCACACGACGTGCGGCGCTCTTCTGGTCACTGGACCCTACCTCCGACTGAGCCGTTTCCAGGGTGGGCGGACCATTAAGCAGAAAAGATAACTCTTCCCGGGGCCCCCGCCAGCATCTCCGGACTTCCTAACGTTGCTGTCGACCGCTACGTCCCGGCTCGGGAATTTTAACCCGATTCCCTTTCGGTGCTCACGTGGCAGACGCGCTCTTTGATGGGCTTCCCCGTCCCTTAAGATCAGCTAACCCATGTGCAAGTGTCGTTCACATGGAACCTTTCACCTCTTCGGCCTTCAAGGTTCTTATTTGAATATTTGCTACTACCACCAAGATCCGCACCGACGGTCACTCCGCCTGGGCTCGCACCCTGGGTTTTGCAGCGGCTGCCGTGCCTTCTTACTCATCGAGGCATGGCCCTCGCCCAGATGACCGGGTGTGGGTTGCGCGCTTCAGCGCCATCCATTTTCGGGGCTAGTTGATTCGGCAGGTGAGTTGTTACACACTCCTTAGCGGATTTCGACTTCCATGAACACCGTCCTGCTGTCTCAATCGACCAACACCCTTTGTGGGGCCTAGGTTAGCGCGCAGTTGGGCACCGTAACCCAGCTTCCGGTTCATCCCGCATCGTCGGTTCTGCTTACAAAAAATGGCCCACTTGGAGCTCTCGATTCCGTGGCATGGCTCAGCGGAGCAGCCACGCCGTCCTACCTATTTAAAGTTTGAGAATAGGTCGAGGGAGTTGCACCCCCGATGCCTCTAGTCATTGGCTTTACCCGATAGAACTCGCGCTCGAGCTCCAGCTATCCCGAGGGATACTTCGGAGGGAACCAACTACTAGATGGTTCGATTAGTCTTTCGCCCCTATACCCAAGTCAAACGAATGATTTGCATGTCAGTATCGCTTCGGGCCTCCACCAGAGTTTTCCTCTGGCTTCGCCTCGCTTAGGCATAGTTCACCATCTTTCGGGTCCCGACAAACACGCTCCAACTCGAACCCTTCACATAAGATTGGGGTCGGCCGGCGGTGCATACCCCGCTGGGTGTGAGGGTTCCCGCCCATCAGCTTCCTTGCGCTTTCCGGGTTTCAGCACCCGTCGACTTGCGCGCATGTCAGACTCCTTGGTCCGTGTTTCAAGACGGGTCAGATGGGGAGCCCACTGGCCGATGCCACAGGCGCGCGGGTACCCCCCGGTGAGGGGCACGCCCGTGGCGTGCGCCATGACCTCGGCCGCACCGACGGTACCCCCACGGATGAACGAACCATCCGGGCTTGCCCCGCCAGTGTGGCCCGCAACGGTCGGCGTCCCGAGCGGAGCGGCGGACTGGCTCTCCCGTTCTGCATCTGGCTGGGGTGCATCGCCAGCCCCCATCTGCTTCCCTCCCGGCAATTTCAAGCACTCTTTGACTCTCTTTTCAAAGTCGTTTTCATCTTTCCCTCACAGTACTTGTTTGTTATCGGTCTCTCGCCCGTATTTAACCTTGGACGGAATTTACCACCCGATTAGGGTTGCATTCCCAAACAACCCAACTCAATGACAGCACCTCGTCGTGCGGCAGGGTCTGGGCCAGACGGGACTCTCCCCTCCCCGGCGCCCCTTTCTAGGGGACTTGGGCCCAGTCTGTCGCTGAGGATGCTTCTCCAGACTACAATTCGAACAACGCGACCGTCCGATTCTCAAGCTGGGCAGATCCCGGTTCGCTCGCCGTTACTATGGGAATCCTCGTAAGTTTCTTCTCCTCTGCTTATTTATATGTTTAAACTCGGGGGGTTGCCCCGCCTGACCTGAGGTTGCAATCCTAGGCCAAAAATTATGGCGTGGGGTGGGGAGTCCCCGGAAGCTTCGCCTCCACAGCAGCGACACGACGTTCGGCTTGCTCGTAGCGCCACCACGCATCGTGTCCGACCACAGGCAACAGACCACTCTTTGGCCAACCGCACCAGGAGGCACAGGGGGGCCACCATCAGCATCCGGCCACCATGCGCGTGCGTGGGGGCACGGAGCGACTACAGCGTGATGCCCAGGCAGGCGTGCCCTCGTCCACAAGGCCTCGGGCACAACTTGCGTTCATAGACTCGATGGTTCACAGGATTCTACAATTCACACCACGTATCACATTTCGCTACGTTCTTCATCGATGCGAGCGCCGAGATATCCGTTGCCGAGAGTCATTCGGTTCCGTAAAAATAACGGTAGCGGGTAGGACGCAATCCCACCCGCCCGCAAGTTTTCTCTTCCTTGGCGCCCACCACGCCGGAGGTTTAGTAGGGAACATCCGCGCCGTAGGGGCACAGACACGCTAGCCCAGGGGCAGGCCTGGGCCGACGACCATCATCGTTGACACGTGCGCGGTCCTCCTCATCGAGGCCTCCAGCAATGATCCTTCCGCAAGTTCACCTACGGAAACCTTGTTACGACTTCTTCTTCCTCTAAATGATAAGGTTCAGTGGACTTCTCAAGACGTCGTGAGCAGCAAACCGCCCCCGTCGCCTCGATCCGAACACTTCACCTGACCATTCAATCGATAGGAGCGACGGGCGGTGTATACAAAGGGCAGGGACATAGTCAACGCGAGTTGATGACTCGCGCTTACTAGGAATTCCTTGTTGAAGACCAACAATTGCAATGATCTATCCCCATCACGATGAAATTTTCTAAGATTACTCGGGCCTATCGGCCAAGGCTATAGACTCATTGAACTATTCCATCTCATGAAAAGTTGGATTTTCAACTGTTGCACGAGAAACATAGTTTCATCTCATTTTTATGGGAGGCAGCCAACTACCTTTCTTCAATGTAAGATATTACTAATTTTTTTTTTTACATGCTTTAGCATCACGTGCTTTCTTCTTATAACTCATAATGGTGATTATGGGTTGTTTGACATTAAAATTAAATCTATTAGTCGTACTTCTTAGAATCAAGAAAAAGAATCAAAATTTAAAACCTAAGGCCAACTAAGATCATAAACGCTAGAAGGAGGGTTTGAACCTCCGACCTTGTGGTTAACAGCCACACGCTCTAGCCAACTGAGCTATTCCAGCTCATGAAAAGGTGAATTTTTAACCATTCCACGTGAACAACATTGAAACTATGCATAGAAAAAACTTATTCTTCTGGCTCGTACTAGTTATTATGAGCTTGTGACAATTGAAATTAAATCGATAATAATAAAAACTAAATATAAAATGAAGAAAACTAGCATGCTAACTTGTACTTTCTTAAAATAAAAAAATGAATCAAAATATTTGGAAGTAAATTGTGCGGCATAATCATTTTTCTTTAGCTAGTCTCTGAAATAAGTTTATCAATTAGAATTAAAAGCAAATAATGGTAAAAGGAGGACTAAAACCTCAAACTTTGTGGTCAATAGCGACACGCTAAGGCCAACTGATATATTTCAGATTATGAATCAAAGGTTTTAAAAATAATTATGGTTTTAGGAAAAAAACTTATCGATCGATTTTAAAGGATATAGAAGAAAGTAACACATTGTGGTTAATAATAACCTACAAATGAACTATTCCAGCTCATGAAAAGTTGGATTTTCAACCGTTGCACGAGAACAAACGAACATAGTTTCATCTCTTTTTTGTTGGAGGCAGCCAAATACCTTTGTTCAATGTAAGATATTTCTGATTATTTTTATTACATGTTTTAGCATCACGTGCTTTCACCTATTAATATTAAAACTAAGTATATAAAAAGCTCATTCTTATAACTCATACTAGTGATCAATAGTTGAGCCCTCACAAGATATTTATAGAGAACTGGGTTCTCTAATATTTTATAAAACACATAACCATAAGGTAACAAACATGATAAATCTAAGGTCATATTGCACCATTTCTCCTAGGTTGTATATTGGATCTAGCTAGATGGCATCATAATAGCTAGTCCGATAATGATCATCAATCAGGAGTCACCCAACTCCCATCCCAATGACAACTAAACTCATCCATGCTCCTCTACACAGGGGGCCCATTGGAGTGCTACTTAACTTACCACTATAGTGTCTCAAACACACTAATAGTCACCCAACTCTCATCTTGGTGACCACCAAACTCATCCATGCTCCTCTATATAGGAGGCCTATAGGAGTGCTAATTAAATTACCTCTATAGTGTCTTAAACCCACTAGAGGCATACAAAATTTCTCAACCCAAATGGCCTTACTATAGTAGGATCTATACTCCAAAAGTCCAGAATGGAAATATAATTTATCATGGTAAATATAATTTATCACGTCCAACAATTTCATTCATTATCAACATTCATATAATATAAAATTAATAACTAACTCATATGAAACACCGCCAAGATCAATCTATTTATTGCCAAAGTATGAGATTTGTATTTTTGCATCAATCGTAATAGTGTAATATATGATTATTTTGAAGGTTGTATAGAAAAAATAATATGGATGACTTATTTGTAAAATTACCTATGGATTTTGAAGTATTGAATTTTGATATAAAAATTATACGATTTTTGATTTGGAATCTAAAGGTGTATGCGAATGTATGCTAAAAATAAAATTTGACAATAATTAAACCTAGGTCTAGAGAGGCTTAAAATCACATAGTTTTTCAAAATTTTATTAATTAAATTAAAATAATTATAACATATAAAATATATTTGACTTACAGAGCTGTGGCGAGGCACACTGCCGCTGCTTTAGCCATTTGAGCATGTTAACTTTTTTCCTTTTGGAGACCCTTTTAGTAAACATCAAATATCGTGTATAAATGATTGGTTTTCTTTATAGGTACATAAAAAAGCCTCTACTATTAGCACTATTCTTCATTGTACTATCTGGTATTTTTATGATTTCTACACCACTAGTAGGGTTCATAGTTTATGATGCTTAAAGCATCATAAGGTCAAGGAAGATCTTGAGCATAATAAGCAAGCATAGATGCTGCAAATGTTGCTAAATCTCATGACTTTTATTTTAAAATGTTAAGATTTTTTACTATGCATTAGTGATCTTTTCTAAACTAGCTTATTCTTTTTATTAGTTTTTCACCTCTTTTTTTTAAGATTGGAACACACGGAGTTCTTGGTAAATTCTGAAACCTCTGAGCTTTTATAGCAACACTAAGAAAAAAAATAGATTTTTTTATAATATAAAATGTTTATCGAAGCTTATGCACAAATTGCTCACGTTTGTGGAAAAACACTCATCCATCAATGCATTACTTAATTTTACAAAAATAAAACCTAAGAAAATTAGATTTAGAGTATGTTCTTTTTTACTTGGGTTCACAGTAGATGATCTAATGATATTTATCTTCTCTCTCTAATTGAAGAATATCATATGCAAATTTTGCTTTATCATTACTTATTTAAAAGCTGTAATTATCAAGTTCAACTTGTCATTGATGTTTGTGCCGATGTTCCTAATCTTATCAAAAGAGATCTTGAAAAATTTATGCAAATAATTACAAATCTAGTAAGCAACTCTTATGAAGTTGACAGAATGAGGTTGCATTCTTATTCGACTACATCTTATGAGTTGTCTATAAAGCAAGAAGCATGCATTCACAAAGATAAATTACAATATAAGAAGAAGAAATATCACGACCCATAGGTCGGCACGTGGCAACCATCGCATGAAGCTTGAGATCCATACAAGGCATAAAAAGAATGAAACATCATACTAAAATTTTTAAATATATCAATATAGTCTTTTAGTACAGTTCCGATATATCCCTAATACAATACTAAGTTCGATGATAGGTGAAAAATATACACTAAAGCGATGTTATACCTCCGACAACGTACTCTTCGTCAGTGACCCCAACTGCTACTCCTACACATGCACACATATCAAACGTGGTGTGCTTAGCCTTGGGGCCTTGTACGACTCGAAATTGTAGTAAGGAATTCAAAGACTAGGGTGGAAGGTTCTAGGATATCTTTGGTTTATCAATCATTATCTTTTTATTTTTTGTATAAAACATGGCATCAGTAAGCAGTACATCAGCATAACAACGTAAGTAGGTAAATGTCTCTAGCTATCATCTGTATTGTGTCAAATATCTGTGTAACTAGTGCATGTTATCAAAAATATTTTCTATCATTATATTATAAGACTCAGGCCACCAGCATATGCTTAGGGAATGCCCTGGTTAGGGACTTCCATAAGCCCATCAATGTCTTACTGTCGATGTCTCTACATATACCCGCTGCATTGATGTTGGCAGAGAGGACGGGTGACCCTAGATAACTCTCCACTATTTTGCTAGTTCTCCTCGATGCCTCTTGTAGTGAAACTGTTGTGCCCGTACATCCTTCCCAGACTCCGTAGGGGCATCGATGACTTGTGTAGACTACACAATGTTCGTAGATAGGGTCACCATCATAAAAGACTTCTTGGCCACGACTGGCAGAGATATCTCCATTTAGATATCTCAAATTGACAAGTACTTAATTCAATAATTGAATGGAATAAGTGTACACTTACATATAACGAAGACTAACTGAGTGGATGCATGTCACGCCCTAAACCTACCTTTGGGCACGTGGCAACCGTCGTATAAGCCGCACTTCAACACCACAACTTATACGAGGCTAAAAAGTATCACAAAGCACTACAACTTAATTAATTAAACATAGCGGAAGCAAATACATTTTACATTTTCAATCAATACTACAAATTCAATCTCCATCTAGATTTCAAAAAAATAAATATTTTCACCAACCAGGTTCTCCCTCACACCTCGCCAATGACCAACCTGTAACCTGCGCAACAGGGGAAAAATGTGCACATTTGAGTCGCGAAACTCATTGAGGCTATAGAGAGAGCTCCCTAAAAATGGGTATAAGGTATTGTACAAACAAACAAGAAAATATATCCACTAAAACCACATATTTAAATCAACATATCAATAATCAAACAAGGTAAAAACATGCAATGACATGAACATAATCATAACATGGTATATAACAGGATGCAAGAAATATAATCATAACAGTGCCGCTAAATCAAAGATATCATATCACTACAATTATATTTCATCATCTATCTATTCTACACCTAAGGCTGCCTCTTATGTTCAAGGTGAATCCCTCGTCAGAGATTTCCCTGAACCCGTCAGTGTCAACTCAATGTCTCTGTCCTATATGCCTGTACACTGACGTTGGCGGAAGGAGCTGGTGATCACGGCACCCCTTCTTTCCAATCACAAGTACCATACAGCGCTGTAATTCTGCCCCATTGCAGGATCACCATACAACACAACAATTACATCGGTCTCCAGCCTAGCAAGCAGAGACCCACTGCATACGATACCAATGAACCCGGACTGCTCAGGGATCCCACCACTGTTGAGCATACCAAAGTCTTCAGGTTCCCTTGCCTTGGTAGCGCATGGGACGGTACTGTTCCTAGTCCACCCTCTATCCTGGTGTAACACAAATAAATTGAGTTCTTCACCAAAGTGAGATCCCGACTACACCAAAGTATTAGTGACCTAAGTCAACCGAACTTGCATCTCTACCGTACTAGCACATGGCTCCTCAGCACATGTTGGCACATATCAGTCTAAGAACCACACATCACCTCCTAGGTTATCATAACCCTATGATGTTCCAAGGTCTTAGTCATATATCAATTTAAATCACTCTAGGTGTTATCACAACATGAACCTAAAGTGTCTCAAGTATTATCTCATGTCTACATGTTCCATGTTCTTGCTAAGTGTCTCTACATCTCTAGCAACATGAACATATTCAATAATCAACGTAACATGAACATAATATCAATAACATATATATAACAGCATCATACATATACCAACATGGTATAACTTTCAATTCACAACAAGAGCATGCATATAATAACATCATATCTGAATTAACATGATACAACATGAATTAACATAATATCATTTTCAACTCATATTAAGAGCATGCATATAACTTTCAATAGTTCACATGTTAATCCAATATGCAATCAAGCAGATATATAACTTATCAGCATGTACCATAATTAACAACGACCCTTAGGACTCAACATCTGTAGTAGGCTAAATAAAATTTGAAACCATAAATCCTCACCTGAGTCCCAAAGCATTATTAAATAAGAATTCACAGCTTGGCTGTGATTCTTAAAAGCAAGCAAGCAGTCAATCAAGCATAGCAACTCCGTCTTACTCCAACACAAATCACAGCTTGGATGTGATTTGTCAAGTAACAGTAGAGCAATCAATTTTTCTAAGATAAAATAAATAAATCTAACAACCATAAATCATACTATTCAAACAAGAATTTTCTGTCTAACCCTCTACTCATATCTTCACATTATTTTTCTTATTTTATTTAATTTCTTATAATCAATCAATCATCCATCACCTAACAATCACAATCCAATACAATCAAAACATCAACAAGCCTATAAAATAATATTTAGTTACATAATTTAATTATACTCAAAAATCTTAATCAATAATATCACCTTAATTAATCCTAAATAATTTTAATAATTTTATAAAAAGTCTAATTACATTAATTAAATTCACAAAACCCTAAATTATCAAATTTCATTAATTAGAAAATCTAAATAAATCTATTTCCTAGATTTCATCATATTCTGAATTTATAAAATTTTAAATTATTTAATTTCATAAATTAAAAAAATCTAATTAATCTTATTGCCTCAATTTTCAGTTATCCTAAATTCATAAATTCTGTAAAAATTCTAAATAAACTATTTTAATTCCAATTAATACAGTTAAAATATCATAATACTTACAAAAATATTACTTCATGCATATAACCTATAATTACTCTATTTAAACCCTAAATTAACCTCAATGATCATAAGTAAATTAAAATCTTTAACGCACTCAAAACTCTGAACCCAACCTAAAATAATTTAAAAACCGCACTTAAAATATGTTAAAAATTCTAAATAAATTTCTTGAAAGTCCAAAACTTACCAACTAAGCTCTAGGGACGTTAACCCGAGATGAACCGATCGAAAATCCACAAAAACTAGTCAAACCCATCTTGAACCGCAGCTTGAATTGAACCTGATCGGCCGGCCGAACCGCTCGGATCGAACCGCCGCACGCGCGTCGCACGTGCGATGATTCCTCTTCACCGTTTCGACGCCGCAGCAGCCTGTCCGCCGGATCGTCGTCGATTCCGGCGTCTGCAGCTGCTACAGCTTCGTTGGACTACTGCCCCGCCTCGTCCTCTCCTTCCTTGACTCTCCGACCAGCTTCTTCGCCACCAGTAGAGCCAAATAGCTCGCAACCTTGCTGCCGCCCTCTGCTCCTCTGCCACCGGCGAAGTCGTCGCTTCCAGCCGCCTCTTCCCCGCTGCCACCGCGTACTCCACTCGATATCAACTCCCAGAAGTCGATATCGTTCGGATAGGCCGCCCTTGCAGCGAAAGAACCAACGGCCGAGCTCCCACCGGCGGATTTGGCGGAAAACAGGGCTCCCTCCCTGTTCACGGTGAAAGCTCCAATCCCAGCTCGCCGACGCCACCACCGACCCTCGTCACCCTCGAAGACGATACCAATCACTCTCCTGTGAGTTCTTCTGTCGAAATCACCGGCCACTGGAGCGAATTGGAGTGCCGCCGTCGTGGATTTCCTTCCGCCCCCAGACCCCTACTTTTGCGAGGGTTAAGAAGTAGTCGAGTCGGCGACTTGCCGCTTGACTCGGCCGACTCGGCGACTCGCCGCTCGACTCGGTCGACTCGGACCACCCGGCCGGGTCGACCCGCCCCAAACTCACTGCACTTGCCATGTACGTGCAGCGATGGTATGTATATATTTTTCCATTTTACAGAAAACGCCCTACACTTTTCTTAATTGCATTTTAATCCTTATTTCATTATATTGTTATTATTTTTTTATTTTTTTATTTATTTATAAGAAATATTTTTTTTTCTATTTCATATTTTTATTTTATTTATCTATTAATTTATTAAGTTAATATTAAAATAATAATAATAATTTTTTTTTAGAAAATAGGGTTTACAATATCTCTCTCCCTTAATTTTTTTGTCCTCCAAAAATAATAACCTAACCTCTTAAATTCTTTTTTTTTAGGCTTCTTGTGCCTCTTAATACACAAAAAGAATCTAAAGAAATCATTCAAACCATTCAAACAATTTTCAAACAAGTTCAAACATTTTATCAAGTAGAATACCAAGCAACAATAGAGAGTTTTAGACTTAGATTATCTCACAGAGCAACCGGAGGAGCAATTGGAACTCACGATGGGTCTGACATATTTTCCTTAAGCTTCTTCAAATGGAACACATTATGGATTCTGCCTAAGTCTACCGGTAGACTGAAATCTTTAAGCCACCGGCCCAACTCTCTCTCTAGAATCCCAAGCGGTCTAATATACCTTAGTTACAATTTTTTCCTTTAGGTGAACCTGACGAGGTCCTCCCTCAGGATACACCTTAAGGAACACTATGCCCCCAACTGTAATTTCCAACGACCTCTACCAATTGTCTGCACAACTATTTTATCTATCTTGAGTCGTCTTCAGACTCACTCGGACCACTTTAGAGAGAAAGATAGAGTAGACTGGTCTAGAAAGAAAAGTTATTGTCTGTATCAGACAATTTTATCATAGCTCGATACTCGGTTAACCAATCAATACCCAATATCACATTAAGTCTTATATCCTAGCATCTCTAAGGGTCGATCAGCCCCCTTAGAAACACCGTATTCTCATAAGACCTTCATGATCCGATATCGATCAGAACATGAGTAATTAGACCAATTAACATCATAGACATTAGAAATATCACAAAAGAAAATCATTTAGACAACCAAAAGTCTTCAAACAATCCCAATGATTTCGTTGGAACCAGTATCCAAAAGGAATAGTAGAGACACTAGGAAAGTCTAAAGCTGAGCTAACTTACCTAAGCATCCAATAAAATAAATTTGTCGGCTTAGAGAGAGACAAACATAAAAAGATTGATATATCTCATTTTGAAAAATAAGTAATAGACTTTCTAATAATTGTAATAGAACATTTGGGAAAGGATTAGACCTTTTTTTCAAGGATACCAAATTTGGGATCTTACACTTCAAAGGAAGATATGGTAAATTTAGCCAAGCAAAAGAAAGAATTTTGAAGAATGGAACAATTGACTTGGCCTAGTATAACAAACTACCCTAAACATAGAGAGAGCAGTTAGATTGCTAAATTTGGAGTTTCAACCTTGAAAGGAGAAAATTTCCACAATCTATAAAGTCATGGTAGCTGGAATTAACAGTCCGAATATTGTCTTAAATGATCAAGGAAGAGATTGAAGATCAATTTCCAAGTTTCAGACCATTGGTAATGAAAGAGTAGTTAATTCAAGGCCATCAAAATTTGTTAGAGATCCATAACAATGTTTACACTTTTCTCGCATCAATAACATCGCTAGAATAATGAAGGAAAGGATAACTTCAAATTTTATTCCAAGAATAGGTATGAAAGTACCAGCATTGTAATATAAAAGTAAAGATGATAGGAAGGAGAAAGTAACAACCGAAGTAAAAAAAAATCAATCTCTCTTAATTCAATGATGCCCTCCCAATTGTTGGAACTTAGAGGAGAATTTTGGAGCTTATAACTTGTAATTGATAACCAAGAATAGTAACAAGGATATAAGAGCGGTTACCAACTGCTAGGAGGACTAGAGTAGTCAAAATAACCATTAAAATAATGGTGAAGAACCAATTGAAAGTGAAGAATAAAATTTCACAACCAAAATAAAGATTAAGACTAAATCGAGTACTCAATTGTTGCTTTAATTTGTAGTACAATTGAGGACCGAAAAAGGTATAAGCCAAGCTTGAAGTAAGAGTTTGTAGATATGGTACAAAACATAGTTAATTGTTGCAATCACTGAGAATTTCAAGAGAAAGGAAGCTTTTGTTTCCGTACAGGTTTGTAAGATAGATCTGTATAATGAGGTATAGTGGTGATACTCCCATCAGAAGAAATTTTGGTAATTGTAACAAGAAAGTATAGTATCAACCACCATATCACTACCGGATATGAGAATTTACCCTTTATTGAAGTGCACCTTTGCCAAGTTACACTTTCATAGAGTAATGGGAGGAACCCTATATTTTTAGATGAGATTATTCATCAGAGAGTTACCAATTTAGGAGAAAGGAATAAAGAAAATCGAAATTGTCAAGGTTTATATTGTATGCAGAACAAAATTTCAACATTGTTGTTCATATAAGACCATGGTACTTATTGTGATAAAGGATAAAATTTAGATTCACAATTGGAAGATTTTAGATCAAAAGTAATGGAAAAAAAATGAATATATATTCTTCCACTAGCAATAACATGGCAGATTAAAATGGAAAGATGAATGGTTTGTCAACCCAAGAGTATCAAAAGTGTTTAGTGAACTTTGAAAAATTATAACTTTCTCTACAGAGGTCAGATTAGGCTAAAATTTTACGGGTAGGTTTTGACATCAGTGAAGAAAGTGTCTGCCAAATTTCATAGGAAATTGACACTCCGAGAACTCAGGGTGATTAAATCTCTGAGACAAGGTAAATCTGAAATTCAGCTAAGTTTATAATAAATTGACATATTTCATTACCTTCAACTTTAGCTCACCCTTTTGGGGCACATAGGAGTTGTAATTTATATTTTTGAGGTAAAGACCATATTAAGAGAGGAGAAATATAATAGAGTCCTTTAAAGAATGATAAGGCTACAAATTGAATTCTCCTTTAGTATCACTTGAAGAATTCAGAGTTAAGAATCAATGTCGGTTTAATTTCAATATCCCTTTTGGTACAATAGGTATGTTTGTCTAGGATTTGGCTGAAAGATCTTTAAAAATCGATATTGAGAATATGCAAGTATTTCCACAAAAGATAAGCTTCAGCTTTAACATGCCGACAATGCTAAACTTTCAACAACTATAAACTCATGGAAGTTACTTGTAATTCTTGCTGGATTGTTCAGTAATTTAAGGTTCTAGATGGTATTTGGACATTTACTTGAAAGAGTCAAAAGTATCATCCAAAGGGTTTTAAAATATGACAAAGATTAGAGAGAGATCCATACTAAGGAAAAAAAGGAGTTGTTAGCCATCCCTAGAAGAAAACTGAGTTTGTTTGGTGCCAAGGATAATACCATTTTTGAATGCACTCAAGAGTTTTCAATAGAGGAATAATTAATATTTTGAGAACAGTCAGCATCAACGGAACGACCATGGCTAAAGGTTTGTAAAGAAAATGATTGAAACATTTCAGGAAATGTAGACAAGGAAATAGATTTTCTCCCTCACCCATACATGCAGAACTCATAATATAGTTTATTGTTGACAATAATTTATTTTCCAAATTTAAGGAAGGAGAACTATATTGCACAGTATAGCTCCTGTGATAAGTACTTGATGGTTATTCACACAAAACTGTCAGGTAAGAATAAAGGAGTGAGATTGAATGAGGTAGAAATTAAGATTGAGAGGTATAATAATACTTTTGATAATAGTACTTAAGATCATCAAAATATTGAATGAGTGATAGTATTGATCTCAGACTATGATTCATGAGTAAGGAATGGTAAGACCAATAAAGGCTTAGGAATGAAACTCCACAATTCAACTATGTTCTCAACTAAGTTCTAAATTTCATAAAGAAGAAAGAAGAAAAAAAAAAGCTATTGCTACCTAAAACCATTAAAGATTGAGTTTGAATAGAGATCTCAGCATGGAATCTAAGGAGCTTAATCAAGATGAATTTTTTGAATTTAGCTAGAGTAGATGATCAACCTAAATCAGGTGGGCAGATGGAGTCATATATTCAATAGCTGAGTGAGATCAACTAGAATTTAGGCAACCTAGTTGCTACATCAGACAAAGGCATCACAAGAAAAATAGTTTCATATAAACTCAGTGGATTATCCAACATCCACACCAACCAAAAAAATAAGTATAGAATTCCCACAATAAGTTCTCTGTAGACTTATGTGTAAATTCTCTAAATGTTCCTATATTTCCCTAGGTCAAATTTCCAACAAACACAACATATAACAAGCATGATATAACTCAACACACTCCACCAATTTAAACTACACCAAACACCAATTATTCTACTCACTAATATCAACCAAATAATTTCAGTATCACAACCAGGGAAGGAACATAAAACATAACCTAACAAAGTAAAGAAAACATGTGGCCAAAAGTATCAACAAGCAAGACAACATAGGGGTATAACATGTCAAGAAGCAAAGAAATCATAAGGGTAAAATTTTCAATCCCTATAACCTCTCTTTATCCTGTCCAAGTTATCTCAAATGTGTACTTAACTCTATGGTGTACCTTGAGTCCTTATCCTTATTTTATATTTATCTTATTAAACTTATGATCTGATACCACTTTAATTGTTATACCCCAAACCTACTTTTGGGCACGTGGCAACAGCCGTATAAGCCGCACTTCAACACCACAACTTATATAAGGCTAGAAAGTATCACAAAGCACTACAACTTAATTAATTAAACATAGCGGAAGCAAATACATTTTACATTTTCAATCAATACTACAAATTCACATCTCCATCTAGATTTCAAAAAAATAAATATTTTCACCAACTAGGTTCTCCCTCACACCCCGCCAATGGCCAACCTGTAACCCGCGCAACAGGGGAAAAATGTGCACATCTGAGTTGCGAAACTCAGTGAGGCTATAGAGAGAGCTCCCTAAAAATGGGTATAAGGTATTGTACAAACAAACAAGAAAATATATCCACTAAAACCACATATTTAAATCAACATATCAATAATCAAACAAGGTAACAACATGCAATGACATGAACATAATCATAACATGGCATATAACAGGATGCAAGAAATATAATCATAACAGTGCCGCTAAATCAAAGATATCATATCACTACAATTTATATTTCATCGTCTATCCATTCTACACCTAAGGCTGCCTCTTATGTTTAAGGTGAATCCCTCGTCAGAGATTTTCCTGAACCCGTTAGTGTCAACTCTATGTCTCTGTCCTATATGCCTGTACACTGACGTTGGCGGAAGGAGCTGGTGATCACGGCACCCCTTCTTTCAAATCACAACTACCATACAGCGCTGTAATTCTGCCCCATTGTAGGATCACCATACAACACAACAATTACATCGGTCTCCAGCCTGGCAAGCAGAGACCCACTGCATACGATACCAATGAACCCGGACTGCTCAGGGATCCCACCACTGTTGAGCATGCCAGAGTCTTCAGGTTCCCTAGCCTTTGTAGCGCATGGGACGGTACTGTTCCTAGTCCACCCTCTATCCTGGTGTAACTCAAATAAATTGAGTTCTTCACCGAAGTGAGATCCCGGCTACACCAAAGTATTAGTGACCTAAGTCAACCGAACTTGCATCTCTATCGTACTAGCACATGGCTCCTCAGCACATGTTGGCACATATCAGTCTAAGAACCACACATCACCTCCTAGGTTATCATAACCCTATGATGTTCCAAGTTCTTAGTCATATATCAATTTAAATCACTCTAGGTGTTATCATAATATGAACCTAAAGTGTCTCAAGTATTATCTCATATCTACATGTTCAATGTTCTTGCTAAGTGTCTCTACATCTGTCACGCCCCGACCCAACCGTCGGCCACGTGGCAACCGCCGTATGAGCCCGACAGACCCATACAAGGCATCAAGTGATACATATCATTCATATACATCGTTTATGCAGCGGAATATACAATTAAATTATCTAACTCAAAATTTCTAACATAGTCCCGATAAACCTACTACAATTCTAGGAAAAAGGCAACGATAAATAAATAAAAATATAAACCCGTCGACGGACTCATCTTCATCGAATAACTCGGGCAGTCATCTAATACACCTGCACACACGGGGAAAAGTGGTGTGCTCAGCCTTGCGGCCTAGTGCGAAATTACGGCTCTACCGAATAAAGAAATCAAAGGCTAGGAGGAGTATTCTAGGATGTCTTTGGTGGTTAATCATCATCTTTCATGCCATATAATTTAAACAATTCATATTGAGATAGACAACATAAATAAATAAATAAATAAACAAAGGTGTACATGCCACTAGATGTCACCTAAGTTAAGCCTAGTGTCAACATCAACAGTCTGTCCCCATTTGATTTGTATAAATCAATTTATGGGGAGCAACAAACATCGTAAATACAATACCGATGTATAATTCACTAGATGTCACCTACTGGATATCTAGTGTCCACGTCAATAGTCTGTCACCTACATCATGACGAGACTTTAAGGTTTTTATAAACTCGGGCTGCCAGCCTACGCTTAGTGACTACCCTAGCTAAGAGTATCAGTAAGCCCATCAGTGTCTTTCTGTCTCTGTCTCTACCTATGCCCGCTGCACTGATGTTGGCAGAGAGGTCGGATGACCCAGAGTCCCTCTCCTGTTGTTTCACTAGTCGCCAACCATGCCTCCCCTAGCGAAACCGTCGTGCCCTTACATCCTCCCCGGATACCGTAGGGGTCACGACACCCATGTAGACACACTGCCCGTAAACAGGGTCACCTCTCTTAAATCTCATCGGCCACGGCTAGCCGGAATAACCACCCTAGGATCCGGACTACTCATCCGATCGTCTGCAGACGTCAAGGGTGATAGCCGTGCGGTCTACGGATCCACTGTCCAAGGCGTCGCATGTGGAATCACCTTCCCAGTCCAATAGCCGTCGACGTCTGTCAAGATTTGGCGCACATCCGCACGATTGGCTGTGGCAACCTTGACTCCATCGGTGCCAAGCCCATGGTAGGGTTCGTCCTAGCTAACCATCTCAGGACTATCACGAGGCCGCCTACAACGACACTCGTGCGGGTGAAGATTTCGGGTAAGGACTTGCTCCATATTTCCAGTCTAACATGACCATGGAGTTTGTACAGTCTCTTACCCTACCAGCTCCCAGTATATAAGCTATGCATAACGTCGGGAGTGGTGCTCCCAGTGCTTCGCTATGCATCAACCTCGGGAGTGGCGCATAACGGGACGTCACCGTTTGACCACCGTCGGAACGCGGCGGTCAACCGGGGCATATGGAAAAAGACCCCATTTTCTGTCTAAGTGGCGATGACATCGCCCAAGTTTGCAAGGTTTCACGGCCGGAATGGCCGGTAATCGCCGGAGCAAGCTCCGGTGACGAAACCCTCGCCGCCGACGCCTCTCACACGATTTCTCCCTCATCTCTACTCCAAATTTAGGCATCTTGGTATCAAAATGAAGAGGAGGTCGAGATCTACCTGTGGCTAAAATTTGAGAGCCTAATTCGATGTGGTTTCGCCGGAGCATCAACGGGAAAAATGGTCGCCTTCACCGTCGCCGCTGTGGAGGAGGAGAGAGAAGAGAGAGGGGGAGGAGGTCGCGCGCGCTCGGTGGGAAAAATGAAAAAAAAAATATTTTTTTTATTTGTTAATTAAAATATTAAATCCTAATTAAATCTTAATTGTTTAATTGATCGATCAAACGACGTCCAAATCATGATCCGTCTGCGCCGTTGGATTCCTTATCAAAAATACTATCTGATGGTATAATTTTCACATCAAAATCTCATACTTCAAAAATTCATATGATTTTACAAATAATCCCTTTAAAGAATTTCTTTTACGATTAAACCCTCCAAATACTAAAATTACTCTATTGCTCTTATTCAAAAATCACGGGTCTCACAACCTACCCCCCTTACAAAAATTTTGTCCTCAAAATTTTCGATCGATTCCGTGATTGAGAGATTACTCTCCCCCTTAAAAATTTGTAGTCCTCCACAAATAATTTCTTCATATATCAAAGTACGATTGCATTATGGCAAGTTCCAAGTCCGAGTCAACAAAAATTATGTTGGCATCATCAATAACCATGATCGATGATAAATAAGTAGATCATTTATGTTTCCTTTAAAGTAATAACCCCTTTCCAAGGTGATACCACTTTAGTTATCATATACTTATTGGTACTAAGATATAAGATCTGCAATTTATGGTAGCTCAACTAAATGACCCACGTGACAACATAATATATATCATAATATAGGGATCCACTTTAGTTGTCACTATACTATGGATCATTATAGTCATATTTGGATCCTCATGAGCATCCATCTTATTTAACACAAAGAGGTACGTCTAGGTATGCAGTGATCTCCTCTATGAGTGTCGACCTAATTAAGAGCAAGCCTCCTAGTTCATGGCAGGAAATGTAAGCTGAACTTAATCAATACTTGAGTTCATAAGAGTCCTAATAGGATCTAAAACTGAGTTTGATACGGAATTTGTAGATCCTACTTATGATGATATGAAATTTGATATGGAATATGTTATATCCTATGTAAAAGGATATAATAATAATAATAACAAAGTGGACTCTTGATGTAAAAAGACTACATCCAAGTTTGTAGATGCAGAAATAGTATAGTTATTACTAAGCTGCAAAAATATTAAGTAAAGAACTGAGCTAAGCTGATGGAGCTACAGAAATAAAAAGGAGTAAAGAAATCTACCAACAATGGATAGAATTTGACAAAAGAAGTAGCTTCGCAAGAAGGGAACTGCAAACTGCAGAAAATAACTAAGGAAGTAACTGCCAAGAAAGTTGCAGAAATATTCGACAAAATGTGCATTCAGAAATGCCACTAAGCAGAATTAAGGGAAGCAGATAAAAGAAAACTGCTTGGCTAAGAAGTTGGCCGTATATAGGATATACGAATTAAGCGAAAGCTGCTCAAGCTCCAAAAAGAAACTGATAGATAGAAGAAAATAGCAGAAAACAACTGTATTAATGCATAGAATGCTGGTACAAAGGAAGATGCTCCCAGCTCAACAAGGAGTAAATATAACAGAGTGAACTGCTTGAAGGAGTGTGGGAAGCTTTATGGATAAAATGATGCAAGAGTGGAAGTGGTATGCCGATGACAGCTATACCGACTGTATTGACGCATCAAAATATGAAATGAAAGGAGAAACAATAGAAGGATTTACATTTAGGAAGCCAGTCAACACGACTGCAGATAACCGAAATGAATATGAAATATCGAAAGTTGAGAAATGTAAGATGAAGCAAGCGGTAAAGCTGAGCGGCAAAAATGAAGCCACAGAATTATAACAAGTGAGCATCGAAGCTGCAGAAATATAACAAAGAAAATGAAGAAAGGATGTAGCATGCACAACTAGAAATGTCATGCAACATATGCTAGCTGAATTTGTGAAATGAAGTTGCATATATGGTGTAGAGCTGCAAGAGAGTATATGTAGAAAACTACAAAATACTATACGTAGAGCTGCAAGTGTTGGGAGTTGACACTAATATGATAATTGATGGTGGTCAACTTCTAGTTGCAACTTAAAAATCATGATGACGATCCAAAATGATCAACATATGCTAATAAGATTCATATATATATCAATAATTAACTCAAATGAGAATAAGGTCATAGATGATTTCAATTTATTTGATACAGATCCATCCACAACAAATTTATGAATCTAGAATGAAGTCCATCTAAGAGATCCGAGTAAGAGTTAGGTTCAACCAAATTTAACTCATATGTAAGCCAGCTAAAAATATCGATAGATCTTTCTTTAAGCTTAATGGTCTTTCGTAGATAAATCTGATATAAATTCTATAATCCAGATCTTAAATGAACGTTCAATATCAGTTATTTTCAAGATCTAGGAAATGACTAAGGCAACGATTTGTATGGAAAATTCTCATGATCGACATCAAGATGTAAAAAGGTGTATAACTGGAGATAATCTACCTGAATTTCTATATCTCCAAACTGATCTTAGATTTAACCTAAGATTCAAGATTTCAACTTCCTAGAAATCATTTATACCCGCGATAGTCAATATGATCATAACATCAGATTTCACAATCTGATAAGATAATTATAACCCGCGATATAAGCAAGAGTTAACAATATCACACGTGCTCAAATGTCGTATAATAACACACGTGTTAACTCAAGTAGGAAGGTCCACAATTTAAAGATCCTAATGGACTACCTGATACCTCAGCTATCTAGTATGAGAGTACAGATGTGGGAGTGCATCTGGTGCTTCTGGGTCACGAGTCCAACTCAGAAGCGCGTGCTCGAATCAAAGCGGATAAAATTGAATCTTGATAGATTTATTCAAACTCAGTATCCCAACTAGGTCATGGGGTACCAATAGTATGATAAAGATATCGTATGAGATATTTTCATATCAACACTCTTCAGATCAAAGTGATAATAGATACCTATGTTGGTATAAGAGGTGATTGTGATGCACCCAACAAGGTAACCTTAATATGATGATGGATAAATTACTTGATCATTTAGAAATGAAACTTGATCGTAGATTTGAGCCTATTGATCTAAGTTTCTATCTCTTCTCCAATGTAGTGGAGATAGTAGCCATAAATATTGTCCGGAGATTAATAAATTTATAATCTCGTATATTAAGGCGATTAGCGGTCTAGGAAAAATTTGTCCTAACGAAAATTACTATCGCCGAAGTAAAAACTCCTTACCAAGGAAATATACTACTATATTTCCGACTCGCACTTTATCCTATCTTATATCGGGACTATTATCTTAATCCTTAAAACCTCAAACTTAACTTAATCTCTTAGGTTCTCCAAACCTAGGTTCTCATATCACTTTACATGCTCAGGTCTTTAAACCTAAGCTCTGATACCACTTAAGTTGTCATGCCCCGACCCAATCGTCGGCCACGTGGCAACCGCCGTATGAGCCCGACAGACCCATACAAGGCATCAAGTGATACATACCATTCATATACATCGTTTATGCAGCGGAATATACAATTAAATTATCTAACTCAAAATTTCTAACACAGTCCCGATAAACCTACTACAATTCTAGGAAAAAGGCAACGATAAATAAATAAAAATATAAACCCGTCGACGGACTCATCTTCATCGAATAACTCGGGCAGTCATCTAATACACCTGCACACACGGGGAAAAGTGGTGTGCTCAGCCTTGCGGCCTAGTGCGAAATTACGGCTCTACCGAATAAAGAAATCAAAGGCTAGGAGGAGTATTCTAGGATGTCTTTGGTGGTTAATCATCATCTTTCATGCCATATAATTTAAACAATTCATATTGAGATAGACAGCATAAATAAATAAATAAATAAACAAAGGTGTACATGCCACTAGATGTCACCTAAGTTAAGCCTAGTGTCAACATCAACAGTCTGTCCCCATTTGATTTGTATAAATCAATTTATGGGGAGCAACAAACATCGTAAATACAATACCGATGTATAATTCACTAGATGTCACCTACGTGATATCTAGTGTCCACGTCAACAGTCTGTCACCTACATCGTGACGAGACTTTAAGGTTTTTATAAACTCGGGCTGCCAGCCTACGCTTAGTGACTACCCTAGCTAAGAGTATCAGTTAGCCCATCAGTGTCTTTCTGTCTCTGTCTCTACCTATGCCCGCTGCACTGATGTTGGTAGAGAGGTCGGATGACCCAGAGTCCCTCTCCTGTTGTTTCACTAGTCGCCAACCATGCCTCCCCTAGCGAAACCGTCGTGCCCTTACATCCTCCCCGAATACCGTAGGGGTCACGACACCCATGTAGTACTACACACTGCCCGTAGACAGGGTCACCTCTCTTAAATCTCATCGGCCACGACTAGCCAGAATAACCACCCTAGGATCCGGACTACTCATCCGATCGTCTGCAGACGTCAAGGGTGATAGTCGTGCGGTCTACGGATCCACTGTCCAAGGCGTCGCATGTGGAATCACCTTCCCAGTCCAATAGCCGTCGACGTCTGTCAAGATTTGGCGCACATCCGCACGATGGGCTGTGGCAACCTTGACTCCATCGGTGCCAAGTCCATGGTAGGGTTCGTCCTAGCTAACCATCTCAGGACTATCACGAGGCCGCCTACAACGACACTTGTGCAGGTGAAGATTTCGGGTAAGGACTTGCTCCATATTTCCAGTCTAACATGACCATGGAGTTTGTACAGTCTCTTACCCTACCAGCTCCCAGTATATAAGCTATGCATAACGTCGAGAGTGGTGCTCCCAGTGCTCCCAGTGCTTCGCTATGCATGAACCTCGGGAGTGGCGCATAACGGGACGTCACCGTTTGACCACCGTCGGAACGCGGCGGTCAACCGGGGCATATGGAAAAAGGCCCCATTTTCTGTCTAAGTGGCGATGACATCGCCAAAGGTTCTAACATGTCGTTATTTACTATCAATGTCTGCATGGTAGGTATGCTAGCATAGCATAGAAACACAATGAAATAATATTTATCATGCTTGACATGATACTACGACATATTAGAAACTTAATAAGAAAATCATGGTATATCATGCATGTTAAGTAAATTAAACTAACATGCAAATCAGAGTATATCCTACATGTCAGACAGAAACAACTAAACTAACATGCAGGCAAGTCAAATCT
This sequence comes from Thalia dealbata, assembly GCA_030544415.1. NCBI lineage: Eukaryota > Viridiplantae > Streptophyta > Magnoliopsida > Zingiberales > Marantaceae > Thalia > Thalia dealbata. Next base: position 17,988,171 of record CM060457.1, read on the forward strand.
TATCAAGCATTATGTTTTAACATATTTAAGACATCCAAGAATTGTTCCTAAGAAAACTCCAGCGGAAATTCCCTAGCTTGAATAAATCCTACCATCGGAGAACCAACGCACCTGACTTGGCGGTTTACTCCTCGGAACCAACTTAAGGTCTGCCTCGATCCACGTGTCGTTATTTACGCATTTTTATATTTTCCTGTCAATTATTCAACAAATTTTAATTCTCAATCTAGAAATAATTTCTCAATTCTCTCTTCACCATTACTCTTAGAATGATCTCTAGAATCACCACATTTTTTTTCCCAAGTTCGCCGGAAAATTTCTCCGGCGGTAGCCGGAAAGTTCACCGGAAAGTTCGCCGGAACCCTCGCCGGCGAAGTTCTTCGATCAGCACCAATATTGGTACCAATCGAAAGCTCTCTTCATGAGGATTCCAAAAATCATATTTGCCCCAATTTTTATAGCTCATACACTATCAATTTCACCGATTAAAATTTTGGGCGAAATCCTAAAGTTAGGGTTTTTAGCTCGCCGGCGGCCAACCGGCGGCCAATAGCCCTCAACTCTGGTACCAATGGATAGCTCTCATTAAGGAGAATCCATAGGTACCAAGTTTGCAAGGTTTCACGGCCGGAATGGCCGGAAATCGCCGGAGCTTGCTCCGGCGACGAAACCCTCGCCGCCGACGCCTCTCACACGATTTCTCCCTCATCTCTACTCCAAATTTAGGCATCTTGGTATCAAAATGAAGAGGAGGTCGAGATCTACCTGTGGCTAAAATTTGAGAGCCTAATTCGATGTGGTTTCGCCGGAGCATCAATGGGAAAAATGGACGCCTTCACCGTCGCCGCTGTGGAGGAGGAGAGAGAAGAGAGGGGGGAGGAGGTCGCGCGCGCTCCGTGGGAAAAATGAAAAAAAATATTTTTTTTTATTTGTTAATTAAAATCTTAAATCCTAATTAAATCTTAATTGTTTAATTGATCGATCAAACGACGTCCAAATCATGATCCGTCTGCGCCGTTGGATTCCTTATCAAAAATACTATCTGATGGTATAATTTTCACATCAAAATCTCATACTTCAAAAATTCATATGATTTTACAAATAATCCCTTTAAAGAATTTCTTTTACGATTAAACCCTCCAAATACTAAAATTACTCTATTGCTCTTATTCAAAAATCACGGGTCTCACAACATCTCTAGCAACATGAACATATTCAATAATCAACGTAACATGAACATAATATCAATAACATACATATAACAGCATCATACATATACCAACATTGTATAACTTTCAATTCACAACAGGAGCATGCATATAATAACATCATATCTGAATTAACATGATACAACATGAATTAACATAATATCATTTTCAACTCATACCAAGAGCATGCATATAACTTTCAACAGTTCACATGTTAATCCAATATGCAATCAAGCAGATATATAACTTATCAGCATGTACAATAATTAACAACGACCCTTAGGACTCAGCATCTGTAGTAGGCCAAATAAAATTTGAAACCATAAATCATCACCTGAGTCCCAATACATTATTAAATAAGAATTTACAGTTTGGCTGTGATTCTTAAAAGCAAGCAAGCAGTCAATCAAGCACAGCATCTCCGTCTTACTCCAACACAAATCATAGCTTGGCTGTGATTTGTCAAGCAACAGCACAACAATCAATTTTTCTAAGATAAAATAAATACATCTAACAACCATAAATCATACTATTCAAACAAGAATTTCTTGTCTACCCCTCTACTCACATCTTCACATTATTTTTCTTGTTTTATTTAATTTCTTATAATCAACCCTAAATTATCAAATTTCATTAATTAGAAAATCTAAATAAATCTATTTCCTAGATTTCATCATATTCTGAATTTATAAAATTTTAAATTATTTCTAATTGCCGCTGCCGCCGCCCTCTACTCCTCTACCACCCCACCCGCTTTTCGTATATTGCAGCATATTTTTCCATTTTACAGAAAACCCCCTCCACTTTTCTTAATTACATTTTAATCCTTATTTCATTATATTGTTATTATTTTTTATTTTATTATTTACTTATAAGAAATATATATTTTTTTATTTCCTATTTTTCTTTTATTTATCTATTAATTTATTAAGTTAATATTAAAATAATAATAATAATACTTTTTTGTCCTTTTTTTAGAAAACACTAAAAGGAGGGTTTGAACCTCTAACATTGTGGTTAAGGGCCACATGCTCTAGCCAACTGAGCTATTCCAGCTCGTGAAAAGCTAAATTTTCAACTACTACACGTGAACAACATTGAAACTATACATAGAACAAACTTATTCTTCTAGCTCGTACTAGTTATTATGAGCTTGTGACAATTGAAATTAAATGGATAATAATACTAAATATAAAATGAAGAAAACTAGCATGCTAACTTGTACTTTCTTAAAAAAAATGAATCAAAATACTTGGAAGTAAATTACGTGGGTCAATAGCGACACGCTAAGGCCAACTGATATATTTCAGATCATGAATCAAAAGATTTAAAAATAATTATGATTTTAGGAAAAAAACTTATCGACCGATTTAAAGGATATATAAGAAAATAACACATTGTGGTTAATAATAACCTACAAATGAACTATTCCATCTCATGAAAAGTTGGATTTTCAATTGTTGCATGAGAAACATAGTTTCATCTCTTTTTTATGGGAGGCGGCCAACTACCTTTGTTCAATGTAAGATATTACTGATTATTTTTTTTACATGCTTTAGCATCATTTTTTTTACATGCTTTAGCATCACGTGCTTTCACCTATTAATATAACTCATACCGGTGATTATGGTAGTAAATATAAAATGAAGTAAACTCGCATGCGACTTGTACTTTCTTAGAATAGAAAGAAATGAATAGTAAGGTTTTAGGCCAACTAAGATCATAAATGCTAGAAGGAGGGTTTGAACCTCCAACCTTGTGGTTAACAACCACATGCTTTGACCAACTGAGCTATTCCAGCTGATAAAGCCATTGTGGTGGGGACGACCATGTTGATTACAGAGCAGGCTAAAAAATATAAGAAGAGGAAGAGATGGGGTGGTGAGTCAAAGGGTAAACCTTCTAGAGATTCTTCTACTATACTAGCAAGGCCTACTATTGTTCTAGGAGGTCAGGGCGTAGTTCATTGACTTGTACCTTTGCAGACTTGTTCACCATTTGGAGGAGTATCTTCTTGGGAAAGGACTCCGTCCATGCCGTCAAATTGCAAACATTGCGGTCAGCGACATATAGGAGCATGCAAGAAGGTGCTTATCTGTTTTTATTATGGCCAACACGGAAATATTCAGCCTCACCATCCTCAACGGAATCAGATGGTCAATGCACCTTAGATTCTTGGGATTAAGTATCTGGAGGAAAGGGGAAGCAAGTAGTTCCAGTTACTCCTACTACAGCTCCAGCTGCTCCAGGTAGACCAGCTCAAAATAAGGGTGGACAATAGTCCCCTACACCATAAACTAGGACTCAGACTCATATATTTGCTTTGGATTGCATGGATGCACAAGTTAATCCTAATGTTATCACTGGTAATTCTGATAAGCAGTGATTCGTAGAATAGGTTTCCTTTTCCTCAAAAGATTTTTGTTTCATTTTCCCAAGTTCATTCCTTTCAAAGATAATTTGTTTTCCAATTTTCAATTTAAAATAATAGATTCCTTATTTCATTTATTCCTTTGTATATCATTCCTAGGATCTATGATCTTATTTGGTTCTTCTACTTATGTTCTAATCGATACCGGATCACAAAGGTCTTATGTGAGTACAACATTTGCTAAACGGGCCAATAGACCTTATGGAGATTCTTCTGCTACATCAGCAAGGCTTACTATGGTTCCAGGAGGTCAGGGCATGGTTCTTCGACCTGTTCCTTTGTAGACTCGTTTACCGTTTGGAGGAGCATCTTCTAGGGTTAGGACTTCGTTCATGCCATCAAATTGCAAACCGTAAGGTCAACGACATATGGGAGAGTGCAAAAAGGTGCTTACCTGTTTTCAGTGTAGCCAACCAGGTCATATTCGGCCTCACTATCCTCAACAGAATCAGATGGTCAGTGCACCTCAGTCTCCTAGGATTAGGCATCTAGAGGAAACGGGAAGCAAGTAGTTCCATTTACTCCTACTATAGCTCCAGCTGATCTAGGTAGACCAGCTCAAAACAAGGGTAGACAATAATCCTGTGCACCACAGACTAGGACTCAGACTCATATATTTGCTTTAGATTGCGTGGACGCGCAAGTCAATCCTAATGTTATCAATGGTAATCCCAATAACCAGTAATTCGTAGAATAGGTTTCCTTTTCCTTAAAAAACTTTTATTTCCGATTCATTCCTTTCAAAGATAATTTGTATTCCAAATTCCAATTTGAAATAATAGATTCCTTATTTCTTTTATTCCTTTGTGTATCATTCATAGGATCTATGATCTTATTTGGTTCTTCTACTTATGTTCTAAGTGATACTGGATAAAAAAGGTCTTATGTGATTACAACATTTGCTAAAGGGGCTAATAGACCTTCAGAGATGCTGGGGTATGAGTTGATAGTCTCAACTCCTTTGGGAAACCAGGTTAGTAGGAGATAGGTTTATAAAACTTGCTCTGTGGTTGTTCATGGGGTTGAGCTAAAAGTCGACCTGATATCGTTAGATATGAAAGACTTTGATGTGATATTGGGCATCGATTGGCTGACGAAGTATCGAGCCATCGTCGATTGTCTCGCAAAGACGGTGACTTTTTCTCTTCCAGATTCGTCACACCCCAAACCAGATTTGGGGGCGTGGCAACTGCCGTATAAGCTGTGCTACAACACCACAACTTATACAAGGCTTAAAAGTATTACAAAACACTACAATTTTTATTAATTAAACAAAACCAAAGCAACCACATTACAAATAAACCAACACTATCAATTCAAATCTCCATCTAGACTACTAAGTCAATTTTGTTCATCAAGCTAAGTTCTCCCTCACTCCCTGCTAGTAGCTGACCTATAACCTGCGCAACAGGGAAAAAATGTGCACATCTGAGTCGCGAGACTCAGTGAGGCTACAGAGAGTGCACCTTAAAAATGGGCATAAGGTATTGTACCAACTAACAAGAAAATATATCCACTAAAATTATATATTAAATCAATATGTCAATAATATAATGCATCAACAAATAGGAAACATCATGAACATGATCATAACATGGCACATAACAGGACACAAGAAATATGATGATAACAATACCACTAAATCAAAGATATCATACCACTTTAATTAATATTTCATCATTTATCCATTCTACACATAAGGCAGCCAGCCTATGTTCAAGGTAAATCTCTCGTCAGAGATTACCCCAAACCCGTCAGTGTCAACTCTAGGTTACTGTCCTATGTGCCTGTACACTGACGTTAGCAGAAGGAGCTAGTGATCACGGTACCCCTTCTAATACAAACACAGGTACCATACAGCGCTGTAATTCTGCACCATAGCAGGATCACTACTAAATTAGGAATATATCATAATTAAATATGTTTTAAATGAAATCTTTGTTGTTTTAGGTATATTACTCTAATTTGGTAGCTACCTATTATTATTATCTTTAAACTTTGACTCATTGGTTCTAAAGTTTGAATTCCAATAAAGGTGTGTTGGTTCATTGTAGTAGGGTTTAACTCAACCTAGGGAAAATCTTAAAAATATTTTATTAGGAATGTCTTGGATGCTTTGAAAATAATAAAATTATATGTTTGCTAAATGTGTGATAACATGTATGCTAGAATAATATTATTTATGTAGCATGAATTATATGTCATGTGTATACTGTCTAATATTTAATATGCTTTATTAAATTCTTTTACATACTACTTTATTTTTCCTTATTGTTATATGATATGCTAATACCTTGCTAAAGAAGATAAAATATGGATTCTAAAGTTAAATCACTATATAGGAGGTAGTATCAAGAATAATTACATGACACTCTAGTTTAGATAGAGATATAGGTAGCATATGATACTAGCACCTCCTAGGGACATCACTAGATAATAATTTGTGATTGTGTATTACTAGTACACCCTAGATGACAAATCGAACCCTTAGTATTCGAATAGTAATGTTCACTCACTATTACCATTCCTGGGGCTACATACAACTTAGATACTGGGAGTTGGTTGGAAAATGGACTAGACTAACTCTAAAGTCAAGATAGACTAGAAAGCGGAGTAAGTCCATACCCATATACAATTACCCACACGTGTGACATTTGAGCGTCACCGTGATAGTCCCGGAATGGCCAACGGGTATGAACGCTCCCAGGGATTTAGCAGGCATGTAGTCGAGGTAGCCACAACCCATTGTGCTGATGCAAGTTCAACTCGACCAACATCAACTGCTATTGAATTGGAAAGGTGACTCCCTTAAGCTTTGGACAGTGGATCTGTAGACTACATGACTATTATTCAGACGTTCTACAAACGATCTGATGTGTAGTCTAGATCCTAGGATTATTACTTAATTCGGCTAGCCGTGACCGAGGACATATTAATTGAGGTGACCCTGTCGACAGAAATTTGTGTAAGGCTACACGGTGGTGGTGTGACCTGTACTGGGATTCCAAGGGGAAAGGTACGGGCACAGCAGGTTTCATTGGGACGGGGTGTAGGGATCGACTAGTGGGATAGTATAGAGAGACGCATGGTCACCCAATCTCTCTGCTAACATCTGTGCAGCGGGCTTAGGTAGAGACTTAGACATGCATGGCACGGATAGGCTTATAGGAATCTCTGATCAGGATATCCCCTAAGCATAGGCTAGCGGCCCGAACCACAGATATACATATTGAAATATTTTTAGTTGACATATACCAGATGATGAGGACATCACTAGTTCACCCATGTAAGACTCAGTTAGCATACAATGCCCAATAACACGAGCCCGTACCCGACGCTTAGGACAATATGTGAATTCTTATCTTGGGCAAATTAATTACTTAATTACAGAACAAATGATATTGCCTAATTATTATTGTTTACTTGTCACTACATGCAAGGAAACACATTGAGAAATTACTCATATGGAAGTTGCATGAGTAATTGAAGGAATATTTATTTAATAATCAAATCTTCATCAAATATTTATTCAAGAATAAATCAAGGAAGATTTATTCAATAATCAAATCTTCATCAAATATTTATTGAAGAGCAAATCAATAAAGATTTATTCAAGATCAAATCTTCATCAAATATTTATTCAAATCTTCATGTAGGGATATTTATTTTCCAAAATTCGTGGCTTACAAGAGGAGGGGATTTATATATTTATTTTACCTATTTTAGTGAAATAAAATAAGAACAAACATCCATTATTATGTCTATATATTTGGTGGAGCATGCACTATTGAAGGGGACTTTGATTTTTACTTTAGCCACCACTTTTGTAATGCTTTTGCTACAAACTTGAAGTCCAAATTCTTTAATCACATCTTGAGTGATCCTTCTGCTGTTGCTCTTTCAATTCTTGTGAATTATTCGTGCTGTTCTTCGTGAACAGGTCAGTCGTGTTTGACACGGTTGATAACCAACTGAGGAGTGGTTTAGCGATTGCGAGGTTGCTGGTCGCGTTCCTAGATCGTGGTTAGTCTCCCTTTCGTCAAAGTCACAACTCCCCACCTTAAGGATTTCTCCTACGATGGAAGATCGGGACCAACTTGCTTGCACGCATCTTAACTCGAGGCGTGTGCATTTCAGGTGGTATCAGAGCCTTCGTTACTGGTAGGAATTCATCTATCCTTTAGTAGATTCTCTTTTATTTTCCCTACATCAAATAAAAAATCCTCTAGTCCTTTTCTTGAACTTCTATTTCGTGCCTATCAACGTTGTTTTTCCATCTTTTATTCTATTCTCTTTGTTTTTGATCTCCTAATTTCCATTTGCTTTGTTGAATTTTTATCCTTCTTGCAAAAAAAAAAAAATTCGGCCAAGGAGATAGTGTCCGCCAAAATTTTTGGAAAAAAGGAGAGAGTAGAGAAAAAAGAGGAGGAAGTGTTCGGCTAAGGGGAGAACAAAAAAGGTAAGGAAAATTCGGCTGAAATCTTGGAAAAAGATAGAGAGAGAGAAAGAAGAGGAGAAAAAAAGAGGAGGAAGTGTTTGGCTAAGGAAAAAAAAAGGAAAGGAAAATTCGGCTGAAATCATGGAAAAAGAGAGAGAGAGAGAAAAAAGAGGAGGAAAAAAAGAGGTGGAAAGAAAAATTCGGCTGAAATCTTGGGAAAAAAAGAGAGAGAGAGAAAGAAGAGGAGGAAAAAAAGAGGAGGAAGTGTTCGGAAAGAAGGAGAAAGAGTGGAGGAAGCTTTCGCCAAGGAAAAAAAATAATAGTGAGAGGAAGGTTCGGCTAAGGAAAAAAAATAAACAAAAAAATATATTTTATCTGAATTTTAATTATAATTATCATTGCTCTTATTCTTCCTTTGACACATTCTACCTTGCTTGATTGAGTCAACTTTTTAATTTCTTGAATTATTGTTTTCTTCTCTTTGATACAAATATATCCCCACTTAGAGATCCCTAAAATTAGCCTTGATCACCGTGTTCTAGCACTTTGCAATCGCTTTATTCACTCCTTGTTGAAAGATATCACGAACCAGCAAACACACGAGCAATTTTTGAGAAGGGTAAGAGCTTCAGGTGGTAAGGTTTGTGAGGATCGAGAGTATTTCATAAATAATTTATTAGTTTGGTGAAAACAATCCGATCCAAAAGTGAAAACATTTTAGATTGATGATGGGGTCTGTTGACGCTACTAGTATCCATCCTAGGACCAGTACAATGGTACCTACCAACTATTTGAGAAGTACTATATATAAAGATCCTATTTTATTTGATAGGTTCTAATGCCTTTAGGATATTCTGGTACTTAGCTAAACTGGTGTGAGACTAAGTTGTCGTATGCGATTTGTCAATCACAAGCCATTAATTAGTTTTCCCCTCAGGCAAGCCCCCCTTAGCACCTCTTCTAACTTATCAAAATCACTAGCTTTTCTCACCTCATCGCAATTGACGATACCCTACACCCTTACCGCTTTATCGTCGAACTCGTCGGTGATTGTGATGCTATCGACGAGATCCGACACCTTCGATCCCACTTTGTCGAGTGACCCAGTGCAAGCGATGATTCCTTGCTGTTGCGAATCAAGCAATGTTTCCCATAGCAGTCGGATCTATCGAGCTCTCTCCCATTCCATCTCCCTTTACTCCATGAAGATGTTGGGATCCGGCGATTGCCAGATTCCACTCGCCCCTGCATGCACGTCCACCTACTGTAGATCATTACAGTCGGATTGATGGTAAGAGTCGTGGGTCCAATCAATTATTGACCTTCCTTTGCCTTGTCTTTCGAGCTTGAGCTCTAGATCTATGTTGCTCATATCTATATGTTCGTGCGCGTGTAAGGAATATATCCAAGCTGCAATTCCTACTCGTTGCGATGAGTGCGCAGCCCTATTTGAGATAAGGTCAGCCAATTCGAACGTGTCTATTCAATTGAATTCTACGGAAGTTGACAACACTATTTTTCATTGATTGAATTTTCCTATAATGATAATTGCTAAGCCAATATTGGAATGCTACCTTACTAGTATTTATATATAATGAAATGTAGAATACTATTTGTGTTTGGATGAGGTTAAAATAAGAAAATTTGATGGGAATTAGTTAATCGAGACTACTGCGGAAAACATTAAAATTATTAAAGAAAGAATAAAAATAGTACATGATAGATAGAAGAGTTATGCAGATGAGGAGCTTAATGGAAGGGAATTATCCGATTTGGAAACATAAGTATATATATATATATATGTTTTATATGTCTATCATATTTTGAAAGCTATGGTGATTATAATTTGGCTGAGTTATAAGAAAACTAAGATCAAAGAAGTCTTACTATTAAGCACACATAAATCTATTTCAGATACCTAGCACATTTTGATAGTTAAGATGATTATGATTCCGCTGAGTTATAAAAAACTCGTGGACATGAGATTTATGATATATTATTGAACTATCTATTGATGCATAAAATAGATTTTTGACGATCAAACTTTAGAAAATTAATTATAGAAAAACCTATAAGAGAATTAACATTAGTTTTACTTCTCTACAAATCTATTTTATAAAATTATTAAAGTATTTTAACGAGATGAGCGCCAAATTATATTTTAAAATAATATTCACTATGAATAATATAATACGTGTTCTTTTGCTTTTTATAATTTTCTATCCATATGCAAATGATCCATTATTACATTCGGTATTACTTTGAAAAAATTATCATTTGATTTATCTAATTTATGAAAAAATAATGAATTTTTTTATAATTCTTATAAATTTTTATCTATACTAACTTAAGTAAAAAAACTATATTTTAATTTAATAAAATAAATATACAAAAAATGAAAAAATTGATGTTAAAACTTAGTAAAAAAACATCCAAGTAGTGTACAAAAATGATAGAATAGGTAAAAATAAGAAGAAAAATCGCCCTCCTTGCGAATTCTCGATTGCTTTGGTGCCCACTGTGGTTCTAACAATGTCCGTCGAGCCCCACCTCTGGAACGCCTTAGCTGGCCCCGCCGCTGCCGCCCGAGTCCCCGCCCAAGGCTCCAATGTCTTATTCTTCCCCCATGGCTACGCCGGACAACCCTCCCTGCAAGCACTCCACCTCTCCGCCGCCGTCCTCTGTTGCGTCTCCTCCATCCGCCTCCTTGCTGACCCCGACACTGATGAGGTATTTGCCGTAATCGGCCTCAATCCCCGCCCGATCGCTGACCCTACCGTCCACCAATGTGGCTGGATGCCTGTCCCCAGCTCCTCCTCCTCCTCCACCTCCTCCTCTACATCAGGGATCGCTGATGCAATCACAGTGGGTGAGTTCACCACCTATACTAAGATCCTCACCAAGAGCGACGTCGCCCACGGGAACGGGCTTACGGTGACAAAATCCGGTATGCTCGCTTCCCTTCTGTTCACCTTGACCTCAGCAAGGCCATGCCAGCAGAGGACGTGGTCGCATTGGACGTACACGGGAGGGCCTGGAACTTCATCCTTGTCCTCGGTAGAAATTCCACGTGCTACCGCCTGAATAAGTGGAGCAAGTTCACCACCGAGAAGAGCTTGGTCGAAGGTGACATCGTGGTCTTTGCTAGGCACCGCACCGGTGATCTCTATATCGGCATCAAACGTACTGGAAACTCCTCCGATGCCATTAGGAGAGCCAGCATGCAGGTGGATTCGATGGCGAAGGCGTTCCAGTTAGCTGGAGTGTGCCTTCCTTTCGAGGTCGCTTATTACCCAAGGGTGGGATCACCCGAGCACGTGGTGGCGGCGGTCCCAGTTCCCCTTCAGGTACTCCAATGCTTTCCTAATTGCATGTTGATGGATGGAATCGATCATTCCATTATCTTGCTTCATTCTATCAGGTTTTCTTGGGTGGAGGAGCAGCAGAGGCTTTGCCATCCTCAAGTGAGGGCAGTTCCTAGAAAGATAAACTGGTTCAAGAAGTTCCTAAGGTGCAATATTTGGATCATATAAAGAGATTGAGAGCCAATGTAGATGAGGATTATGATAGCAACAAAGAGGAAGGAAGCAGATAGTCGCCAGAAGCTTCTAAAAAAAGATAATTCAAGTTGTTTGGCCATTATATCCGATAATATTTGAAGTGCTTAATATTCACTCAGTCTAAAAGAAAAAATTAATTAACTCATGAAGCGCTACTAAATATATTTATGGAACTCAATGAAATGAATGTATATTTTATTGACTAAGAATAAATTTGTTATGATTTTTATATATTCTTGTTAGTTTAATTTTGGTCACAAAAGTGAAAACAATCCGATCCAAAAGTGAAAACATTTTAAATTGATGATGGGGTCTGTTGACGCTACCAGTATCCATCCTAGGACTAGTACAATGGTACCTACCAACTGTTTGAGAAGTACTATATATAAGGATCCTATTTTATTTCATAGGTTCTAATGCCTTTAGGATATTCTGGTGCTTAGCTCAACTGGTGTGTGAGACTATGTTGTCGTATGCGATTTTTCATTGACTTGCCATTAGTTAGTTTTCCCCTCAGGCAAGCCCCCGCTTAGCACCTCTTCTAACTTATCAAAATCACTAGCTTTTCTCACCTCATCGCAATTGACGATACCCTGCACCCTTACCGTTTTATCGTCGAACTCGCCGGTGATTGTGATGCCATCGACGAGATCCGACACCTTCGATCCCACTTCGTCGAGTGACCCAGTGCAAGCGATGATTCCTTGCTGTTGTGAATCAAGCATTGTTTCCTGTAGCAGTCGGATCTATCGAGCTCTCTCCCATTCCATCTCCCTTTACTTCATGAAGATGTTGGGATCCAGCGATCGCCAGATTCCACTCGCCCCTGCACGTTCATCTACTGTAGATCATTACAGTCAGATCGATGGTAAGAGTCGAGGGACTAATCAATTATTGACCTCCGTTTGCCTCATCTTTTGAGCTTGACGTCTAGATCTATGTTTCTCGTATCTATATGTTCATGTGCGTGTAAGGAATATATCCTTGCTTCAATTCCTAATCGTTGTGATGAGTTTGAAGCCCTGTTTGAGATAAGGTCAACCAATTCGAATGAATCTATTCAATTGAATTCTACGGAAGTTGACTACACTATTTTTCTTTGATTGAATTTGCCTATAATGATAATTGCCAAGCCAATATTGGAATGCTACCATACGAGGATTTGTATATGATGAAATGTAGAACACTATTTGTGTTTGGATGAGGTTAAAATAAGAAAAATTGATGGGAATTAGTTAATCGAGACTACTGCGGAAAATATTAAAATTATTAAAGAAAGAATAAAAATAGTACATGATAGATAGAAGAGTTATGCAGATAAGGAGCTTAATGGAAGGGAATTATCAGATTTGGAAACATAAGTATATATATATATGTTTTATATGTCTATCATATTTTGAAAGCTATGGTGATTATAATTTGGCTTAATTATAAGAAAACTAAGATCAAAGAAGTCTTACTATTAAGCACACATAAATCTATTTCAGATACCTAGCACATTTTGATAGTTAAGGTGATTATGATTCCACTGAGTTATAAAAAACTCGTGGACATGAGATTTATGATATATTATTGAACTATCTATTGATGCATAAAATAGATTTTTAACGATCAAACTTTAGAAAATTAATTATAGAAAAACCTATAAGATAATTAACATTAGTTTTACTCCTCTACAAATCTATTTTATAAAATTGTTAAAGTGTTTTAATTAGATTAGCGCCAAATTATATTTTAAAATAATATTCACTATGAATAATATAATACGTGTTCTATTGCTTTTTATAATTTTCTATCCAACTCAATCTTAGTTACCTTCTATTCAATTACTCTAAACAGATGAGTCAACTACTTTAAAAGAGGAGCTTATAAAACTCAATTGCTCCCTATGCAAATGATCCCATTATTACTTTCGGTATTACTTTTAAAAAATTATCATTTGATTTATCTAATTTATGAAAAAATAATGAATTTTTTTATAATTCTTATAAATTTGTATCTATACTAACTTAAGTAAAAAAACTATATTTTAAATTTAATAAAATAAATATACAAAAAATGAAAAAATTGATGTTAAAACTTGGAAAAAACATCCAAGTAGTGTACAAAAATGATAGAGTAGGTAAAATAATAATGTGATGATGGGACAGTCTATTTATAAACAAAATGAATGATGGAGTTTACCTCCCCGCTCAAATTTCTTCCTAAAAAATAGAAGAAAAACAAACTAATCAAGCGATTAACTTTACCGCCTCAACTACTAAATACTAGATATATACTCCTCTCTCTATAGCAAGTTTACTGTCAATCGCCCTCCTTACAACCCATCACAAATTCTCGATTGCTTTGGTGCCCACCGCGGTTCCAACAATGTCTGTCGAGCCCCACCTCTGGAACGCCTTAGCTGGCCTCGCTGCTGCCGCCCGAGTCCCCGCCCAAGGCTCCAATGTCTTATTCTTCCCCCATGGCTACGCCGGACAGCCCTCCCCGCACCTCTCCGCCGCCGTCCTCTGTTGCGTCTTATCCATCCGCCTCCTTGCTAACCCCGACACTTGTCACGCCCCGACCCTACTGCCAGGCACGTGGCAATCGCTGTATGAGCCCAACAAACCCATACAAGGCTTCAAAGTGATACATACCATCCATATACATCGTTTACACAGCGAAATTTACAAATAAATCATATAACTCAAGATTCCTAACAAAGTCCCGATGAACCTACTACAATTCTATGATAAAAGGTATCGATAACTAAAAATAGACCCGTCGATGGACTCATCTTCATCAACCGTCTCGTTTGATAATCTAACACACCTGCACACACGAGGAAAAGTGGTGTGCTCAGCCTTGCGGCCTAGTGCGAAATTACGGCTCTACCGAATAAAGAAATCAAAGGCTAGGAGGAGTATTCTAGGATGCCTTTGGTTATTAATCATCATTTTTCATTTGATTTATGTAAATCAAATTATAGAAAGTAATAAAACAGCATAAATAATTACAGATGTATATATTTCACTAGATATCACCTAAGTTGTATCTAGTGTCAATGTCAACAGCATGTCACCTACGTCATAATAAGACTTTAAAGTTACAAGACTCGGGCTGCCAGCCTATGCTTAGTAAATACCCGAGCAAAGGGTATCAGTAAGCCCATCAGTGCCTTTCTGTCTCTGTCTCTACCTATGCCCACTGCACTGATGTTGGCGGAGAGGACGGGTGACCCAATATCACCCTCCATCGTTTCACTAGTCGCTGACCATGCCTCCCCTAGCGAAACCGTCATGCCCTTACATCCTCCCCGGATCCGTAGGGGTAACGACATCTGTGTAGTACTACACACTGTCCGTAGACAGGGTCACCATCATATCAATCTCATCGGCCATGGCTAGCCGAAATAACAACCCTAGGATCCGGACTACTCATCCGATCGTCTGCAGAACGTCAAGGATGATAGCCGTGTGGTCTACGGATCCACTGTCTAAGGCATCGCATAGGGAATCACCTTCCCAGTTCAATAGCAGTCGACGTTGATCCGGATAAACACACATCCGCACAATGGGTTATGGCAACCCCGTCTCCATCGGTGCCAGGTCCATGGTATGGTTCATCATCGCAAGCCATCTCAGGACTATCACGGTGCCGCCTAAACGACACTCGTGCGGGTATAAGTTTCGGGTAAGGACTTGTTCCATATTTCCGGTCTAATATGACCATGAAGTTTGTACAGTCTCTTACCCTACCAGCTCCCAGTATCTAAGCTATGCATAACCTCGGGAGTGGTGCCCCCAGTATCTAAGCTATGCATAACCTCGGGAGTGGTGCTCCCTGCTCCCAGTATCTAAGCTATGCATAACCTCGGGAGTGGTGCTCCCAGTATCTAAGCTATGCATAACCTCGGGAGTGGTGCCCCCAGTATCTAAGCTATGCATAACCTCGGGAGTGGTGCTCCCTGCTCCCAGTATCTAAGCTATGCATAACCTCGGGAGTGGTGCTCTCAGTATCTAAGCTATGCATAACCTCGGGAGTGGTGTGTAGCGGGACGTCACCGTTTGACCACCGTCGGTACGCGGCGGTCAATCGGGGCATATGAAAAATGCCCCTTTTCTGTCTAAGTTGCGGTGACGTCGCCAAGGGATTCTAACATGTCATTATTTATTATCTATGTCTGCATGGTGGTTGTGCTATCATAGCATAGAAAAATAATAAAATAATATATAACATGCAGATGAAGATGTCACGACATATTAAAACTCAACATGGTAATCATGGTATATCATACATGTTAGGTAAAGTAAATTAAACTAACATGCAAACATATCAAATCTTATCAAGTATTATATCTTATTATATTTAAGACATCTAGGAATTGTTCCTAAGAAGACCCCAGCGGAAATTTCCTAGCTTGAATAAATCCTACATCGAAGAACCAATGCACCTGGGTTAGCGATCCGCTCTTTAGAACCAACCCGCGTAGAAATGAATCACTGCGACGAACTACGCGAATCGCGTACCCGCGATAATCCTAATTAACACAATTATTTAAAATAAAATTTAATTTATTTTTTTCTAAAGTAAAGCAAATATAAATTTATCAAATCTAACTTATACAATTATCCTAATTAATTATCGCTTAATAAGCCTATATTTAAATTTACGATCCCATGTTTAATTTAGGGGGCACATACTTAATTAATACGCCCATGTTTACCCCTTAGGCCTATGTCTACATTTTTCCAAACTAAGTATACAAGTTGATAATTAATTCTATCTAATCAAATCTTAATTAATCAAATTTCAAATCTTAATTAATTCTATTGTGCTCAATCCCGCTACCTATCGGTCCTCACCTTCTCCCAAGCAATGTCTCGATACCTACACGCGGGGAAAAATTGCATGCGCTAAGTCTTGCGACTTAGTGCCTACAGATAGAAACTTCTCCAAGCAAAAGAAATAGGCTAACAATACATGTTCGGATGAGCAGCAATTATATCAATATTAAATCATAAATAACAATGGAAGAAAACATGCACATAAATAATCAACTAAATGTTAAAAGTCTAAATATGTGTCTAGAGATTTCTAAGTTTCTAGTTTCCAATATTAACTCCTAGGGCTACCTGCCTATGCTTAAGGAAAGCCCTAGCCAGGGACTACCATAAGCCCGTCAGTGCCAAACTATGTCTCTACCTAGGCCCGTCACACTAACGTTAGCGGAGAAGGAGGGTGACCGCGGTTCCTTCTTCTTCCAGTCTCGTGAGCCGTTTACCCGAACCGCACTCCGAGACTATTGTATCGTACGTCTCACATAGACCCTAGGATACGAGGCACCGTGTAGCGTTACACTTCTGCTTTACAGCAGGGTCACCGACTGACATGTATACTCACGGCCTGACCTACTGGATCCAACACATATGTATAACACTATTGTCCGGACTATCCCCCAAGCCTGCAGGACTAAGTTGGAGTATGTCAGCGTCAACAGACACCTTCGTCATCAGGTATAGCGGCTGAAGTGAGCTCCCCGGCTCCCAGCACCTTAGTTTCGGATACATGTCATGGGGATATCTGGCCGTTGGCGAGAACCCCCTTGTTGGTACTCACCGAACGCTAAAGGATGGGTCGGGTGATGCCTCCGCTACCCCTCTTTAGACTAACACAAATGGTACGTACCATTTGTGAGAGAAATACTTTGTTACATAGACCTATATAATTCCTAGAGTTCATGTTCCTAGGAAGTCCGGGTCTATGTCTCTAGGTATTCTAACTAGTTTTAGTCATCATGCAATTATGACACCTAACTAGTTATGTTTGTCACCTAGCCTGTTCATATTCATATGTCATCTATGTGTGCTATGTTCTTCCTAATGTCATACACTCTTAGGATTTAAGAACACAAGTACAAAGGAGAACATATCACATAACATATCATTGCAGTTAGTCTACATTCAATAAAGTAGTAACAAAGTGCACATCACGGACAGTATAGAAATTTTTTAATAACTGCCCACTTGGGAGCTCTACTGCAGTGGCTCTAAACTAGCCGAAATAACAACGCACCTGAGCCTTTTAAATAAGCAATTTAATAGATTCACCGCTTTGCCGTGTTTATTCATTGTCACTGCAGAACGTTTCCCTATCAATTTGCAAACATATTTAAATTTTCTAATACTCATGATATAAGTATCTAACACCCTGCTCCCCCTTTTCTTATTTCTTATTTGTCATCATGGTAATAGAAGACAAAGAACAAAATAGGTGTTTCGATATCCATTGTTTAATGTCGCTCATGCACCAAGAAAATATGGAGTGCAAGACATGGCAAATTTGTTTATCGTATTATGAAAGAAAACATCAAAGAAAAGAAGTAGCAAAATGTTTCTCAACCATTTTTATTCAATAATACATTAACAATAACATAACTATTCTTGGAACCTTTAATTATTATACTATGTTACTAAGTTTTAGAAGCATAACTTTTTATTCAATATGTCGTCTAACTCTCTAATAAAATAATTGTAGTTGTATATATTATACTAACAAACAAATAGAATTTAATATCCAAAGTCTCTAAATTTACTACAACATATATATATTTATTAAACTAGAAAGGGTATTTATCTACTGTATATAGATATATATAAAGATATAAATAGGTGGAATGAATGATGTGAATCATCATTATCCCATCTAAAAACTCGTGGCAGCAAGGAATACTCAGATTATATAGTTTTGAGTATTAAATAATTAATGTCAGAGAGATAATTATTTCATATATCATCTGTATCCTCAAGTTCAATATTTAACAGAGAATAATTGTATACTTTAAATATATATATTTAACTATTAATGCGATCCAATATAGTATATTATTTCTAAATAATATTTTAGAAAAGTACTTTTTGATTAAATTACTAGTAATCTTCACGTACGAGTAAACGAAGATAATATATATATATATTGCTTGTGATCGTATATAAATAAAATATTTTTAATCATCTTAATATTCAAAATTAAATTAATAACAATATCCTCAGATAATTTCATTCAAGAAAGAAATTAAAAACATGAGAGAAAAATTTATAAAAAAAACAATACAATATGATACCTAAAATTTACATTAGTGACAATTTCTACCTCATATCCCAAAAATTAAATTTTTGTATTACCTAGGTAATGGGTACCAACCTTAATCATTTGAATTTATTATTTCCATCTGGGATTCTGACCATCGGTGCCGTCAGCTTCCACTCCTCTACTACATCGTCCATTTCCTCAGATGTCTTCTCTTTCTAGTCGAACAGATTCAACCAAAGGTTTGCTAACCTTAATTGTTGGCAATAGAGTGGTGTGGAGATGGAGATTTAGGGAGTTAGGTTTAGATGGTCTTAGACTCCCTTTTTTTATTAATCCCTAATTTCTTAATTTTGTAAACTTATTTTAATACTTATATATATATTTAGATATATCTATTCTTATATACCTATATATATACATATGATAAAGAATTATTCTTACGATGAGGATTGTATTTATATGTATATTTCATATATACATCTATACATATAGGAATATAATTTAATATAAATAATACTAAAAGCATATGGGAATACAATTTAATATAAGTAATTTAAATTACAACAAATTTAAGCACTCAATAATATATACAAAATCCAATATTACTCAACTCTTAACATATTATTCACAATTTTGCACATACTCTTCTAGTTGGAAAGTTGAGTTAACATATTAAAAATTAAGAGATACCAATTTCTCGACTATTTCAACTGCACAACGAGAGTTTAAAAATAAAATTTATTGAGTGAATTAAAACTAACGTAACTTATACCGAATACTTTTCTAAATATTTCTCTCATTAGATACACTAGCACCACCGATTAAATCCTCTATATATACCTCCTTACGCTTGTTTCCCACGGTATCTTATTAGTACTACTGTTACTTATTTTCTCTTCTCTTTTAGATCGATCTATAGTTTTCCTCACCGTAAGAAGATTGATGATCCACTAAGAATCTTGATGGTTTGAGGGAGGTGTTGCTACCATTCAAAACTCTTCCACCATTAGCTTATAGACATAAATTCAATTTTTTTATAGCTCTGTAGTGATATATAGGAGAAGTGGATGGAAATTGACGTATGTGTATACCCATTGGTTGAAACTACTGTGTTTAATTAGCATGCTATTATGCCATGCTTATTAAACATATTATATCAAATTAAAATGTTATTCTGTCGTATGTTCTAGTTACGGATCCATTTTGCCGACTTCCCTTGCTTACATTGTTCCATGGGCCAGAGGCTGTTCACCTTGGAGACCTGATGCGGTTATGAGTACGACCAGGCGTGGGCGGTATTCGGTCCTCTGGATTTTCAAGGGCCGCCGAGGGCACACAGGACGCCACGCGACGTGCGGGGCTCTTCCGACCGTTGGACCCTACCTCCGGCTGAGCCGTTTCCAGGGTGGGAGGGCCGTTAAGCAGAAAAGATAACTCTTCCCGGGGCCCCCGCCAGCGTCTCCGGACTTCCTAACATTGTCGTCGACCGCCACGTCCTGACTCGGGAATTTTAACTCGATTCCCTTTCGGTGCTCGCGCGGCGGACGTGCTCTCTGACGGGCTTCCCATGTCCCTTAGGATCGGTTAACCCATGTGAAAGTGTCGTTCACATGGAACTTTTCCCCTCTTCGGCCTTCAAAGTTCTCATTTGAATATTTGCTACTACCACCAAGATCCGCATCGACGGTTGCTCCGCCCGAGCTCGCGCCGTGGGTTTTGCAGCCGCCGCCGCGCCCTCCTACTCATCGAGGCATGCCCCTCGCCCCGATGACCGGGTTTGGGTCGCGTGCTTCAACGCCATCCATTTTCGGGGTTAGTTGATTCGGCAGGTCATTGTTACACACTCCTTAGCGGATTTCGACTTCCATGACCAACGTCCTGCTGTCTTAATCGACCAACACCCTTGTGGGGTCTAGGTTAGCACGTAGTTGGGCACCGTAACCCAGCTTCTGGTTCATCCCGCATCGCCAGTTCTGCTTACCAAAAATGGCCCACTTGGAGCTCTCGATTTCGTGGCGTGGCTCAGCAGAGCAGCCACGCCGTCCTACCTATTTCAAGTTTGAGAATAGGTCGAGGGCGTTGCGCCCCCGATGCCTCTAGTCATTGGCTTTACCCGATAGAACTCGCGCTCGAGCTCCAGCTATCCTGAGGGAAACTTCGGAGGGAACCAGCTACTAGATGGTTCGATTAGCCTTTCGCCCCTATACCCAAGTCAGACGAACGATTTGCATGTTAGTATCCCTTCGGGCCTCCACTAGAGTTTCCTCTGGCTTTGCCTCACTCAGGCATAGTTCACCATCTTTCTGGTCCCGACAGGCACGCTACAACTTGAACCCTTCACATAAGATCGGGGTCGGCCGGTGGTGCATACCCCGCGGGGTGCGAGGGTTCCCGCCAATGTTAGACTCCTTGGTTCGTGTTTCAAGGCTAGTCAGATGGGGAGCCCGCTGGCTGATGCTTCGGGCGCGCGGGTGCCCCTCGGTGAGGGGCACGCCCGTGGCGCGCTCCGTGCCCTCGGCCGCACCAATGGTACCCCCACAGACAAACGAACCATCCAGGCTTGCCCCGCCAGTGCAGCCCACAGCAGTCGGCGTCCCGAGTCGAGCAGCAGACCGGCTCTCACCGTTCCGCATCCGGCCGGGGCGCATCGCCAGCCCCCATCCGCTTCCCTCCCGACAATTTCAAGCACTCTTTGACTCTATTTTCAAAGTCCTTTTCATCTTTCCCTCACGGTACGTGTTCTCTATCGGTCTCTTGCCCGTATTTAGCCTTGGATGGAATTTACCGCCCAATTGGGGCTGCATTCCCAAACAACCCAACTCGACGACAGCACCTCGTCGTGCAGCAGGGTCTGGGCTGGACGGGACTCTCACCCTCCTCGGTGCCCCTTTCCAGGGGACTTGGGCCCGGTCCGTCGCTGAGGACGCTTCTCCAGACTATAATTCGAAAGGCGCGGCGATCCGATTCTCAAGCTGGGCTGATCCCGGTTCGCTCGCCGTTACTATGTGAATCCTCATAAGTTTCTTCTCCTCCGCTTATTTATATGCTTAAACTTGGCGGGTTGCCCCACCTGACCGGAGGTTGCAATCCTAGGCCAAAAATTATGGCGTGGGGTGGGGGGTCCCCGGAAGCTTCGCCTCCACGGCCGCGACACGATGTTCGGCTTGCTCGCTGTGCCGCCAGGCGTCTTGTACGACCACAGGCGACGGCCCACTCTTCGGCCAACCGTACTAGGAGGCACGGGTGGCCACCATTCACATCCGGCCACCATGCGCGTGCGTGGGGTCACGGAGCGACTACGGCGTGACGCCCAGGCAGGAATGCCCTCATCCACAAGGCCTCGGGCACAACTTGCGTTCAAAGACTCGATGGTTCGTGGGATTCTGCAATTCACACCACGTATCACATTTCGCTACGTTCTTCATCGATGCTAGCGCCGAGATATCCATTGTCGAGAGTCATTTGGTTCCGTAAAAATAACTGCAGCGGGTAGGATGCAATTCCACCCGCCCGCAAGTTTTCTCTTCCTTGGCGCCCACCGCGCCGGAGGTTTGGTAGGGAACATCCGCGCTGCAGGGGCACGGACATGCCGGCCCAGGGGCAGGCCCGGGCCAACGACCATCATCGTTGACACGTGCGCGGTCCTCCTCATCGAGGCCTCCAGCAATGATCCTTCCGCAGGTTTACTTACGGAAACCTTGTTACGACTTCTCCTTCCTCTAAATGATAAGGTTTAGTGGACTTCTCAAGACATCACGAGCGGTGAAATACCCCCGTCGCCTCGATCCGAACACTTCACTGGACCATTCAATCGGTAGGAGCGACGGGCGGTGTGTACAAAGGGCAGGGACGTAGTCAACGCAAGCTGATAACTCGCGCTTACTAGGAATTCCTCGTTGAAGACTAACAATTGCAATGATCTATCCCCATCACGATGAAATTTTCTAAGATTACCCGGGCTTATCGGCCAGGGCTATAGACTCATTGAATACATCAGTGTAGCGTGCGTGCGGCCCAGAACATCTAAGGGTATCACAGACCTGTTATTGCCTCAAACTTTTGTGGCCTAAACGGCCATAGTCCCTCTAAGAAGCTGGCCGCGGAGGTATGCCTCCGCGTAGCTAGTTAGCAGGCTGAGGTCTCGTTCGTTAACAGAATTAACCAGACAAATTGCTCCACCAACTAAGAACGGCCATGCACCACCACCCATAGAATCAAGAAAGAGCTCTCAGTCTGTCAATCCTTGCTATGTCTGGACCTGGTAAGTTTCCCCGTGTTGAGTCAAATTAAGTCGTAGGCTCCACTCCAGGTGGTGCCCTTCCGTCAATTATTTTAAGCTTCAGCCTTGCGACCATACTCCCCCCGGAACCCAAAGATTTTGATTTCTCATAAGGTGCCAGCGGAGTCCATAGAGCAACGTCTGCCGATCCCTGGACAGCATCGTTTATGGTTGAGACTAGGACGGTATCTAATCGTCTTCGAGCCCCCAACTTTCGTTCTTGATTAATGAAAACATCCTTGGCAAATGCTTTGGCAGTGGTTCGTCTTTCATAAATCCAAGAATTTCACCTCTGACTATGAAATACAAATGCCCCCGACTATCCCTCTTAATCATTACTCCGATCCCGAAGGCCAACACAATAGGACCAAAATCCTGTGATGTTATCCCATGCTTATGTATCCAGAGCATGGGCTTACTTTGAGCACTCTAATTTCTTCAAAGTAATGGCGCCGGAGGCACGACCCGGCCAGTTAAGGCCATGCACGCATCATCGTTAAAAGGGATGGGACGACCGATGCACACCGTGAGGCTGACCGACCGACCCAGCCCAAGGTCCAACTACGAGCTTTTTAACTACAACAACTTAAATATACGCTATTGGAGCTGGAATTATACGCCTGCAGACCACCACCCAGCCGCAAGAAGCATTTCCCGAGTTCGAGAGCACTAATGGCAGCCACCGAATGGGACGATCGGGGGACGACAGCGCCAAGGCACAAATCGATCCGACCAAGCTAACGGGGCAAATATTTGTGTAGCCGCAAACATAAGGGCAGAGGGAGCGGAGGCACTTTATGTAGGCAACCTTAACAACACTTTCCGTAGGAAAATAGCAACACATCGCACAGGCATGCTCAAGAGGTACGCACACGGTAGCGCGGTCGAGAGGGACAGCGAAAGGAGGGAGACGACGACGGACGGCTGCACAGTTGCAGGGAGCACATCGACGCACAAAGACCCATCACGCCTCAGGTGCTGGAACGGTCATTCCGCCATCAGGACCAACCTGGCTCCCGCAGGCCGCTTGTCCGGAGATAATGACCAAGGGGTCAGAACAGCTAGTCGAAAGACAAAACTCCGCCAAACACGACTCAAATGGGTCCAACGACACCCGAAGGAGGGGCAAACTGGGTCAAAAACTAGAAATACACAAAAAACGCCGCACGACGGAAGGAAGCCAGAGGGCAATCCTAGACCTCGATTGCGATTCAGCCGACCGCCCAGCCGAACGACATACGCCCGCGTTGTAGGAAGGGTCGGATGGAACGCACGAGGGCAATCAGAAATGCACCCCCGACTACCCGACCGCTCCACCCCACACTACCTGGAGGCCTGGTTCACCTTGGTACCACACGGGAGGTGACCAGGAGCTGAAACGGTGCAACTCTGGATATTTATGAAATCCTTCGGACGGACACGGTAGGATCCCCAGTGCCGCACGAGCAAACTAAAATCCAAGACCGATTACCGCAGCATGGACGAACGACCCAGCGCGCAGCAAGCGAGGGCGCACGGAGGGCCTGGGCGAAACATGACCGTGCGAGCGAACAGCATCAGGTGCCTGATGTCTCCAAGGGACAATGCAACCCCACCCCACACTACCTGGAGGCCTCGTTCACCTTGGTACCATGCGAGAGGTGACCAGGAGTTGAAACGGTGTAACTCTGGACATTTATGAAATCCTTCGGACGGACACGGTAAGATCCCGAGTGCCACACGAGAAAACTAAATTCCAAGATCGATTACTGCAGCATGGACGAACGACCTAGTGCGCAGCCAACGAGGGCGCACGGAGGGCCTGGGCGGAACATGACCGTGCAAGCGAACAGCATCAGGCGCCCGATGTCCCCAAGGGACAGTGCAACCCCGGCACTGCCCCTGCGATGGGCACGACCATGGCACACCAGAACCAGCGTGCGGAAGGTAAACCCGGCATGCCACCGAGTGCACGCAAGCAGAACTCATTAAGCAACAACGCACCCGAATCAAGGCACTAGCCCCTCGACAAAGGTCGCGCACGGACGCAGAGAGCGGGTGAGGGGGGCGGGGGGGCGAACCGAGCGACGAACCGACCTCAGAAGTTGAGCCCCAGGGGCAAAAGGCGTCGAAGCAGGCAAGACGCCCTCGCCGCGAGCATGAGGGTGGAGCAGACAGCCCAGCGCACAACCCAACGCACGCACCATGAAAGCATCACGCCGCAGTATGACACATGGGGTGTCACGCCCAACCCAACCTTTGGGCACGTGACAACCACCGTATAAGCCGCACTTCAACACCACAACTTATACAAGGTTGTTGAAGTTGATCTATCAAAAAGCACTACCATTTTATCTATTAACAACGCAGAAGCAATACATGTTACAATTACACCAACATTACCAAATTTAAATCTCTATCTAGATCACTAAATTGATGTTGTTCGCCAAGCTAGGTTCTCCCTCACTCCCCCCCAATGGCCAACCTGCAACCTGCGCAACAGGGGAAAAATGTGCACATCTGAGTCACAAAACTCAGTGAGGCTACAGAGAAAGCTCCCTAAAAATGGGCATAAGATATTGTACAGACCAACAAGAAAATATATCCACTTAAAATCACATATTAAATCAACATGCCCATAATATAACAAGCAACAAATAAGAAACATCATGAATATGATCGTAACATGGCATATAACAACATATAAGGTATATGATCATAGCAATGCCACTAAATCAAAGATATCATATCACTTCAATTAATATTTCACCATTTAACTAGTCTATACCTAAGGCAGCCTCTTAAGTTCAAGGAGAACCCCTCGTCAGAGATTTTCCTAAACCCGTCAGTGTCAACTCTATGTCTCTGTCCTATATGCCTGCACACTGATGTTGGTGGAAGGAGCTGGTGATCACGGCACCCCTTCTTTCCAATCACGAGTACCATACAACGCTGTAATTCTACTCCATGGCAGGATCACCATACAAAATCAACCAGCCACATCAGTCTACAGCCTGGCCCGCTGAGACCCACTGCATATGCTACCAATGAACCAGGACTGCTTAGGGATCCACATCTGTTGAGCATGCCAGTGTCATTAGGTTCCCTAGCCTGGGTAGCACATGGGACGGTACTGTTCCTAGTACACTATCTACCTTGGTGTAATACAAATAAGTTGAGTTCTGCACCGAAGTGAGATCCCGGCTACACCAAAGTATTAGTGACTAAGTCAACCAAACGTGTATTTCTACCATTGTTAACACATGGCTCCTCACCACATATTGCACATACCAGCTTAAGAACCTTAAGTTCTTAGTCATGTGTTTAACCAAACCACTCTAGGTCTTATCATAACATGAACCTAAAGTGTCTCAAATTATTATCTCATGTTCTCATGTTCCATGTTCTCACTAGGTATCTCTACAACTCTAGCAACATGAACATATCAATAATAACATCACATGAGCATAATATCAACATCATGCATATAATAGCATCATACATATACCCTTATGGTATATCTTTCAACTCACATCAAGAGTATGCATATAGCAACATCTCATATACCAGCATGGTATAACTTTCAGCTCATGTCAAGAGCAAGCATGTAAATAACATCAAATATGAACTAGCATGATATCACTTTCAACTCATATCAAGAGTGTACATATAATAACATCATACATGAACTAGCATGATATAACTTTTAATAATTCACATGCCAATTAAATATGCAATCAAGCAGACATATAACTTATCAGCATGTACAATAATTAACAACGACCCTTAGGACATAAACTCCTAAAATAAAATTAAGGACAACGAAGCAAGCATGCATAAATAACATGTCTCAATCAAACATCTTAACAACCCCTCTACTCACAACCTCACACCAATTTTTATTTAATTTCCCTTCAATCAACCAAATCGATTAATCAATTCAAATAAACACAACTACCATAATTTTACATCAACCAACCCTAGCCATACATATGTTTACATTCAAATTATATCATAAGACCACAATAAATATCTATTTCTACAAATAAATTATTCTAACAATTTAATTAATTATATTGATCAACTATACCACCTTAATTAATCTATAAACAACTTTTAATAATTTTGTAAAAATATAATTTTTAGAAATAAATATATTAAATCATAATTTTCCTAATTCCATTAATTAGAAAATCTAATTACCCTATTTATCCAATTTAATCTCAACATAAAATTTATAAATTCTGTAAAAATTATAATTAAATTATTTTAATTCTGTTTAACATGAATCAAGCATAATAACATCTACCAAAATATTCTTTCATGCAATTAGTATCCAAATAATTTATTTAACACTTAAACAAACCTAAACCAACTTAATTAAATAAAAATACTATCTTCACAGTTCGGTAAAATTCCAATTAAATCACAAAAATTATGTATAAGGACAAAATAGTATCATAAATTATTTCATATTTTTCTGATATAATTAATGCACTCAAACCCTTGAACCCAACATAAAATAATTTTAAAACCGAACTTAAAACTTGATAAAAATTCTAAATAAATTCTTAGAACCCTGAAACTTACCAACAAAGCTATTGATACGTTGAACCAAAGTAAACCGGTCAAAAACCCACGTAAACCGGCCAAACTAAATCTGAGCCGCAGATTGAACCGGACCGGACCCCAGCGAACCGGACCCAGCCGGACCGCCGCACACGTTTTGCACGCGCCGACCGAACCGTCTTCCTCTTCCCCGCTCAAGCTCCTCTGCTCGACGCTGCTACAGCAGACGCCGCCGCCGCCTTTCCCCGACAATCGTCGCCGCTCTACTGCCGCAACCACGATGGGACGACGCGCACCTATTCTCCCCTTTGTTCCTCGACTCACCGGCCGCTTATTCTCGCCACCCATGGCTCTCGACCTCCACAAAGGTCGGTGCAGGAAAACTCCATCGAACTGATGGATCTCCTCTGACCACTGCCGCTGCACCTTCACCGGTACTTCCACTGCTTCAATTTGACGCCATGGAAGTCAAATTTCTTGCGGAATACTCGCTGCGGAAGGAGAAGTGCTCATCACGCCACCTGCCGACGAATTCGACGGGTTTAGGGGAAGAGTCACTCTTTCCCCTGTTCCGCCACCCCTCCTCTCTCTCCGCCGGTTTCCGGCCTTTCTCCCCTTTGTTCCTCGACTCACCGGCCGCTTATTCTCGCCACCCATGGCTCTCGACCTCCACAAAGGTCGGTGCAGGAAAACTCCATCGAACTGATGGATCTCCTCTGACCACTACCGCTGCACCTTCACCGGTACTTCCACTGCTTCAATTTGACGCCATGGAAGTCAAATTTCTTGCGGAATACTCGCTGCGGAAGGAGAAGTGCTCATCACGCCACCTGCCGACGAATTCGACGGGATTAGGGGAAGAGTCACTCTTTCCCCTGTTCCGCCACCCCTCCTCTCTCTCCGCCGGTTTCCGGCCTTTCTACCACGGCCACCACACTCCAACCACTCCTACAGGAGTCGCATCGACTCCAGATTGAATTCCGCGATGGGAGGAAACACTTGCCACACTCTCCGCCGGCGAGATTGACGGCGATAGGATCCGCCCTTCCTCACCACTCTTTCGCCGCCTCCATAAAAACCATAGTTCGCCGGAGCCTCTTCCTCTCCACACCGACCTTGCAGTCAACATCTCTACTCAGCCGCAAGCTCCTCTCGTTGAATTGCCGGCCGCCGGAGAAGCGTCGAGCTTCTCGTCGCCGCCACCCCTTCGGAGAACAGGGCATGCCCTGTTTTTCGAAGGCTTTATCTTCTTCGCAGCCCGTCCGCCCTTTTCGCTCGCAGCACGCGTGCTGCGACGAATTTGTTTTTTTTTATTATCTTTTTTTATATAATTTTTTTTATATTTTTCTCACATAAACCCCTCAATTTTCCCAAATTCTAATTTAACCCTTTCTTTTCCTATTTTAATATTTATTTATTATTATTATTATTAGAAATCAGTGTTTACATGGGGAGCCCATGTCGAATCACAGCGCTAGCCCCTGAATACCGACCGTGCACGGAGGCAGGAGCGGGTGGAGAAAACCGATCGACCAACCAACCTCAGAAGGCGACGCGTAGAGGGAAAACCCGCAGGAGCAGGCCACGCCCGCGCAACGACGAGGAGACAAGAGCAGAAAAACAAGCGCACGGCCCGGCGCACACACCATGAAAGCTTAATGCTGCAGCCGGACACATGGTGAGGCAAGACCTTGCCTACCGGTCCAAACCAAAGGCGTCGACCCCCTACAACCTGGAGGCCTAGTTCACCCGTGTACCATCTGGGGGGCACCATTGAGCCGACACAGCGCACAACCTCAGAAGAAAGGAACCACCCCCCTACTACCTGGAGGCCCAGTTCATTCATGTACCATCCGGGGGGAGCCCTGGAGCTGAAACGGTGCACAACCTGACGGCCAAAGAAACAGCCCCCTCGCCCCACACAACCTGGAGGCCTAGTTCACCCACGTTTTCATCCGAGGGGCCCCAACGACGCACGAACTCGGAATCAAAGAAACCCCCCCTACTACCTAGAGGCCTAGTTCACCCATGTACCATCCAGGGGATACCCTGGAGCCGAAACAGCGCACAACCTGATGGCCAAAGGAAACACCCCCCAGCCCCACAAAACTTGGAGGCCTAGTTTACCCGCGTGCCGTCCGGGGGGGCCCTCGGAGTCGAAACGGCGCACCAACTCGGAATCAAAGAAACCCCCCCCCCCCCCCCCCACTACTCGGAGGCCTAGTTCTCCCATGTACCATCCGGGGGCACCCTCAAGCCGAAACGGCACACAACCTGATGGCCAAAGAAATGCCCCCTCCAGCCCCACAAAACCTGGAGGCCTAGTTCACTCACGTGCTGTCCGGGGGCCCCCTTGGAGCCGAAATGGCGCACAAACATGGAATCAAAGAAACCCCCCCACCTTACTACCCGGAGGCTTAGCCCGGCCAAGTACCATGCCGACCCATGAATATCAGCACAACACCCTTGTCCATCACTACCGCGAGGCCTAGTTCACCCATGTAACGACCGGGGGTTACACTGGAGCCGACATGGCGCTCTCACAGCCCCGATGGCAAGGGCGGACCACCGGATGCTTGGTCATGTGTAAACCCCCACTTCTATATAGTTAAAAAAAATAAAAATAAAAATAAATAATAAATAATAAATAATATAAATAATACTTTAAAATTTTATTAGAGTATAGATTTGTATAGAAAAGAGTTTGAAATTTAAGTTAAGACCTAGATGGTGACATTAGGATGATATTTGGTATTAAAAGGATCTAGTTGTAATTTATTAAAAGTTTTTAGGGACCTAGTTAGAATTTTAATTAAGTTTTGAGGGACTTACTTGTGATACCAGAGAAGTAGTGGAGGAGATTATAAAGTATTGCATGCGTGTGCTTCTCACGAGATCGAACCGGCCGAACCAGACCGGCGTACCCGAGCCGGTCCGAGTGAACCACCCCGGTCCACCTGAACCGGCTACTGCGGACAAAACCCGTAGAGCCCTAAATTATTTTCCCCCAAATCACACCTCCTTCTTCTCCGCCTTCATCACCTTCGCAGTCCGCCTCTCTCGATTTCTCGCCGCGAGCTCGACGGTGAGTGCTGCTCCGTTAGTCCTTGCAGCTGCAAGTCCCTCCTCCTTCGGCTGCCGACTACCTCTCCTCTGCCCTGCCCTCGTTGCGTCGTCTCTACTGGGAAGAGCATCTCCTCCAACCTTGCTCGCATCGCCATCATCGCTCGTCTTCTTCCCTCGATTCATCTGCGGCTGCAGCTGCAGACGGCGATGGGAGAGACCTCGCCGCACCGCTGCTGCCCTCTCCATCCTCCGGTCGACGATGAGCAAGCTCATTGCCATCTTTCGCTTGCTGTGTCTCCCTCGCATCACAGCCCACTGCTGCGTATCTCCTTGGTGGTCGGAGTGATGATTTGAACTCGCCGCACCACCGCCGTGGACGTCGGGGGAGCAGTTCACGAAGCTCCGCGATTGCAGCCGACTCCCACGCTATTCCCAGAACCGCTGCCCTATCCGATCGGCCACCTCCATTCCCAGGCGCACATCTTGCCCTAACCCTCTGCTCGCGAAGCCGTCAATGTCGTGAGCTCGGCGGCGAACACTCTCCATCACTCCTTTGATTCGTCGGCTGCACCTCCTTCAGCGATGATGACACTGTGGAGCGATGCCCCATATCATCGTTGATCCGGCGAGTCTGGGTTGCTGGGTGCGAATCCATCAACGATTCCTTGCGGATCCCATCAACATGCCCCTGTTTCCCGCGACTTCTCTAGAGTCTTCAGTCGCCGTTGATGCCGCTGTCCTCGCATCACAATGACCTCGGTGATGAAGCATCCGTTCGACGGCGAACCTGTGAAATTTGATCTCGCCCGACGCTGCTTTGTGTTCAGCGGCTTGGGCAGCTGCTCACCGAAGACCCAATTCGAGTTCACCGAGTCCCTCCTGCGTGCGACGACAGATCCCCCACCAGAGAACCTCCGAGTCCCTCTTGCATGCGACGGCAGATCCCCACCAGAGAACCTAATCGGGTCTAAATCACTAATATCCTTCGTCCCTATTTCATTGCCAATCTGGGTGAGCGAACAGTTCACTGAGCTCCACCACCGGCGATGGCCTCTGTGCGTGTGCAAGCTGGATATTAGTGCAGAAGGGATCCTTGCTCTAAGCTTAAGGAAGATATGCTCGAAACAATTAAAGGAAGTACGAGTTATTACACGGTTGGTTTCGAAGGAGATCAAGCTACATTATCAGGTGTGTAGGTTCATCGTAATTAGGATTTATTCAAACTAGGGAACTACCTGCCGAGGTGTTATTAGGAAAGTCCTGGATGCCTCGAATAAAATAAAAATATGATGCATGATAGATACTATATGATTATGTATGCTAGCATGATTTATTTATCTCGTATGATTGATATGCCATGCATACCATATTAGCATTATACATGATTTATTATTTCTTCCGCATGTTATATTATATTGTTTTTATGTTATGTCTTAAACATATACCATGCGGAAGAAGGTGAGAACAAAATAGTAAATAATCAAACAAATATATATATTAGGAGGTAGTATCAATAATAAATACCTAGCACTCAACATAGAGCCATAGGTGACACATGATACTAGCACCTCCCGAGGACGTCACTAAATCATATTTAGTGGGTGTTACTGATGCACCCTAGAGAATATTTCGGACTATTATGTTCGCATAGTGATGTTCACTCATACACACCACTCCCGAGGCTACATATAGCTTAAATACTGGGAGGTGGTTGGGAAATGGGCCAGATAAACTCCGAGGTCGGATAGACCAGATAGTGGAGTGGTCCATACCCGGATACTATTACCCACACGAGTGACGGTTGGGCGTCACCGTGATAGTCCTAATCTGGCACGAGGGGATGAACCTTCCAACAATTTAGTAAAAATGTGGTCGAGGTACTTCAAACCCATTGTGCGGATTGACGGTCAACTCGGCTAACATTGATCGCTTTTGAGTTGGGACGGGGATTCTCTCAAGCCTTGGACAGTGAATCCGTAGACCACACGGCTATCATCCTAGACGTTCTGCAGACGGTCGGATGAGTAGTCCGGATCCTAGGGTTATTATAATTTCAGTTAGCCGTGACCGATGATATATTAAGTTGAGGTAACCCTGCCTACGGGCAGTGTGTAGTACTACACAGAATGTCGTTGTCCTTACGGAGACCGGGGAGGAAGTAGGGGCACGATGTTTCGCTGGGGCGGGGTGTAGGGCGCGACTGGCGAAACAGTGGAGAGAGATACACAGTCACCCGATCTCTCCGCCAACATCCGTGCAACAGGCATAGGTAGAGACCTAGACATTCATGGCACGGATGGGCTTATGGGAATCCCTGATCAGGATATCCTCTAAGCATAGAATGGCGGCCCGATACACTTGATACAAAGATATAGAGATACATCTAGTAGACATATACTAGAGATATATCTAATTGACATATACTAGAGATACATCTAGTCGACATATACTAGAGATACAGACATACTATGCGACATAGATGACATATACTAGCCACAGACATATTGCACGACATAGGTGACAAGTAGGGACATATATGGACATACACTACCGGTTAGAACTTGGTATAGTTGATAATATTATTCACCGTTAAAAATTTAATAATTGATAATTAATAAACCCAAAGGCATCCTAGTACTTCCCCCTAGTGTTTGATTTCCTAGCTACAATTTCGAGCTGTAATTTCGCACTAGGCCGCAAGGCTAAGCACACCACGTTCAATGTGTGTGCAGGTGTGTTAGACGATCGATCACGACGGTTGATGAAGATGAGTTTGTTGACGGATTTATTTTTATTGATTGATACTTATCATAGAATTGTAGTAGGATTATCGGGACTGTGTTAGCAGTGTTAAGTTAGATGTTTTAAATATATATTCCACTGTGTAAATGATGTGTATGGATTGTATATGTCACTTTGATGCCTTGTATGGGTCCGTTGGGCTCATACGGCGGTTGCCACGTGCCCGACAGTAGGGTCGGGGCGTGACACCATGGGAGGTGGCCTTGGAATCACCGAGCCCGCACGAAGGGGGAGGGTGGAACACGCATGATTGAGCGACCAACCACAAAGGCCAACAAGCCCGGCTAAGCCCTTGCAGCAGGCACGATGGTAGTGCCTTAAAGCCAACGCCCGCCCTAGTGCGGACACCATGTTAGTATAATGCCACTGCGTGCATGTCAACGCAAACCCTTGCCGGCCCATCCCATCTCATAGATCAAGCC
>CM060457.1:19439498-19544498 GCA_030544415.1 Thalia dealbata
CCATAAAGTACTTATCACAGGAGCTATACTGTGCAATACAGTTCTCCTTCCTTAAATTTGGAAAATAAATTCTTGTCAACAATGAACTATATTATGAGTTCTGCATGTATGGGTGAGGGAGAAAATCTATTTCCTTGTCTACATTCCCTGAAATGTTTCAATTATTTTCTTTACGAACCTTTAGCCATGGTCATTCCGTTGATGCTGACTGTTCTCAAAATATTAATTATTCCTCTATTGAAAACTCTTGAGTGCATTCAAAAATGGTATTATCCTTGGCACCAAACAAACTCAGTTTTCTTCTAGTGATGGCTAACAACTCCTTTTTTCCTTAGTATGGATCTCTCCCTAATCTTTGTCATATTTTAAAACCCTTTGGATGATACTTTTGACTCTTTCAAGTAAGGGTCCAAATACCATCTAGAACCTCAAATTACTGAACAATCCAGCAAGAATTACAAGTAACTTCCATGAGTTTATAGTTGCTGAAAGTTTAGCATTGTCGACATGTTAAAGTTGAAGCTTATCTTTTGTGGAAATACTTGCATATTCTCAATATCGATTTTTAAAGATCTTTCTACCAAATCCTAGACAAACATACCTATTGTACCAAAAGTGGTATTGAAATTGAACCGACATTGATTCTTAACTTTGAATTCTTCAAGTGATACTAAAGGAGAATTCAATTTGTAGCCTTATCATTCTTTAAAGGACACTATTATATTTCTCCTCTCATAATATGGTCTTTACCTCAAAAATATAAATTACAACTCCTATGTGCCCCAAAAGGGTGAGCTAAAGTTGAAGGTAATGAAATGTGTCAAATTATTATAACTTAGATAGCTGAATTTCAGATTTACCTTATCTCGGAGATTTAATCACCCTGAGCTCTTGGAGTGTCAATTTCCTATGAAATTTGTCAGACACTTTCTTCACTTATGTCAAAATCTACCTGTAAAATTTTAGCCTAATCTGACCTCTGTAAAGGAAGTTATAATTTTTCAAAGTTCACTATACCCTGAAAATTTGGTATACCGAAAATTTGATACTCTTGGGTTGACAAACCATTCATCTTTCCATTTTATTCTGCCATGTTATTGCTAGTGGCAGAATATATATTCATTTTTTTTCCATTACTTTTGATTAAAATCTTCCAATTGTGAATCTAAATTTTATCCTTTATCACAATAAGTACCATGGTCTTATATGAACAACAATGCTGAAATTTTGTTCTGCATACAATATAAACCTTGACAATTTTGATTTTCTTTATTCCTTTCTCCTAAATTGGTAACTCTCTGATGAATAATCTCATCTAAAAATATAGGGTTCCTCCCATTACTCTATGAAAGTGTAACTTGGCAAAGGTGCACTTCAATAAAGGGTAAATTCTCATATCCGGTAGTGATATGGTGGTTGATACTATACTTTCTTGTTACAATTACCAAAATTTCTTCTGATGGGAGTATCACCACTATACCTCATTATATAGATCTATCTTACAAACCTGTACGGAAACAAAAGCTTACTTTCTCTTGAAATTCTCAGTGATTGCAACAATTAACTATGTTTTGTACCATATCTACAAACTCTTACTTCAAGTTTGGCTTACACCTTTTTCAGTCCTCAATTGTACTACAAATTAAAGCAACAATTGAGTACTCGTTTCAGTCTTAATCTTCATTTTTGTTGTGAAATTTTATTCTTCACTTTCAATTGGTACTTTACCATTATTTCAATAGTTATTTTGACTGCTCTAGTCCTCCTAGCAGTTAGTAACTACTCTTATATCCTTGTTACTATTCTTGGTTATCAATTACAAGTTATAAGCTCCAAAATTCTCCTCTAAGTTCCAACAATTGGGAGGGCATCATTGAATTAAGAGAAAATTGATTTTTTTTGACTTCGATTGTTACTTTCTCCTTCCTATCATCTTTACTTTTATATTGTACTTTCATATCTATTCTTGGAATAAAATTTTAAAGAAAATTTGAAGTTATCCTTTCCTTCATTATTCTAGCGATGTTATTGATGCGAGAAAAGTGTAAACATAGTTATGGATCTCTAACAAATTTTAATGGCCTTGAATTAACTACTCTTTCATTACCAATGGTCTGAAGCTTGGAAATTGATCTTCAATCTCTTCCTTGATCATTTAAGACAATATTTAGATTATTAATTCCAGCTACCATGACCTTACAGATTGTGGAAATTTTCTCCTTTCAAGGTTGAAACTCCAAATTTAGCAATCTAACTGCTCTCTCTATGTTTAGGGTAGTTTGTTATACTAGGCCAAGTCAATTGTTCCATTCTTCAAAATTCTTTCTTTTGCTTGGCTCAATTTACCATATCTTCCTTTGAAGTGTAAGATACCAAATTTGGTATCCTTGAAAAAAAAGGTCTAATCATTTTCCAAATGTTCTATGACAATTATTAGAAAGTCCATTACTTATTTTTCAAAATGAGATATATCAATCTTTTTATGTTTGTCTCTCTTTAAGCTGACAAATTTATTTTATTGGATGCTTAGGTAAGTTAACTCAGCTTTAGACTTTTCTAGTATCTCTACTATTCCTTTTGGATACTGGTTCCAACGAAATCATTGGGATTGTTTGAAGACTTTTGGTTGTCTAAATGGTATTCTTTTATGTGATATTTCTAATATCTATGATCTTAATTGGTTCAATTACTCATGTTTTGATCGATACCGGATCGTGAAGGTCTTATGAGAATACGATGTTTCTAAAGGGGCTGATCGACCTTTAGAGATGCTAGGATATAAGACTTAATGTGATCTTGGGTATTGATTGGTTAACCGAGTATCGAGCTATGATAAAATTGTCTGATACAGACAATAACTTTTCTTTCTAGACCAGTCTACTCTATCTTTGTCACGCCCCGACCCACCTGTCAGACACGTGGCAACCGCCGTATGAGCCCAAAGGACCCATACAATGCATTTGGTAATAAATGTCATCCATACACATACTCAACACAGCGGAATATATAATTAAATCATCTATGAATCTCTACTAACACAGTCCCAATATACCTACTACAATTCTACAATAACGTTATCAATAAATAAAACTAACTCCGTTAATATCCCTCATCTTCATCAAATATCCCGGTCGGTCATCTAACAACCTGCACATATATTGAACGCGGTGTGCTCAGCCTTGCGGTCTAGTGCGAAATTACGGCTCTAAACCGAATAAAGAAATCAAAGGCTAGGAGGAGTATTCTAGGATGCCTTTGGTTGTTAATCATCATTTTTCATTTGATTTGTGTAAATCAATTTATAGAAAGCAGTAAAACAACATAAATAAAAATAGATGTATATTTCACTAGATGTCACCTAAGTTGTATCTAGTGTCAATGTTATCATCATGTCACCTACGTCATAATAAGACTTTGAAGTTACCAGAGTCGGGCTGCCAGCCTATGCTTAGTGAATACCCGAGCTAAGGGCATCAGTAAGCCCATCAGTGCCTTTCTGTCTCTGTCTCTATCTATGCCCGCTGCATTGATGTTGGCGGAGAGGACAGGTGACCCATGATCACTCTCCACTGTCTCACTAGTCGCCCTCAATGCCTCCCCTAGTGAAACTGTCGTGCCCTAACATCCTCCCCGGACTCCGTAGGAGCAACGACGACTCGTGTAGTACTACACACTACCCGAAGACAGGGTCACCATCAACAAGACAAATCGGCCACGGCTAACCGATAAAAATAACTCTAGGATCTGAACTACTCATCCGACTGTCTGCAGAACGTCATAGATGATAGTCGCATGGTCTACGGATCCACTGTCCAAGGCGTCGCATAGGGAATCACTTTCCCAGTCCAATAGCAGTCGATGTCGACCGAGATTGATGCACATCTGCACGATGGGCTGTGGCAATCTCGACTCCATCGGTGCTAAGTCCATGGTAGGGCTCATCCTCGCTAGTCATCTCAGGACTATCACAAGGTTGCCTAAACGATACTCGTGCAGGTATAAATTTCTGGGTAAGGACTTGCTCCATATTTCTGGTCTAATATGAGCATGGAGTTTGTACAGTCTCTTTCCCTACTAGCTCCCAATATCTAAGCTATGTATAGCCTCGGGAGTGGTGCTCCCAGTATCTAAGCTATGCATAACCTCGGGAGTGGTGCATTGAGGAACATCACTATTTTGACCATCAACGGTATGCGGTGGTCAAACGGGGTATGCGAGGACACCCCTTTTTGTCTAATTTCCAGTGATGTCTCCTAGGAGGTTCTAACATGTCACAGTTCATATCTATGTCTGTATGGTAGTCGTGTAGCACATAGCATAGAAAATAATATAACGTGCAGGACAAGATTTTAGGACATGTTAAATACCTAGTATGGTAAATATGGCATAGCATACATGTTACGTGGTGTGCTCAGCCTTGCGGCCTAGTGCGAAATTACAGCTCTAAACCGAATAAGGAAATCAAAGGCTAGGAGGAGTATTCTAGGATGCCTTTGGTTGTTTATCATCATTTTTCATTTGATTTGTGTAAATCAGTTCATAGAAAGCAGTAAAACAACATATATAAATACAGACGTATATTTCACTAGATGTCACCTAAGTTGTATCTAGTGTCAATGTCATCAACATATGTCACCTATGTTATAATACGACTTTGAAGTTTCAAGACTAAGGGCATCCGTAAGCCCATCAGTGTCTTTCTGTCTCTGTCTCTACCTATGCCCGCTGCACTGATGTTAGCGGAGAGGACGGGTGACCCTTGATCACTCTCCACTGTCTCGCTAGTTGCCCATCGATGCCTCCCCTAGCGAAACTGCCATGCCCTTACATCCTCCCCGGACTCCGTAGGGGCAACAACGACTCGTGTAGTACTACAACATTGCCCGAAGACAGGGCCACCATCAACAAGACTAATTGGCCATGGCTATCCAATAAAAATAACCCTAGGATCCGGACCACTCATCCGACTGTCTGCAAAACGTCATAGATGATAGTCGCGTGGTCTACGGATCCACTGTCCAAGGCGTTGCATAGGGAATCACCTTCCCAGTCTAATAGCAGTCGATGTCGACCGAGATTGATGCACATCTGCATGATGGGCTGTGGCAACCTCGACTCTATCAGTGCCAAGTCCATGGTAGGGCTCATCCTCGCTAGCCATCTCAGGACTATCATGAGGTCGCCTAAATGACACTCGTGCGGGTATAAATTTCTGGGTAAGGACTTGCTCCATATTTCCGGTCTAATATGACCTTGGAGTTTGTACAGTCTCTTTCCCTACCAGCTCCCAGTATATAAGCTATGCATAACCTCGGGAGTGGTGCTCCCAGTATCTAAGCTATGCATAACCTCGGGAGTGGTGCGTAGCGGGACGTCACCGTTTGACCACCGTCGGTACGCGGCGGTCAACCGGGGCATATGAGAAATGCCCCTTTCTGTCTAAGTTGCGGTGACGTCGCCAAGGGGTTCTAATATGTCGTTATTTATTATCTATGTCTGCATGGTGGTTGTGCTATTATAGCATAAAAAATAATAAAATAATATATAACATGCAGGTCAAGATGTCATGACATATTAAAACTCAGCATAGTAATCATGGTATATCATACATGTTAGGCAAAGTAAATCATACTAACATGCATTTAAATGTAATCATAGCAAGCATTTTATTTTATCATGTTTAAGACATCCAAGAATTGTTCCTAAGAAGACCCCAGCGGAAATTTCCTAGCTTGAATAAATCCTACATCGATGAACCAACGCACCTGATTAGGGATCTGAACTTTAGAACCAATTCAGATATATCAATAATACTCGGCTCTCAAGTTAGAGTAAGATCCCTAAAATAATAAAGATTTTATTTAAAATAAAATCTTCATAATCTAATATGATAGAGATTATTTAATCATTAGTAACTCGTGAATCATTTAGCCTAATCCAAAATAAATGATGCACTTCAACTATTGGGTCAAACTTCATACTCAAGTCCAATACTTCAAATCTCTCAATTTCATAGGTCAACTCAATAGCCCAAGTCAACAACAAATCCAACTCCTTTATTTTATTTTTCAACTCTATGTCCAATATCATCATCAACTAAGTCGGACTAACAATTA
The DNA here is from genome assembly GCA_030544415.1 of Thalia dealbata. Lineage (NCBI taxonomy): Eukaryota > Viridiplantae > Streptophyta > Magnoliopsida > Zingiberales > Marantaceae > Thalia > Thalia dealbata. Next base: position 19,445,615 of record CM060457.1, read on the forward strand.
CTTTCTCTAGTGCAAACACTTATTCAATCCTTTATCTTAACACATTATATGCATCAAGAGGAAAAGAGAGAAAGTAGATGGGAAAATAAGAAGGATGTCACAATAGGTGAGAAGAAGGAAGATGATAGGGGCAATAGCATAAATCAACCAAATTCTTATATTCACCATAACCCATCACATTAAAACTCACCATAATTTGCATCCAAAAATACTGCATGAAACAACACCAACCACCAAAACCGCTATATGAAAATATCATATAATCACTATCAATAATTCGAAACCATCAAAGTCATCATTCTTATTAAATAAATAATTCAAAACCATCCATTAACAACAATATCAAAGCCATCATCAGCATCACCGAATAAACCACCTCATCAGAATCATTACCATTAGCAATCAACAATACAAAACCGAATTTGCACACTATTGCAAACAACACAATATAGCACAACATTCCTCAAGATCAAAACCATTAGAAATATTATCACATAACACCATTAAACCACCCATAATCCAACCTCATCATCGCCATTAGATCCACCACCAAAACCATTAATTAACCATCAAACCATATATAAATCTCACATTCAAAATCATCAACCGAATAAGATTAGTTAACAATTATCAATCAACATCACAACCATTAAATCCATGATCAAATCAGTACCACCATCATCACCACCATCTAAACATCAATAAGAACCATCGTCAATAACAACATCACACTATCAAGAAAATTCAGCAAAACAATACCATCATCAACTAACCATGAGAAACTCACCATAAGCATCAACAACTCATCATTATCATGAAAACTCAACAACCAAATTCCAAGTCACCAAAGCGCTATGAAAAACTCAGCAAACCACATCATCACTTATCAATCAAAGCACCATGAAACACTCATCATAAGACCACCAAAATAACACCATCAAATCCACATTTAAAAGCAAAGTACCATAAAACAACATTATCATATAATATCTAGTAAATTAGAATTTAATGATATTTTCTTAGCACAGACCTCAATTCGAATCTCTCTACATCCCCAATTATTGTACCATATGCAAAATTTCAAGTAGGGAAGAATAACAAAGAAGATTGAGAGGGTTCAATACGAACTCGCAACCATACGGTGTACGGGGCCTCGAAGAGACCTGCGAACCCCAAGGACGATGGCATAATGAGCCAGCTGCTACCGTCTGCAGCTGCCGCCTTCGATGGATCAAAGGAGGAAGGCGAGCGAACGATTTGGGGACGACATGAGCAAAGGAGTCGAGCGAAGCAGGTGGAGGTGCGATTTGGGGGCGCCTCGTCAGGGTTTAGGGCAGGAGCGGCGACAGTGGCGAGGTCGCGTGCGAAGAGGCCGACGGAGGAGGAATGCCTCGCCGCTGAGCTCGCGACGAGGAAGAATCCTGCCCCTCGTTCGAAGAGGAGAGGACTACGAAGGCGGAGAAGGAGGTGTGATTTGGGGGGAATAGTGTAGGGTTTTGTTCGTAGGAGCCGGTTCGAGCAGACAAGTTCAATCCGGTTCATCTGGACCGGCCGGTTCACTTGAGCCGGGCCGATTTTTTTTTTTTTTTTAATACAATAACAGGGTAGGGGTTTACAATCTTTCTCTCTAAAGTGGCCCGAGTGAGTCTGAAGATGACTCAGGACAAATAAAATAGTTGTGCAGACAATTGGTAGAGGCCGTTGGAAATTACGGTTGGGGGCATAGTGTTCCTTAAGGTGTATCTTGAGGAAGGACCTCTTTAGGTTCACCTTAAGGTATAGTCGGCGAGCAGAGGAGGAGGTGAGAAGGGGCGAGCCGGTAGCACGTGCGTCGCGCATGCTGGTCCGGTTCGAATCGACTCAATCCAGTCCGAAATAGTTCGGTCCGGTTCTTGCCGGTTCAGCAGCGGTTCAGGCTGGTTTTTGTTGGTTTTCGCTGTTTACAATCGGTTCGAGGGGGGTTCAACATGGCTATGGCTTGATTGGTAAGTTTTGAAACTTAATGAATTTATTTATAATTTACAACATACTTGAGGTGTGGTTTGTGAATTATTTTAAGATGGGTTCAGGGTTTTGAGTGCGGTAATATTGTTAGAAAAATCTGAAATAAATTATGATGCGATATTATGCTTAAGCATATTTTTCATGATTTAATTAGAATTTTCTAACATTATTAGAATTCGAATTTGATTTAATTGAGATAATTTGGAAAATTTAGGGTGTAAATAGATTAATTGTATGTTATATGCATGAAGAAATATTTGGTAGGTGTTATGTCCTTTAAAATGTATTAATTGGAATTAAAAGAATTTATTTAGAATTTTTACAAAATTAATGTAATTAGATTTTCACAATATTATTGAAATTATTTTTAGAATTAATTAAGGTGGATGGTGATTGTGAATGTTAAATTAGGTATTGATTCAAAATTTTCACAAGATATTGATTCAAATTTTTAGGTATAATTAAAATATTGAATTAGATATTATTTTGTGTATGGTTGATTGTATTGGATGGTGATTGTGAATGTGATGGATGATTGGATTATTTATAAAAAATTAAATAAAATAAAGAAAATAGTGCGAGAGTATCAGTAGACGGGTAGCTAGGAAAATTCTTGTTTGAATTGTATGATTTATGATTGTTAGATGTATTTATTTTCTCTTAGAAAAATTGATTATTGTGCTGTTACTTGACAAATCATGGCCAAGCTGTGATTTCTGTTGGAGTAAGAAGGATATATTGTGCTTGATTGATTGCTTGCTTGCTTTTAAGAATCACAGCCAAGTTGTTAATTCTTGCTTGATATTGCTTTGAGGCTCAGGTGAGGATTTATGGTTTCAAATTTTATTTGGCTTACTACAGATGCTGAGTCCTAAGGGTCATTGTTAATTATTGTAAATGCTGATAAGTTATATATCTGCTTCATTACATATTGGATTAACATGTGAACTGTTGAAAGTTATATGCATGCTCTTGGTATGAGTTGAAAATGATATTATGTTAATTCATATTGTATCATGTTAATTCAGATATGATGTTATTATATGCATGCTCCTGTTGTTAATTCAGATATGTTGTTAATTCAGTGTACAGTACAGGCATATAGGACAGAGACATAGAGTTGACATTGACGGGTTCAGGGAAACCTCTGACGAGGGGTTCACCTTGAACATAAGAGGCTGCCTTATGTGTAGAATGGATAGATGATGAAATAGTAAATAGAGTGATATGACATATTGATTTAGTGGCATTATTATGATCATATTTCTTATATGCGGTTATATACTATGTTATGATCATATTCGTGATGTTCTTATTTATTGCCTTGTTATATTATGGACATGTGGATTTAATATGTGATTTTAGTGGATATATTTTCTTGTTGGTTTGTACAATACCATAAGCCCATTTTTAGGGTGCTCTCTCTGTAGCCTCACTGAGTTTCACGACTCAAATGTGCACATTTTTCCCCTGGTGCGTAGGTTACGGGTTGGCCATTGGCGGGGAGTGAGGGAGAACCTAGTTGGTGGACAATATTTATTTTTTGTAATCTAGATAGAGATATGAATGAGTAGTGTTGGCTTGAATATACAATATTATTGCTTTCGCTTTGTAAATAAATGAAATAGTAGTGCTTTGTGATACTTTTTAGCCATGTATAAGTTGTGACGTTGAAGTGCGGCTTATACAGCAGTTGCCACGTGCCCAAAGGTAGGTTTGGGGCATGACACTACATCTCTGTCCGAGATGTCTATACACTGACGTTGGTGAAAGGAGTTGGTGACAACGGCACTCCTACTATGCAACACAAGTACCATACAGTGCTGTAATTCTGCCCCATGGCAGGATCACCATACAAAATTACAAATCACTACCATCTACAGTCTGACAAGCTGAGATCCGCTGATATGCAACCAATGAACCTGGACTGCTCAGGGACCCATATCGTTGAGCATGCCAGTGTCAATCAAGTTCCCTAGCACTAGTAGCGCATGACACGGTACTGTTTCTAGCACCCATTTACCTTAGAGTAACTCAAATAGATTGAGCTCTGCACTGAAGTGAGATCCCGGCTACACCAAAGTATCTGAGGCTAAGTCAGCTGAGCGTGCATTTCTACCTTGGTTAACACATGGCTCCTCACCATATGTTGGCACATAGCAGACTAAGAACCTTAAAGTCATCTCTTAGGTTGCCATAACTCTAAGATGTCCAAAGGTTCTTAATTAAATGTCTAGGTATTTTCACCGTAAGAATACAAGGATGAAATCAAAAGGCCAATAAAAAAATATATATTATATATATATATATGTATTCCTAGGCATTCCCTCTTGGTAGCCCTGAAGCTAAGATCATTATAATTTCTTTCTTATGGGAACCATTGTCATTCCACTGCATTAAATTGTCCATCAATAATAAGACAGATGGCGGTGATGAAAGGGAAAAATAAAATTGACAGGGGAGGCAAGCTTTGTCTTTCTACATCGTTCATTGTAACTCACTTTAATTATATACAAGCAATTTATCATATTATTCATTGTAGAAGTAGACACAGGTTTAACCAAGAGAAAATAGAACAATTCAAATAATCATCATATAAATCAAAATAAGTAAAAATAGTCAGAATGTACACCATTTGAAATTTGTCAGAATACTACAGGATGCACCCGTTGAAGCAGAACATGAGTAAGCTAATTACTGCATATAATCCCACTATCTTAGTGGTGCTTGAGTCAGCTCACTAATCAAAATATGTCCATTAAGACAGATCCATTTAAATATATCCAGTAGGCATATTCATCAAAACAGGGTAAAGCCTGAACAATCCCGACAAATGCTGACTAAATCTAGTTGCAAGTTCACAGCAGGAGAAGGAAAGAAGGTGAAGCTCTCGTTTACAATTTGGTTTAGAAGTCAAATCAACACCCAACAATACATTGCGAGTAGACAAAACTCATTTTTTTTATTTGCAACTCACGGCCAAACTAAATTAATACATTATAGTTGCCATCTTGACATTTAGTTATCACTAATTTCCAAACATTACAGGTTTAAAATAACTCTTCTAAGACTAAATCACTCAAGTAAAATCATCAAGTTACAAATCATAAAACCCCAAAATAGCATTGTCAAGTTATCAATACAGCAGTAACATCATCAAATTAAAATAATTTCTTATAAGGCATGACATCAGACTCCCATGATCTACTACTAATTCCACATGAACAGGAAGAAGACTCCACTAACATTTAATCTATTTGCATCCCAACCTTCAATCCAACTTTTTACCATCTCATAAAAGATAAGAATTTAGAATATCTACATTGAATTAAAGGCAAAGGAACCAACTGTCCAAGAAAATGTCACGGATCTCTTTTGAGGCAAATGAGGGCGACGATGCATCAAGTCAACAAAACTAACACTCCAGAAATTAACCACAACCCATTATTCATTAAATTAATAAGCTTCCAAAATTTTATTTACCCGAAAACAACATCATAAGCAAGCATGCTAAGCAATAAGGTGAAAGCATCAATTCATAAAAAGGCTGAAAGCAATGTTGGCATATAAGAATCATGTAATAACCATTCGTAAAGGTCGACAATAAAAAGTAGGGTTTGGAAAACATTTGGAATCCATTTAAAACAGAAAATATAATTTTGATCATGATGGTTTTCTACCCGTAATCCCCAAAGAAAGTTTTTCATCTCATGTTTAAGGGTTTTAGAACCAACCTAATTTGATCCAACTCCACTGTAATCCCTCGAACAATGCCCTTGATGCCTCTTCCTCAGATTCTGCTTGCCCATTTGCTGCCTTTTTCCACAAAAATTTTGGGATCACTCACATGCCCCTTCCTTTTCCGCCCCAGCCAAGGTATAAAGGGTTTCGTCGGCCAGGATGTCGAAACCCAGAAGTCCAATATTTGAAGGTGGAGTTTGAGATTTTGGGGTCTCGGTGGCTCTACGAAGGAGCCCCCTTTGGAACCGAATTGAGAAGGCCAAGTCATACGAGGAGAGTGCGAGTGCTATGGGCACAAAGATGCCTCTACCCCCGACAATTCCTAGTATTTGAGAAATTACCCTAGCTACTTTTATGCAATTAATCCAAGCTTTTATCATTAATACTTTTATCTATACATGTATTTTTTTTCTATCCGATTTTGGTAAATATACCCATATTTACTTGTTTACTATTTCTACTATCAATATTTTTGTTCCATGTGTATTTTATCCTATTTTATTTTATGCTCCTTATTTTTATTTTTATTTTTTTTAAAAAAATAGGGGTTTACAGTACCATGGATGATTGGTTGAGTATAAGGAATTAAATAATGTGAGGATGTGAGTAGAAGGATAGATAGGAAATCCTTATTTGAATTGTATGATTTATGGTTGTTGCATGTATTTATTTTATCTTAGAAAAATTGGTTGCTGTATTGTTGCTTGACAAATCACGGCCAAGCTGTGATTTGTGATGGAGTAAGAAGGAATTGCTGTGCTTGATTGATTGTTTGCTTGCTTTAAGAATCATAGTCAAGCTGTGAATTCTTGCTTGATATTACTTTGAGACCCGGGTGAGGGTTTATAGTTTCAAATTTTTTGGTCTACTACAGATGCTCAGTCCTAAGAGTCGTTGTTACATATTGTACATGCTGATGAGTTGAATGTCTGCTTGTTGCATATTTTAATGGCATGTGTGTTTTGATAATTATTGATAGAATTTGTCATGTAAGATACATGCTGCTATTATATGCATGTTATGTATGATTGTTCTCATGTTATGTTACATATTGATATATTCATGTTATGTTATAAATGTAGAGACACTTAGTAGGAACAAAGAACATGGAGATATGAGACAAAAACTAGAGACACTTTAGGTTCATTCTATGATAAAACCTAGAGTGATCTTAATTGAACTTTAGACATCATAGGGTTATTGTAAAAATTTTGAAAAAGAATATTATTTTAATATTAAATTAATAAAATAATAGAATAATAAATAAATAAAAATAAAATAGAAAAAATTAAAATAAATAAATAATAATATTTATTTATCATATAAAAAGAAAATAGTAAATATAATGAGAAAATAATAAATATAAAATAAAAATAAAAAGAAAAGAAAAAGAAAATGAAATCTTGAATCTTAGGTTAAATCCATGATCAATTTGGAGATATGAAAATCCAAGTAAATTATCTCCGGTTATATAGAATTTTTACATCTTTATCTTGATCATGAAAAGAAAAAAATTCATACAAATCTTTGACTTAATTATTTCCTGTTAGACCTTGGAAAACTACTGATATTGAATGTCCATATGAGATCTGGATCATAGAATTTATATCAAATTTATCTATGTAAGACCACTAAGCTTAAAGAAAGATCTACCGGTATTTTAAGCTGGCTTACGTATGAGTTAATTTTTTTTGAACCTAACTCTTACTCGGATCTCTAAGATGGACTTCATTCCAGATTCATAAATTTGGTTGTGGATGGATCTGTATCAAATGATTTGGAAATTATCATCTATGACCTTACTCTCATTTGAGTTAATCATTGATATATATATGAATCTCATGAGTATACGTGGATCATTTTGGATCGTCATCATGATTTTTAAATTTGCAACTAGTAGTTGACCGCCATCAATTATCATATTAGTGTCAACTCCCAACACTTGCAGCTTTACGTATAGTATTTGTAGCTTTCTACATATACTCTCTTTGCAGCTCTATACCCTATCTACAACTCCATTTCACAAATTTAGCTGGTGTATATTGCATGACATTTCTAGTTGTGCATGCTACAGCCTTCCTCATTTTCTTTGATTTCTGCAGCTTCGATGCTCACTTGTTATGTTCTGTAGCTTCGTTTTTGCCGCTCAGCTTTGCCGCTTGCTTCATCTTACGTTTCTCAACTTTCGATATTTCATATTCATTTCAGATTTATTTGCAGTCATGTTGACTGACTTCCTAAATGTAAATGTTTCCATTGTTTCTCCCTTCATTTCGTATTTTGATGTGTCAATACAGTTGGTATAGCTGTCATCAGCATACCACTTGCACTCTGGCATGATTATATATAGAAAACTTTCTACACTCCTTCGAGCAGTTAACTCTGTCATATTAACTCTTTGCTGAGCTGGGAGCATCTTCCTTTGTACCAGCATTCTATGCATTCAATGCAGTTGTTTTCTGCTAGTTTTCTCGAACTATCAGTTTCTTTCGGAGCTTGAGCAGCTTTCGCTTAATTCATATATCTTATATACGGCCAACTTATTAGCCAAGCAGATTTCTTTTATCTGCTTCTTTTAATTCTGCTTAATGGCCTTTCTAAATCCAAATTCTATTGAATATTTCTGCAATTTTCTTTATAGTTATTTTCTGCAGTTCGCAGTTTTCCTTTTGTGAAGCTACTTCCTTTGTCAAATGTCCTTAGTCAAATTCTATCCATCGTTGGTAGATTTCTTTACTCCTTTTTATTTCTGTAGTCCATCAGCTTAGCTCAGTTCTTCACTTAATATTTTTGCAGCTCAGATTCCTATACTTTCATCAGTATTATCATATATATATACCCGGTCTTTCTCTGCAGTCTTATTCAGTTAATGCAGTTGGCAGTATTTCTATAGCTGCAACTCATATTTCAACTACCTGCAGATTTTGGGGTAACTTTGCTTCTGTACTTCATTCGATTTTTCCTTTAATTTCTGGATGCTGTAGTTTTCTTGGCACCTCTAGCACCTATTGATATCCTTAGTAGCTACACGTATTATGACATCTCTTACTACAATATTTCTATATCTACAAACTCGGATGTAATCCTTTCTACTCTATTTTAAGCTTTGACTAAAGCTTACTTCGTGCTAACAATCAATCCAATTTCATGTTATCATAATAATATCATCGTACGTGATTTAACACCTGCAGTGTCAATTTCAGTGCAGTTGTGATTTAGCACTATAAAATTCAGTTTCGGATTTCATTTGGCCTATATTTTTGTTATATATTTTCGGTGGCCATGCAATCAAGTTCTTGCTATCCGACATAGAACGAACTATCATAGTTTGAGCATTTGGATAAAAAGAGACATCATTAAGGTTCGAATGCAAATCTTTAGATCTAAATATCAAAGCCTTAACCACTACTACTTATCCAGTGTTTTCGTATTGAGAATTGATGTCCTCTTTACGACTATGATTTAACTATCTATAAAATATCATGTGCTCTCTTTAGGTTGTGGAACCTGTCCTTACATTATAAGGTAGTGGTTGAAGGAATTTAAAACTGACACAGAGCAAGTTAGTGGGCTTTTTATTGAGTGGTTATTGCGATCTTTTTTATATATTATCCTCTATCTGGAGGTGACTCCATTATGATCATATCATAGTTCAGAGATGTCTGATCCTGACTCAACCTGAACCACGAAAGGTTGTCCGTATGTTAGTGTAAAAGGAACTCCCTAGTATATCTACCTGAGAAAGTTAAAGCAATATCTTCGACTTCTGCCCACTTGTATTTCTCCCATTTGGGTTAGTTGCTTCACCAACGAATGATTATCTTGATTTATTTTAACAATCTATTATGGTGAAGTTTGATCTACTCATCTAAGATTCAGACAATACTTCTAGTAGACCCCTATCATACTAAGCAATTGATTGTCATCCTACTAAGCAATTGCTTTCTACCACGTACTAGGATACGCATCTTATTGTGTACATGATATGGATGCCTGTGAGGATCCCAAATGTGACTACAATGATCCACAGTGTAATGACACCTAAAGTGGATCGCTATATCATAATACATGTTATGTTGTCACGTGGGTCATTTAGATGAGCTACCATAAATTGCAGACGTCGTATCTTAGGACCAATGAGTTTATGATAACTAAAGTGGTACCACCTTGGAAAGGGGTTACTACTTTAAAGGAAATATCAAGGATCTACTTATTAATTATCATAGATCATGATTCGAGGAAGGGATCACCGATGGTGTTTATTTTTGGGGGACCAAAAATTTTTAAGGGGGGGAGTACTTGTAAACCCCCACCTTAATAAATTATATTTTAGAAGAAAAAAAAATATTTTTTTTAATCGGTCCGGTTTAACCGAACCGGCCCGACCCGATCTAAAGGGCCAACGCGAGCGGGCTCTTCCCACTCGCGCTCGCCCTCTTCCCCTTCTTCTTCTTCTTCACCTTCTTCCCCGTCTCCCTCACCTGCAGCAGGGCACGCCGGCGGCCCCTCCCATTCGACGCCGTCCGCTACCCTCGTTCGTCGGTGGCCGCCCGACTCCGTCGCCTGCCTCCCTCGCTTTCGCGACGCCCACCTCCTCTTCGACCGCGGCAGGGCGAATGCAGGAGCCCGCCGCCCGTCGCCCATCGCCAGCGTCCGTCGCCCACCGCCAGCGTCCGCCATCGTTCGACCTCCTTAGATCCCCGCCGTGGCAAGGAGAGTGCGGCGGAGGTCCTACGGCCATGCCCCTCTTCTTCCCCTGTTTCCGCCTGCTGCCATCTCCTCTTCGCGTCTGCTACAGCTGTTCGTCGTCCGCAGCAACTGTCCGCAGCCCGTCCGTCGCATTTCCTCCACGCCCACCGCCTGCTGTTCGCGGCTGCCATCCGCAGCCACCGTCGCCGCTCGTTCCTCTCCGCTGCGACGAGGAGCACTCGGCGGAGACGAGGGCTCTGTTGCAGCGCGCGACCCACGTCTTCCCCTGCGTCTTCCCTACTTCGCGTCTGCAGACATTCGCCGGCTGCGTCTGCCACCGTCCCGAGCACCGATCGCTGACGCGCCACTGCTAGCGGCTAGGCCTTGAGCTGCTCGTCCCTCCGCGAGTCGTGAGCCCCGCGTCCCCCCAAAGTGCCGACGCAGGAGGTGGCTATTTCGTCGCCGCCGTCCTCTCAAATTTGCAGCACCCCCGGTGAGGAGTGGAGCTGCAGTTCCACTCCCCTCGCCGGTGAGCCATCCCTCTCCGACTCCTCTGTGCGATCGCAAGGGTAGGAGCTCCGTTTCCCCCCTGTTATTGGGCGATTTTGCCCTCCGGCAAACTTGCCCTAAAGTTCGCCGGCGACGCCAAAGATTTGGATCGTTTAGGCGTTGATGGCCGGATTTTGCGCAGGTCGTCGTCGGTTTCCACGCATGCGAAGGCTTGCGGAGCTCATCGTCTAGTTGGCCGGAGGTTTCGCGAGCTCCAGCGAGGTGGCGGCTAGGGTTCCGGCGACAACGTTACTATTCCGGCGGTGAATAGTGATTTCGGCTAAGGTAGCTTTATTTTTCCCTAATCGCGATTAGTGATTAATTAAGCATGTTTAGTCGTAATTAAACACATTTAGGATAAATTAATATTGTTAAATGCTTAGATTAATTTAAACATGCTTAATGTTAATTAACCAAGCTTAGTGGATTAATTAAGCATGATAAATTAAGTTAAGTAAAAATTTATAATTTAATTGAGTAGAGTTAGCGAATGGGTTGAATTCGAGTTAAGTTTGGGTTCGGATCGAGTTTAGTTGAGGTGAGCTGAATCAATTAATTGAAAGTGGTTCGAGCTCGAGTTAGATCAAATCGGATTGGATTAGTTGGACCGGATCCAATTAAACTGGACCGGACTCGAGTTGAACCAGATTGAATTAAATTGAACCTGAGTCGAACCAAATTAATTTGAACTGAACTCGAGTCGGACTCGGTTTTAGATGGGTTGGAGCTGACTCGATCGAATTGAATTGGCTAGGCTTGGGTCAGACTCAAGTTAAGTCGGATGAATAGTGATTGGGTCCACCGCGTTGGCCGGGTCAACAGCGTTGATCGGGTCCGCCACATTGGCTGGGTCCACCGTGTTGATTGGATCCACCGTATCGACCGGGTCAACTGTTGACCGTTGACAAATCAAAATAATAATAAAATAATAAAAATAATGAAAATAATATTAAAATAATAAAAATAAAAATAAAAATAATTTAACTTTTCATGAGTATGATTAGGTGATTTAAAATAACTAATTAATATTTAATTGATCTAATTAAGTGTTGATGGGTGTGATTTGGGCCCTTAGGTGACTTGGGCTAGATGATGGGTTTAAATGGATATAAATTTGATAGAATTTATCTAAGCTTAACTAAGTTAATTTAATATTTTAATTAATTTAATTTGTAAAATTTAAAATTTGGTTAATTAATATTTGAATGATTAAGTTAGATTGATAAATTAATATTTGATTTACTTTAGGGAAAAATGAATTAAATTTTATCTTAAATAATTGTGTTAATTAGGATTATCGTGGGTACGCGATTCGCGTAGTTCGTCGCAGTGATTCATTGCTACGCGGGTTGGTTCTAAAGACCGGATCGCTAACACAGGTGTGTTGGTTCTCCGATATAGGATTTATTCAAGCTAGGGAAGTCCCGCTGGGGTCTTCTTAGGAATAATTCTTGGATGTCTTAAATATAATAAAATAGTATGCTTGATAAGATTTGATTTGATATGTCTGCATGCTAGTTTAATTTATTGTTGTCTAAGATGCATGATATATTCTGATTTCCCTACTAGGTTTTAATATGTCGAGATAGCGTGTGCTGCATGCTGTATATTATTTTATTATTTTCTATGTTATGCTAGCACAACTACCATGCAGACATAGATAGTAAATAACGGCATGTTAAAACCTTTGGCGACGTCACCACAACTTAGACAAAATGGGCCTTTCCCATATGCCCCGGTTGACCACTGCGTACCGCCGATGGTCAGAATGGTGATGCTTCACCACACACCACTCCCGAGGCTACACATAGCTTGGATACTGGGAGCTGGTGGGGAAAGGGACTATATGCACTCCAAGGTCATATTAGACCGGATATATGGAGCAAGTCCCTACCCGATGATTTTCACCCGCACGAGTATCGTTTAAGGGGCACTCGTGATAGTCCTGAGATGGTTAGCTGGGACGAACCAGAACAAGAACCTAGCAAACATGTCGCCGAGGTTGTAGCATTCTGGCGACAGCTAGTCTGCACACCTCTTGGCAAACATTGCTACTCGGGGATTGGGACGGTGACATCCCTCCGCATAGCCTTGGACAGTGGATCCGTAGACCATACGACTACCATCCTTGACGATCTGTAGACGGTTGGATGGTGAGTCCGGATCCTAGGGTTGTATTATATCGACCGAGACCGTAGTCGATGGATTTTATTGACGGTGACCCCGTCTTCGGACGGTGTGTAGTACTACACGATTGTCGTTGTCCTTACGGTATCCGGGGAGGATGTAAGGGCACGGCGGGTTTCGCTAGGGGAGGCATGGTAGGCGACTAGCGACACCGAGGAGAGTGATCACGGGTCCCCGTCACCTCCGCTAACATCAGTGCAACGGGCATAGGGAGAGACAGAGACGAAAGGCACTGATGGGCTTAGTGATGCTCTCTAGCCGGAGTATTCACTAAGCATAGGCTGGCAGCCTGAGTCATGAGACTGATAGACATAGTGCACCGTAGATGACATTCCGGTGACATTGATGATACAGATACCGTAAATGACATTCCGGCGACATTGATGACACAAATACTAGAGACAGCTTAGGTGACATTGATGACATAGTGACTAGAGAGCTTAGGCGACATCTAGTGTTACACGTGTTGTATTTGCTTACACTGTTATTTGCATTTATGATATTCTTCACATGTATTATATGAAGATGACCATTATTAAACCCAAGACATCCTAGAATACTCCTCCTAGCCTTTGATTTCTTTATTCGGTAGAGCCGTAATTTCGCACTAGGCCGCAAGGCTGAGCACACCACTTTTCCCCGTGTGTGCAGGTGTGTTAGATGATCGTACGAGACGATTGATGAAGATGAGTCCATCGACGGGTCTATTTTTATTTATCGATACTCTTTTATTATAGAATTGTAGTAGGTTTATCGGGACTGTGTTAGGAAATGTTGAGTTAGATAATTAAATTGTAAATTCCGCTGCATAAATGATGTATATGGATGGTATGTATCACTTGATGCCTTGTATGGGTCCGTTGGGCTCATACGGCGATTGCCACGTGGCCGACAGGTGGGTCGGGGCGTGATAGGCCGTGATTCTTAAGAGTAAATAAGCATGGCAATCAATAACTCAAGCAAGCAACGCAATTCCTCTCTACTTCGACATAAATCACAACTTGGCTGTGATTTGTCAAGCAATAACACAGCAACACAATCTCCTAAAATAAATTAAATACAAGCAAACAAGCATGCATAAATAACACTTGATTACGTCGGTCAACTATAGCTATTGCCTAAAGTCCACAACTCAGATCATCTCTCAGAGCAACTAGAGGTGCAGTTAGAATAAATGGTGAATCCAGCACATACTTCTTAAGCATCGGTAGATGGAATACATTATGGATTTTGTCTAAGTCTACTGATAACTGCATTCTATAAGCCACCGTGACACGCCCTAATTCCACCTTTGGGCACGCTGCAACCGCCGTATAATATGTACTTCAACACCACAACTTATACAAGGCTAAAAAGTATCACAAAGCACTACAATTTTATTAATTAAACATAGCGGAAGCAATACATTTTACAATTTAACCACCACTACCAATTCAAATCTCTATCTAGATCATCAAATTGATATTGTTTGCCAAGCTAGGTTCTCCCTCACTCCTGGCTAAAGATCAACTTATAACCTGCGCAACAGGAAAAAATGTGCACATCTGAGTCGCAAGACTCAGTGAGGCTACAGAGAGAGCTGCCTAAAATAATAGGCTTAGGATATTAAATAAACCAACCAGAAATTACATTCATTAAATCACATATTAATTCAACATATCAACAAAATATCACATATTGATACCACATGTCAACAAGGTATTACTAACAACAAATATGGAACATCATAAACATGATCATACTAAAGTATATGACAGAATATGATCATAACAGAGCCATTAAATCAAAGATGTTATATCACTTGAATTAATATATCATCATCTATCCATTCTACACCTAAGGCAGTCGGTCTATGTTTAAGGTAAATCCCTCGTCAGAGATTATCCCAAACCCGTCAGTGTCAACTCTATATCTCTATCATATATGCCTGTACACTGACATTGGCAGAAGGAGCTGGTGATCATGGTACCCCTTCTAACATAAATAGAGGTACCATTACAGCGTTGTAATTCTGCCCCATGGTAGGATCACCATATACATAACAAATCACATCCATCTCCAACCTGGCAAGCTGAGATCCACTGAATATGATACCAATGAACCTGGACTGCTCAGGGACTCACATCTGTTGAGCATGTTAGTGTCAATCAGGTTCTCTAGCCTCGGTAGTGCATGGGATAGTACTATTCCTAGTACTCTCTCTTCCTTGTATAACACAATGAAGTTGAGTTCTACACTAAAGTGAGATCTCAGCTACACCAAGGTATTAGTGACAAGTCACCCGAACTTGTATTTCTACCTTACTAGCACATGGCTCTTCACCATATGTTAGCACATACTAGTCTAAGAACCACACAACTTCTCCTAGGTTATCATAACCTTAAGATGTCCAGGGTTCTTATTCATATAACAATTTAGATCACTTTAGGTGTTTATCATAACATGAACTTAAAGTATCTTAAGTTTTATCTCATGTCCATATGTTCCATGTTCTTGCTAAGTGTCTCTACATCTTTAGCAACATGAACATATTACATAATCAACATGACATGAGCGTAAAAACATCAATAGCTTGCACTGCTTGCCGTATAGTGCTTCATACGGTGCCATCCCTATACTGGCCTGATAGCTGTTGTTGTAAGCAAACTCTACGAGCGGTAGGTGAGTATCCCAACTCCCAGAGAATTCTAATACACAGGCTCTCAACATATCCTCCAGGGTCTGGATGGTGCGCTCAGATTGTCCATCTGTCTGAGGTTGGAAGGCCGTGCTGAATTTTAGTGATGTCCCCAACTCTCTCTGGAACTTAGGCCAAAATCTTGAAGTGAATCTAGGATCCCTATCTGAAACAATAGATACTGGAACTCCATGCAACCGCACTATCTCCATGCAACCGCACTATCCAAGGTATATGTGGCTGCTATGGGAAGAAAGTGGGCTGACTTAGTAAGTCGGTCGACCACCACCCAAATAGCATCGTGTTGTCGTTGGGTACGCGGGAGGCCGACGACGAAGTCCATATTGATATGCTCCCACTTCCATTCTAGTATTGGTAATGGCTGGAGTGTACCGGCTGGTTTCTGGTATTCAGCTTTAACCTGCTGACATATTAAGCACTTAGAGACAAACTCAGCTATGTCCCGTTTCATACCTGCCCACCAGTAAGTCTGGCGAATTGTATGGTACATTTTCGTACTTCTTGGATGCATCGCATAAGCTGAGCTGTGGGCCTCCTCAAGGATCTGCTGCCGAAGGTCGGTATTGTACAGTACGCAGAGTCTGCCTCTTAACAGCAACGCCCCATCATTCCTCAAACTGTATTCCCCTCCTTGGCCGCTCTGCACGTTCTGTATCTGGATGTTCAACTTTGGGTCAGACTTCTGTTTCTCTACTAAACTGTCGCCCAAAGTAGGTCTTACTATAAATTGTGCTAGTAAGCCTCCATGAGCACTAGGTTGCAACTTCGTGCCCAAGGCTTGGAGGTCTCGTACTAGCGGAAGATAGGACTCCCGAATGTATGACAATGTGGTAGTAGATTTTCTATTGAGTGCATCCGCTACTACGTTGGCTTTGCCCGGGTGATAGTCGATCACCAGGTCGTAATCTTTGATTAGTTCCAACCATCTCCTTTGTCATAGGTTTAATTCCTTCTGAGTTAGTAGATACTGTAGACTTTTGTAGTCGGTGTATATATGACACCGCTCCCCATATAAATAATGTCTCCATATCTTCAAGGCAAGAACTATGGCTGCTAGCTCTAGATCATGGGTAGGGTAGTTCGTCTCATGCTTCTTTAACTGCCGGGAAGCATAAGCAACTACTCTCCCATTTTGCATCAATACACACCCGAGGCCTTGCTTCGAGGCATCACTGAATACGACGTATTCGGTGCCACTAACCGGAAGAGTAAGGACTGGTGCAGTGGTTAATCGAGTCTTTAGTTCTTGGAAGCTGTCCTCACAGGCTTGGGTCCACTGGAACTTTGCATCCTTCCTGGTTAGCTTAGTCATTGGGGCTGCAATGCGTGAGAAATTCTGGACAAAGCGCCTATAGTACCCAGCTAGTCAGAGGAAACTACGCACCTCTGTCGCATTTCTTAGCTGCTCCCACTTAGTGACCGCTTCAATCTTGGCTGGGTCTACCTGAATTCCCTCGCTACTCACAATGTGTCCGAGGAATCCCACTTGGTTTAACGAAAATTCACACTTAGAGAATTTTGCATACAGCTGGTTTTCTCTAAGTAGTTGTAACGCGGTTCTAAGATGATGAGCATACTCCTCCCTATTTTCCGAGTAGATAAGTATGTCATCTATAAAAACAATGACGAACTTATCTAAGTACTCATGAAACACTCGGTGCATTAGGTCCATGAATGCTGCCGGTGCGTTAGTGAGTCCAAAGGACATCACTAGGAACTCGTAGTGCCCATAGCGAGTCCTGAATGCAGTCTTTAGCACATCTTCATCTCTGATTCTGAGTTGGTGATATCCTGACCGTAGGTCTATCTTTGAGAATACCTTTGCACCTTGCAATTGATCAAATAGATCGTCAATTCGAGGTAGTGGATACTGATTTCATATGGTGACCTTGTTTAGTTGCCGGTAATCGATACACATCCGCATGGTCCTATCCTTTTTCTTGACGAATAATACCGGCGCTCCCCAGGGAGACACGCTGGGGCAGATGAATCCCTTATCCACTAGCTCCTGTAACTGTGTCTTCAATTCCGTTAATTCTGCGGTGCCATCCTATAAGGTGGCTTGGAGATTGGAAGAGTTCCGGGCGCCAAGTCGATACAGAAGTCTACTGCTCTTGCTGGAGGTAATCCCGGTAAGTCCTTGGGAAATACATCTAGAAATTCTCTAACAACAGGAATATCTTCCAACTTGGCATCCTTCTGTCTTGTATCAATGACATGCGCGAGGTACCCGTGACAACCCTTTTGTAGGAATTTCCTGGCTGTTATCATCGAGACCACACTAGTTGGCAGTATGCGGCGATCTCCGATAAAGGTCAAGCCAAGATGTCTGGGACCTTTGAATTCCACGATCTTGGTAAAACAATCTATCAATGCCCCATGAGCCGTGAGCCAATCGATACCAAGGATCACGTCAAAGTCCGAGATGTCCAGTGGGATTAAATCAGCCAATAGCTCTACCTCCTTAATGGTCACAGGGCAAGCCCGATACACCTGGTCCCTGAGTATTTTTCCACCGAGAGGCGTTGAGACTATCAACTCATACCCGAGCATTTCCAACGGCTTGTCCGCCTGCTTAGCAAATGCTATACTAACATACGACCTTTGTGATCCGGTATCGATTAGGACTCGAGCCAAGGAGCCGAATAAGATCATAGAACCTATTCACACAACAAACATCAAAGAAAACAAAAATTTCTAAGTTTTTATTAAGCTGATGGGGCTAACAAAAGTTCCTTATTTGTCTAAACAACTTGAAAGAATAAAATGGAATATAGTTCAAGCAAAATAAATATGGTTCTAATACTCAGCCTCATTGGAAGGGTTACCGGTGATAACATCTGGGTTTATTTGTGCGTCGGCACTGTCCATCGCGAATATGCGGGTCTGTGTGCGCGGTGGTGGTGCCTGTGACTGCTGCCCGGATCTAGCCGATGGTGGTCTGCTCGGTGCTGCGGTGGGTGTGGTACGAAGAGCTGGGGCGGTAGAACGACCTCTGTTAGCATGTCCGGACGCTGATTGTTGCGATGTTGTCTGGTCCCTCAATTGTGGGCAGTTGGGATGAATATGCCCTGTCTGACCACACTGATAGCAGGTAACACTTCGACACAGTCCTGTGTGCACTCATTTGCAGTGGCGGCAAACTGGAGGAGGGTTTGCCGACATGGCGGTAGGAGGTGGTCTGCGAGGAGGTGGCCTCGAATGACCTGGTGCAGACTGGTATACTGTACCTCGCACCGGTGGCGCGACCGGGGAACTGATAGTGCCTGAGGGAATAGGTGATGGGGGTACTTGCCTCGTTTTCTGCTGATTACGACTGCTCTGAGCGGCTTGTCGTTTCCTCTTCTTACCTTCATTCTTTCCTCTCAGTTCTTGTACGACCCTCTCTACCTCAATAGCCTCATTGGCAATCTCTCTAAAGCTGGAGATCTTAGTGTGAGTTATCCGTGAGCGGATGGCCAAGTCCAAACCCCACTTGAACCTCTTGCAACGGTATGCTTCAGAGTGTACTACCTCAGGAACAAGGGTGGACAGCTGGCTGAATTCAATCGAGTACTCCTTCACCGACCTCCCATTTTGCTTACAGTCAAGGAACTCCCGTATGTTATCATCATGTTGAAGCTCTGTGTGATACTCTATGATGAACTCTTCTGTGAATACAACCCACGTGATTTCAGTGTCCATTCTGGCTCTTAATGCATTCCACCAAATTCTAGCATCTCCTGTCAGCAGATGACGGGCCACACTGACTCTTCCACTGTCGGGAATGCCTAACTCCTCAGTGACTTGGCTAAGATTGTCAAGCCACATATGGGCTTCCTGAGCATCGGACGATCCAGAGAACTCATGGCAACCCAACCACCCTGCATCCCGGAGCCAAGCTGCTACCTGTCTGGTATGATTGTAGGCCCCACACTCAGTAGTAGTTGTAGTGGCTATGGTACCACTGGGAGTTGCGTGGTATGCTACTGGAGTGGGCAATCCTGGCATGGCCGGCAGTGGGGTCTGAACTGGGGTCACAGCTGGCTGGACTTCTGGTGGTGGTTCTGGTGTGGCCTCCGCTGGTGCTTGTGCGGATGGGGCTGTAGGCACTGCAACTGGCGTCGGTGGCTGTTGTTGAAACCCCGGCAGATATTCAGCAATCACCTCTCGCATCATTGCCCTCATCGCCTCCCTAAGATCCTGTTGCCTACTGCTAGCACGAGATGCTGAAGTTGTGGGGCCAGTCTCAGACTCCCCTTGTGCTTCCGATTGTTCAGGTCCAATAACTGGTGCGGGGGGTGCTTGTGGCTGAGCTTCTGCCGTTGGCCCTACAGGTGCAAGTTCCAGCACTGGCGGTACTAGGGGCACTTGCTGTACTGGGGGTACCGACGGTGCTGGATGCCCTGGCTGAACCTGGATGGGATGCGTGGGCCCAGCAGCAGTGGATGATTGTTCTCCCGGGTTTTTACAAGGTTTTCCTCGCCCTCGTTTCTCCGTCTGGGTTGTCCCTGACTGGGCTCCTTTTGACTTCGCTTTCCCTGCCATCTACACCAGGCCAAGACTTCGATGAAACTCTAATTAAACACGTTTCCATATGGGTGTCTACTATTATTTATTATCCTCCTATTTGCACAATCATAAATGAAATCTAGGAGGAAAAATTTAAAGTAGAGATAGGAAAAGAACTATAAAAGCAGTTAACTTAAATATCTCTATGCCAACCAAATAATTAACCAAAATCACCCAAAAGTCATTCAATAAATTGTAGTAAAAAGAAAACTAAATAAATTGTGGCGAACACTAATCAAATATGGAAATAGGGGGAGGTAAAGAGGAGGAAAAATTAAATCAAGGAAGCTATTCCTAACCCCTTGTCACTCCCACCCTCGTTTGTCTAATGTTTACCTATGGACTGTATCAGGCGTTATGTCTATAGTCATCAACCTTCCTACTCCTGAGTTTCTTTCGCAACTTGGCTCTGATACCACTTTAATTGTCACCGCCCCGACCGACTGTCGAGCACATGACAACCGCCGTATGAGCGATGTCCCACTCATACCAGGCTAACAATGTGATATAACTCAAACATAAGTAAAAAGTTCTATAGTTAGGATTACCCAATAAGTTTACAACCAACTCATGGGTTCTTACAAAACTGATACAGTCCGTTTATGTATGGTTTGCATACACCATAGCAACATAACTCATTCAAAAAAATGTTCTTCTATAGCTCTCACTCCCGCTACCCATCACTCCTCGCCGTCTCCTAAGCAACGTCCGGATACCTGCGCGCGGGGGAAAATTTGCATGCGCTAAGTCTTGCGCCTTAGTGCCTACAGATAGAGACTACTCCAAGCAAAAGAATGGGCTAACAAATACATGTCCGAATGAGCAGCAATGACATCATAAATTAATAATGAAAGAAAGCATGCACACGATAAATCAATTAAATATTAAAAGTCTAATTACGTGTTTGTGTCTAGCGAATCCTAAGGTTCTAGTTCCAACACTACCCCCTAGGGCTGCCTGCCTATGCTTAAGGTAAGCCCTAGCCGGGGACTACCGCAAGCCCGTCAGTGCCAGACTAAATCTCTGCCTAGGCCCGTTGCACCGACGTTGGCGGAGAAGGCGAGTGACCGCGGTTCCTTCTCCTTCCAGTCTCGCGAGTCGTTTACCCAGACCTCACTCCGAGACTATCGTATCGTATGTCCCCCATGGACCCTAGGATACGAGACACCGTGTAGCGCTACACTTCTACCTTACAGCAGGGTCACCGACTGACATATATATACTCACGGCCTGACCTGCCGGACCCAACACTTACGTATAACTCTGGTTGTCCGGACTACCCCCTAAGCCTGCAGGACTCAGTTGGAGTATGTCAGCGTCAACAGACACCTTAGTCCTCAGGACAGCGGCTAAAGTGAGCTCCCCGGCGCTCAGCGCCTTAGTTTCGGATACATGCCATGGGGATATCTGGTCGTTGGCGAGAACCCCCTTGTTGGTACTCACCGAACGCTAAGGGATGGGTCGGGTGACGCTGCCGCCGCCCCTCTTTAGACTAACACAAATAGTATCTACCATTTGTGAGAGAAATACAGTGTTATATAGACCTATAAGATCCCTAGAGGTTTTATGTCCCTAGGAAGTTCAGGTCTATGTCTCTACGTGTCCAAACTAGCTTAGGTTATCATGTGAATATGTCACCTAACTAGTTTTATTTGTCACCTAGATGTTCATATGTCGCTATGTGTTCTAGATTCTCCCTAGTGTCATACACTCTTAGAATTACAGAACACAAGCACATACTATATCAATTGCAACTAATTCACATTAACATTATACAAGACATCAAAAATCAATGCACATCACGGACAGTAATAAATTATTTACAACAACTTGCCCACTTGGGAGTTCTACTGCAGCGGCTGTAAACTAGCCGAATAACAACGCACCTGAATCCTTTAGATAAGCTTATCAGAAATTTCACGAGCTTGTCGTGTTTCGTGTTTCACCGTTGTTGCAGACTTAAGAGTGCTCCTACAACACAAGCAAGGTTTACTTTCTACCCTTTTTGTTTAATTAGGTACTACCCCTTTCCCTTCCTATGTCCTAAGTTAGTGTGCAGGGTGTTTCGATTTAATGAAGGAAATATTGCGATACCTTGTATGAAACATTCAAACAATCTAAGAGATAATAGCTCAAGTGATTTCAAATGATATTTAAGCACATGTACATACATCCCTGCAATATGTTTCCTATCAATTAAATGTGTCCACTTAAAATCATACAACAAGAGAACATATCACAACTACACAAAACAATCATAGTAACAAAATAGAAGAACCCTTCATTTCCAACTAGCACCATCACATAACAATTTCCGATGACATAACTACAACCTCCAAGACAATATCTCAGCGTGGAAACAGAATATTCACACAAGGAAGCCCACAACAACGTCACTAGTAAAAGTAGAATAAAACCAACAATATCGTCGCGGAAGCGGTAAAAACTCGTAATCACATCATTCCCACGCAATCCTATGGGTTGCTGCCAAACATGCTAGCAACCTATCCACCACTAAAATCAACAATCCAGACTACCGAAATAAATTCACGAGAGTCAGAATCCATCAGTTATGTCCGAGAACCATTTTATCACAAGACAAGTTTCCAACAGTAGCTTTAATTATCGTTCATCAGTAAAACAGTGAAACATATTCTCCTGCCATCGTTGACAAGTTCTTAAACCATCAAATAACTTTTAGGGATAGTAGCATCAAGGCAGCAGCAAATGAGAACACAAGATACCACTAACATCCACCTATCTTCCCATGCACAGCAGGTGAAGAAAATAGCAGAACATAGGATTTCATGTTTTAATGCCATAGGTGTATACAAGCCTAACATACAAGTAACTTAACAACATTATTCGCAAGCTATGCACACGGTTTTCATCCAACAATGCCATGATAAGCAATTATATTGTCAAAAAGTTTTCTTATGGATTAAGCTACCCAAATCCCCAATTGCTTTGGACTTTTCTTGGTCAGAATCGTAAGGAAGAGATGGGGGAACCAACCTAGAGACGAAATCCGACTTGGTCGGAGCTTCGTCGGCGCCTTCCTGTCTTCTCGTTCGCTCCTACGCTTCACGCTTGCTGCACGCCCTCGCGTAGTCTCGGACCAATGGTGCTTCGCTCCCTTGCAGGTTCGGCTCCCTGCTGGTCCTTCGATGGCACGCGAGGGGAGGCGTCTTTGGCAACGAGGGCGGTGAAGAGGCGGCGAACCTTCGGCGAGGGTTCGGCAGGAGGGGGAAAAGGGAGAGAAGAGGGTGGAACTTGAGGGAGAACGAGTTGGAGATGGAGGTGGCGTCGGCAGAGAGGGAGGAGGGCTTCTGTGATCCCTCGACAACAAGGGCAAAGCCCTTTTTGTTAGCCCTCATGTGGAGGGGGCTCATCACAGAAGGGGTGGCAACTTTTCAAGTTGCCCCCTTTAATTATTTATATCTATATTCCTTTTTTTTTTTTTTGAGGTTTACATTTAAATTATACAGTAAGAATTCAAATTAAATTTCTATTTACACAATTACATCATTCTAGCAATTTGATCTACTATACCATCTTAATTAATCTAAAAATAATTTTAATAGTTCTCTAAAAATTCAATCACTATATATAAATCTATTAAGTCATAAACTCTCTAATTTTATTAAATAGCAAACTAAGTAATCTAGTTACCTAATTTAATTACAATATAAAATTTATAAATTCTGCAAAAATCTCAATTAAATCATTTTAATTCTGTTTAACATGAATCTAACATAATAACACATATCAAAATATTCTTTCAAGCAAATATCATCCAAATAATTTATGTAACACCTAAATAAACCTGAACCACCTCAATTAGTTCAAAATACCACCTTAATAGTTCAGAAAAATTCTAATTAAATCATAAAAAAATATATCTAAACAGAAACATGCATTACGGTTTATTTTAATTTTTTATGATATCATTTATGTACTCAAAACCCTGAACCCAACCTAAAATAATTCAAAAGGCAAGTCTAAAATATGTTAAAAATTTTAAATAAATTTCTTAAGGCTCAAAACTCACCAATCAAGCCTTAACCACTTGAACCGAATTAAACCAGTCAACAAATCGCGAAACAAGCCAACCCACAGCCGAAACGCAACTATACCGGCCGTTCACCAAACCAGACCGAACCGGACCAACATGCATTGTCGGACTGTGCTAAGCATGGCAAGACCACAACCCATTATATGTATAAATTTAATATTCAAGGTGTGAAGGAGGGCACTATCTCTTAAATAGAATTAGGATGCTACTCCTTTCCAAGAATTCCCTGATGTATCCTTTCCAAGACTTTCCTGATGTGTGACTAAATATTTCTTAAATCAAAAAGATATGAGACTGATGAACTATACAAATTTTGAACTCGTGACCTTTGTATTATTAGCACGACACTCTAACCAACTTCACTAATAAGCCAAGTAATTTTATTTTATTATTTTTTTAAAACAAAAATAGGGTTTATAATTTCTCTCCCCCTTAAGATTTTTTGTCCTCCAAAAATAACAACCCAACCCTTTAAGTTTTCTAAACTTTCTACTACCCTCTAAGACATAGAACAACCTAAATAATCATTCAATCAATTCAAAAAATTTTCAAACATCTTCAAACAATTTATCAAGCAAAATACAATCAAAGTAAAATACTAAGCAAATAATTATGGCTATTGGGCTCTAATCTGAGCGTTTCCCATCTCCCTTCCTCTACATTACCATCCTTTCAAAGTACCCGGACTAGAGGTATGGTCTTACCCCATAACACTTGATTACGTCGGTCAACTATAGCTATTGCTTGAAGTCCACAACTCAGATCATCTCTTAGAGCAACCATAAGTACAGTTAGAACATGCGGTGAATCCAACACATACTTCTTAAGCATCGGCACATGGAATACGTTATGGATTCTGTCTAAGTCTACCGGTAACTGCATTCTATAAGTCACTGGCTCAACTCCTTCCAGAATCTCAGACGGTCCAATACCCCGAATGCAACTTCTCTTTCCAAGGGTAGCCGAAAAAGTCCTTTCCAATGAAACACCCTTAGGAATACTCTGTCCCTAACCACAATTTCTAAAAGCCTCTGCCGATTATTTGTATACCTCTTTTGTCTATCCTAAGCTGCCTTCAGTTTTGCTCGGACCACTTTTAGAAAGAAAGATAGAGTAGAGCAAACTAGTCTAGGGAAGAAAGTCACTATTCTTACCAGACAATCTAATCCCGTCAACTAATCGCTATGGCTCAATACCTGGTTAATTAATCAACACCTAAGATTACATCAAGTTTTTTTCATACCTAAAGGTATCAAATCAGCTCTTTAGCTCACATCCTAGCATCTCTAAGGGTCGATCGGCCCCCTTAGAAATGTCGTGTTCACATAAGAGCTCTGTGTTTCGACATTGATCAGAACACAAGCATGTGAACCTACTAAGATTATAGACCATATGTTTAACACTCAATGGAGTAAAGAATACTAATTGGTCAACTAAAGGTCTCCAAATAATTCAAACGGTTGCATTCAAAACAAATAACCAAGAGGAACAACAAAGACAATTAGGAAGTTCAAGGTGGAGGAAATAAATTAAGCATCCAAATAATTAAGTTGACCCAAAATAATAATGAAACAATCATAAAAGGTTAACTATTTGAATGTATATCATTCAGAGAAGTCATGCAATTAACTTTTCAGACATAGAATGTTTGGAAGGAAATAGGCCTTTTCTCAAGGATACCTAATTTAAAATTTCACTTTTCAAAGGATGGTATGACCGTATGACTCAAGCAAAAGAATGAATCATTAAAGAATTCATCAAGCAATATGATCAAAACCAAGAAGTAAATTGGGGATCCCGGTCCGACACACTCCGCAACGGCACATCACATAGTCTCTTTAACTCATGAAGGTTTTACTTCTAGCCCGTTTCTATCCTAAGGTTTTGCTTTACATCAAAGAGTCAAAGAATCAAAGAACCAAAGGAGCAAATGAGGTGTTTTCAAGGTTTCAATCAATATTTCAATGAATCCAACCATCATACAATAAATTGCAAGTCAAAACTTTAATATAACAGGTCACTAGTTCTGAAACTTTAATAAGAATGTAAACTTTGGTTTCCAACAGTTCCTCTACATTATGTTCCCACTGGATTTTGATAACTCAGTTGACAACTTTAAGAGATCAGAGAAAGGTCAATGGATATAGACTATAATGCAATCCCTTCAGCTGGTATTCGAGATTGAAATTTAATTATTTCAATTAGCCAAGCAGCGTAGATATTTAGCTAAGTAGTAAAGATCTCATTAGGATGAATTGGATGGTCGCTACTGTTACCGAATGGATTAAACAGCAAGGAAAAGGAAAAATGATTCCTTCAAGATTTGAGAATTGGTTGAACCTTCTTTGAGAAATCTCAAAATGTGGTGTAATATGACAAACGTAAGAGGTTGAAGTACAAGTTTGTAGGATAGATCTGGACAAGAATGTATAGTAGTGATACTCACATCGAAAATGGATTTAGTATTATCAACAAGAAGATATGGTATCAATAAACATGTCATAAGCTTTATTCATGGAAATTTACTCTTCATGAGAGTACACTCCTATAGAGTAAGGGAAGGAAATCTAAATTATCGGGGGAGATTATTCATCAGAGAGTGTCTATAATTAGAAGAAAGGGATAAGAAAATTAAAATTATCAAGGTTCAAAATGTAGGTAAGGTACAATTTCAGCATTGTTATTCATATATACCCATAGTACTTATCATGCTGAAGAATGAGACTTAGACTTACAACTGGGAGATTATAAATCAGGGTAAGAGAAAAGAGCAGATATATATTCTGTTATTATCACAGACATAAAAGATTCAAGTAGAAAGATGAATAATTTTCAATTCAAGAGTATTAAATTTTTGGTACACTAACTTTCAAGCTTTAATAAAATTTGGAAGGTCATAACCTCCCTCAGAGAGATCAGATTAAGCTAAAATTTTGAGGATAAGTTTTTATATCAGTGAAGAAGGTGTCTTTAATGGAGGATAAGGCTGCAATTTAGATTTTCCTTTAGTATCACTTAGAATATTCAAAACTGAAAACCAATGTTGGTTTATTTCTAACACATTGGTCTAGTACAGTAGGTATGCTTATCTAGGATTGAGTAAAAAAGTATTCAATAATCAACCTTGAGGATATGCAAGTATATGAACAAGAGATCCATTTTCTTAATTTAACGTACTGAAAATATTAAACTTCCAGCATTAGGATTTCATTGAACTTACTTGCAACTCTTACTAGATTGCTCAATAACTTGAGGTTCTAGATTGTATTTGGAACATTTCTTGAAAGAGTCAAGAGTATCACCGAAAATCTTTTAGAAGATAACAAAGATTAAGAAGTGAAATATACTAAGGAATAATTGTAGAAAATGGTTGAAGAATATCAATGACTGACAATGATGGAATAGATCTTCTTTTCATCTACATATGCTGAAGATAGTTCATGGGTATCAAGACTTTAGTTTCTCCTAGTTTAAGGAAGAAGAACTACATTGCATAGTATAGTTCCTGTAAATGAAAGTATGTAATGTCTATTCATATAAAACTGTCAGATAGGCTAAGGAATAAGATTGAAGTAAGATAGTAGATACACCCCAATGGTACCAACTAGTTCATGTGATACCGGTAACTTTGGGGTTTATTTGACTCCCAAGGTCAATACCCTAAGATCACCAAAATGTTGAATAAGAGATGATATTAATCCCTAATTATGATTCAAGAGTAAGGGATGATAAAATCAATAAAAACTAAGGGAATGAAACTCAACAATTTAACCATGTTATTTAACCAAGTTCTGGATATATAGAGAAAGAAAAATCATTCCTACACTTTGGTCTTGGATTAGGATGTAATAGGAAAATAATTGAGAGAATCTCTATCCTTCTTCTCAGCCCCAACTAGAGGAAAGGATATTTTTAGTTTTGCAGCAAGGATCAAATTTAGGAACATCAATGTAATAGGAATATCTAAGGCTGTATAAGGTATTAATATTTAAATTTCTAATAAATCCTATGCCTACTTTATTAATACCAATGGGTAGATGACTCCTATATTTAGCAATAAGAAAGGAAAAATAGTTGTTGTAACCCAAGATAATTAAATGCTCAGTTTGAAAAGGAGTCATACCATGATAACTTAGGCACTAAATCAAGAAGAAATTTGTGATCTTTAGCTAGAGTGGTGGATCAATCCATATCATGTGGACAGATAGGATCATATGTTCAATAATTGAGTGAGATCAACTGAAATCAAGGCAACTTAGTTGCTACATCAATGAGGAAAACATAGGAAAATAATTTTACATAATTTTAGTGGATTATCCAACATAAATCATCAACCAGTAATAGGCATAGAACCCTAGCAACAAGTTCTCTATAGTCTCATATGGAAGTCTCTAAATGTCTAGGTCTTCCTAGGTCAAGTTTTTGGCAATCACAATACAATTCAAGCACAATCAATATAACCTAAAAACACACAATAACAAGTTACTTACTAAAATCAACCAATACAAACATAGAATATCATCAAGTAAGAACATAAAATACAACGTAACCAAGTAAAGGGTAACATAGGCATAAAAAGGGATAAATCTCCATATATTCCACATCGATTTCCGCCTCTCCCATCGCTGGCTACTCGCCGGGACTCCACGTACACCTTCTCCGAGCCCTCCTCAACTCTCCGGCTACCTAAACGCGTCGCCGGTATAGCCCGAACCACCCCAACAGTGTCGTTGTCTCGCCTTCCTCTACTGTAGTCAACGCCGTCGCCGATCCCTCTTCAATTCGGCCGAAATCAGTTCTGCTCTGTTGCTGCAACCACACCGAAATCTCCCACACGATCTCGTCGCAACCTCCCCCACTCACCGGCGAACTATTCTCGCCGTCCTTAGCTCCCAAAGGTCTTCACAGCCACCGGCGCACCGGTACCCTAATGCACCAGGCGATTGCCGCAGCCGTCGCCTCCGGTCCCTCTCTGCCGACGTTCCCCCCTCCAATCAACTCCTCGAGAGTCGAATAGTTGTCGCACAACATTTTGTGGAGGAAAGGAGCATTCGATGTGCTCCTCGCCGATGAAGACACCGCGAACAGAGCAACCTCTCTATTCGCCGCCGCCCCTCCTCTTGATCCTGGCTCGTCAGAAGCACGTACCCCACTCGCAGCCCCCGACTCCGACGCCAAGGTCTGCCCAACTCCTCGCTTCGTCGAATCGTGATTTTGTCAAACAATAACACAGCAACACAATCTCCTAAAATAAATTAAATACAAATAAACAAGCATGCATAAATAACACAACTCAAATAATCCTCTTAACTAGCCCCATTACTCACAACCTCACACTAAATTTCTTTTTAGTTATTTTCCTTTTAATCAATTAACCATTTAACAATTCAAATAAATATAATGTAAATTATACAATTCAAATAAATATAATGTAAATTATACAATAAGAACTAAATATTTCTTAAATAGAAAAGAATACATGAGACCAATGGCCTATGCAAGTATTGAACTCATGACCTTTGTGTTATTAGCACGACACTCTAACCAACTTCACTAATAAGCAAAGTAAATTTTCTTTTTTTAAAGAAGAAAAATAGGGTTTACATTTTGGTAATCTAGATAGAGATTTTACTGTTATAGTATATGTGTAAAATGTACATTATTTATGTTTCCACTGTGTTTAATAAAAAGAAATTATTGTGCTTTGTGATATATCTAGCCTTATATAAGTTGTGGTGGTGAAGAGCAGCTTATATGATGGTTGCCACGTGCCCAAATATTGATTTGGGGCATGACAATTAAGGTGTTATCAGAGCATAAGTTTAAAAAAATGAAATATAAAAGTAAGCATAAGGATAAGGTACACCATAAGGTTAAGTACGCATTTAAGATAACTTGGATAGGGAAAGAGAGGTTTTAGGGATTTGAAATTTTACCCTTAATGCTTTCTTTACTTGTCATGTTATATCCATATGTTGCCTTTGCTTGTTGATATTTTGGTTTCTTACTTTGTTGGGTTATATTCTATGTTCCTTCCTTGGTTGTGTGCTGTGATTATTTTGGGTGGATATTAGCGAGTAAAATTGATTGTGCTTGGTGTGGTTTAATTTAGTAGATTGTGTTGATTTGTATTGTGCTTGTGATGTATTGTGATTGCTAAAAAAAAGATGTAGGTGTTGGATAGCTATTGAAATTATGTGAAATTATCTTCCTATGTTCCTTTATCTGAAGTAGTGACTGAGTGTCTTAATTCTAGTTGATCTCACTCAACTATTGAACATATGACTCCATCTGCTGACCTGATATGGCTGATCATCTACTCTAGCTAAATTCAAAAATTTCTTCTTAATCAAGTTATTGAGTCTCCATGCTGAAATTTCTACTCAAATTGAACCTTTCATTATTTTAGGTAGCAGCAGCTACTTTTTCCTTTTCTTCTCTATAAATACAGAACTTGGTTAAAAACATGGATTTCATCCCTAGCTTTTATTGATTTTATCCGCCTTTATTCTTGAAACTTAATAAGAGATCAATACCATCTAACATTCGATATTTTTGCCCATGGAGTGTATCAAATGTACTATCTTACCTCTCAATCTTGAGATCCATTTTATTCAATCTCATTCCATTATTCCTATCTGACAATCTGGTGTGAATAATCATCAAGTACTAGCATATCACAGGCATCATAGTTCTTCTTCCTTAAACTTGGAAAATAAAATATTGATGCCCATGAATTATACTATGAATTCTGCATATATAGATGAGGAGAAGATCTATTTCCTCACTTACATTGCTGGTATATTTCAAATCCTTTTCTCTACAAACCTTTAGCATGGGCTTTTCTTCAAATGTGACCGTTCTCAAATTGCTAACCTTTCCTCTGTTGAATACTCTTGGGTGTATTCATAGGGTGCTAACCATCTTTGGCACCAAAGGAACTCAATTTTCTTCTAGTGATAGTTAATAATTCATTTTCTTCCTTACAATGGCTATCTCCCTAATCTTTGTCATTTTTTAAATTCCTTGGACGATACTCTTGACTCTTTCAAGAAATGTTCCAAATACCATTTAGAACCTTAAGTTACTGAATAATCTAGTAGGAATTGTAAGTAAATTCAATGAACTCACAATGCTGAAAGTTTAGCATATTCAACATGTTAAATTAAAAGAATTGAGCATATCTCTTGTCCATTTACTTGCAGACTCTAATGGTTGATTATTGACAACCTTTTTACCAAATCCTTGACCAGTATACCTACTATACCAAAATAAAATATCAGAAATAAACCAACCTTAGTTTCCTAATCCAAATTGCTATAAGTGATGCTAAAGGAGAATCCAATTTTTGGCTTTATCCTTCATTGAGGACCCATACTGTTTGTCTCACCTAGTAATATCAATCCTACCTCAAAAAAATCCTAATCACAACTTCCATACACAGTTAAAGAGTGAGCTGAAGCTGAAGGTAAAGAAATGTATAAATCACTATGGCTATCATAAAATCTGGAATTGAATCACCCTAAGATTTACCTTATCTCAAAGATTTAATCACCCTGAATTCTCTTCACTGATGCCAAAATATACCCTCAAAAATTCAGTTTAATCTGATCTATGTAGAGGAAGTTATGACCTTCCAAAGTTCATTGAATCCTGAAAATTTGGTGTACCGAAAATTGATATTCTTGAGTAGAAAAATTATTTATCTTTCCATTTAAGTCTGTCATGTCTATGCTAACAACATAATATATATCCATTTTCTTCCATTACCTTTGATCTAAAATCTCTAGGTTGTAAACCTAAGTTTTATCCTTCATCATAATAAGTACCATGGTCTTACATGAACAACAATGCTGAATTTTTCCCTACTTACATTTTAAACCTTGACAATTTCAGTTTTCTTTATCATTTCTCCTAAATTTGTACTCTTACTACAAGTTTTGGCTTACATCTTTTCAGTTCTTAGTATATTATAAACTAAAGCAACTATTTAGGTACTAGCTCCAGTCTTAACCTTCATTTTGGTTGTGAAATTTTATTTCATCACTTTCAATTGGTACATCTCCATTATTTAAATAGTTATTTTTACTACTCTAGTCCTTCTAGCAGTTAGTAACCGCTCTTATATCCTTGTTATCATTCCTGCTTACCAATTCCAAGTTATATTTCTAAAATTTTCCCTCCAAGTTTTTAACAAAGGGGATGGCACCGTTGAATTCAAAAAGGGATTGATCTTACAACTGTGGTTATATTCCCTTCCCTATCATCTTCACCTTTATATTTTAATGCTTGTACTTTCATACCTATTCTTGTAATAAAATTTCAAAGGAGATTAAAAGTTATTTCTTTTCTTCGTCATTCTAGTGATATTATTGTTGAGATGAAAGTGTAGAATTATTATTGTCCTCCAATAAATTTTATTAGCCTTGAATTACTACTCTATCACTAGTAACGGTCTGAAACTTTGAAATTGATCTTCAATCTCTTCCTTGATCATTCAAAGATAATATTCAGATTGTTTAATTCCAGCTACCATGGCCTTACAGATGGTGAAAATTTTTCTCCTCTCAATTTTAAAACTCCACTTTAGTAATCCAACTGCTCTCCCTATATGTAAGTTAGTTCATTGTATTATACCAAAATTGGTTGTTCTATTATTCAATAATTCTTTATTTTTCTTGCTTGACTCAAATAATCATATCTTCCTTTGAAGAGTGAGATCTCAAATTTGTTATCCGTAAGAAAAGGTCTACTCTTTTCTAGATATTCTATAACTATTGTTAGAGAGTCAATTGCAGACTTCTTCAAATAATATACTTCAGCTTTTTGGTGATTATATCTTCTTCTTTCTATGACAACAAATTTATTTAGTTTGGACTTCTTAACTGTCTCTGCTATTCCTTTTGGTTATTTGTTCCAATGCAATCATTGGAATTGTTTGGAGACCTTTGGTTGTCTAAATTGTATTCTTTTATGTGATATTTATAAGATCTATGATCTTAATTGGTTTAACTACTCGTGTTCTGATCGATACCGGATCACAAAAGTCTTATGGGAATACAGCATTTCTAAGAGGGCTGATCGACCCTTAGAGATGCTAGGATGTAAGACTTGATGTGATCTTGAGTATCGAGCCATGATAGAATTGTCTGACAAAGACAATGACTTTTCTTTCCTAGACCAGTCCACTTTATTTTTCTTTCTCAAAAGTGGTCCAAGAGGCAACTCCGGATAGACAAAAGAATGATGTAGACAATCGGCGAAGGCCGTTGGAAATTACGGTTGGGGGTATAGTGTTCCTAAATATATATCTTGGGGAAGGACCTCTTCGGGTTCACCTGAAAGGAAACTTGTAACTGGTGGCTTAAAGATTATAGTCCACTAGTAGACTTAGACAGAATCCATAACGTGTTCCATATGTAGACACTTAAGGAGTATTTGTCAGACCCATCACATATTCTAACTAGTCCTCCGGTTGCTCTGTGAGATGATCTAAGTCCGAAACCTTTTATTGTTACTTGGTATTTTACTTTGATTGAGTTTTGCTTGATAGTAGTTTGAACTTATTTGAGAATTGTTTGAATGATCTCTTTTTGTGTCTTAGGATGCACAAGAAGTTTAGAAAAATTTGAGGGGTTAGATTGTTATTTTTGAAGGACTAAAAATATTAAGGTGGAGAGAAATTATGAATCTTTTCTATAAAAATAAAAAAATAATAAAATATGAATAGAATAAATTTTTTTTTAAAGAAATAATAATAAGAAATTTTCTTGTAATGAGATAATAATAATATTTTAAATATTAAAATAATAAAATAAAATATAGAATAAGATAAAAAGAAAATAATAAATAATATAAATAAATATTATTTTAATAAGTAAAAAATTGGAAAAAAATAATAATTTAAAAATATTATAAATTAAAATAAGGGAAAAATTTAAATAAGAATTAATATTATTTTAAAATAATAAGTAAAGGGTTTTTAGAAAATAATAATATTTTAAATATTTAATTAATATAATAAAATAGATAAATAAAATAAATATGAAAATAATAGATAAAAATATAAATTCGATAAAGATAAAAATGATAATAATAATAGAAATTTTAGAGTAAAAAAATATACAATAATAATATATTATTTTGATAATTTTTTAAAGAAAATAATTTAAAAAATAATAATAATAAAATATTAAAAATAGTGGGGAAAAGTAAATAATTCTTATCGGCTAAAATATATTGTAAGAAAAAAGAATAATAAATAAATAATATATATATATAAATGTATATAAGTATTAAATTAAAAAAAATGAGTCGACTCGGCAGAGTTGGCTGAGTTGGTTGATGAGCCACTAACTCGTGGACAAAGGGTTTTTAAACCTTTGATAACAGAGGGTTTTGGGGTTGCAAATCTTCAACGACTACGGGCGCGTTGGAGCTCCGGCGAGGCAGCGCTTCGATAGAGGAGTACTAGCTGGAGGTGCGGCGTCGCTTGCGAGGCCGGCGACGTGAGGAAAGAGCTTCGGCGAACGAAGAAATCGAAGGGGATGTCGGAACAGGGGGGGACCCTGTTCTTGCCGTTTTCGCCGGCGAGAGGGGCAAAGAGCAGGTTCCCTCTCCGCGGTGAAGTGGTTGGAGAGTTGGGTGGCGTTCTGCTACGGGGTGGTGGCCTTACGACAAGTTGCAGCAGCTCCGATTGACGGTTGGCGGCTGGGAAGTGCCGGAGGCAGGGGGGACACCCTATTTTCGATCGAACTCGCCGTCGACCGGTGCTAGTTCGTCCCTGTTCCGCCGAGGCTTGGTGTGCCGAATTATTGTTTAGCTGCAATTTAACATGGGTATAGTCAGCTTTCATGATTTTTCGATCGGGTTGATTCGGTTCAACGTTGCTAGAGCTTTGTTGGTAAGTTTTGGATCTTAAGAAATTTATTTAGAATTTTTAGAACAATATAGGTGCAATTTTTGAATTATTTTAGGATGGGTTCAAGATTTTGAGTGCGATAACAATGTGAGAAAAATCTAAGATAAATTATGATAATATGTTTTGCTTAAACATATTTTCTATGATTTAATTAGATCTTTTTAAGATTATTAGAATGTAGTTTTTGATTTAATTAAGATAAGTTAGGTTAAATTAGGGTTTAGATGAGTTAATTGTATGTTATATGCATGAAGAAATATTTTGTAGTTGTTATGATATTTAAATTATATTAATTGGAATTAAGATTATTTATTTAGAATTTTTACAAAATCAATGAATTTAGGATATTGTAAATTTAAGTAATTAGGTTAATTAGATCTTTTCAATTATTTTAATTGAATAAATTAGAATTTCATAAATTTATAATGTGATAAAATTTAGAAAATTAGTTTATTTAGATTTTCTAATTAGTAAAATTATAAATTGAGGTTTTGTGAATTTAATTGATGTGATTAGATTTTTCATAAAATTATTAAAATTATTTTAGAATTAATTAAGGTGGTATATATTGATGAAGATTTTTGGGTATGCTTAAATTATTAAACTAAATATTATTTTTTAGGCTTGTTTGTATTTGATTGTGATTGTTAATATGATGGATGATTGGTTGATTATAAGAAATTAAATAAAATAAAGAAAATGATGTGATGATGTGAGTAGAAGGGTAGATAGGAAATTCTTGTTTGAATTGTATGATTTATGATTGTTGGATGTATTTATTTTATCTTAGGAACTGTGGGTTATGAGACAACCATGCTTCCGCTGCGCCACTCTGATGTAATGGTCATAGTTACATCAAAAGATTTGTCCAAAGTTGGCAAAATCATTGTCAAAACTGTGAAGAGTTGGACCTTGATGGTATCAAAGTAATGTTATGTCAAAGTGTGTGTATATTAGGGTAATATTATATCAGAACCCAACAATGTTATATTAGCTAACTTTTTAAAAAAATATTTTTCAAAAGTATTTTATAAAAGAGGGTCCAAAGAGTCTAGTAGTCCTAGTGTGTAAGCCGTATAGGTAATATCGAATGTAATATTTATGCAAAAAATTTAGAATGCATTTAGAACAAGTTATTTCAAGAGAGGAAGCATCAAATAGATAGCAAGATTCCACTCCCTCCCATACAATGCCTCCTGAAATGGGTCAAACTACACCAGCAATAATTAGAGGATTAACTTTTACTCCTAAACATTTTCAAATGACCATCAAAATAATGTAAGCTCAGCTTGCCCAAGTTACATATCTATGATACATGAATATATATATACAATGAGAGAGAGAATTACACAGATACATATCTATATGCTCGGGTCGATGAAGTGCAGTCCTGTACAAATGATGGATTTTACAAACTAATGACTCAGCTAAACAAAAAATTTCTATTATCTTTAAATGATACCAATCAATTATTCAGGTTTTTTGGCAGAGGTTTTATGTGGTTGAAGGGTGATTAATTCTTAGTGTATAAATAAGTTAGTATTTGCTCATATTTCAAGACTCCTTGCAATATTTGGTATGGCATTAACAGGTAGTTGTTTGAGGTTTGCAAGAGGAGAGCATTTAAATTCTTTTCATTTTCATAAATAAATAAATTTGTCTTGCTTCAACAATGGTCATTCTTGCTAATATGAATTTGACCGAATTGTATCCTACAATAACATGAGTGACATATCTTGAGTACGACCAAGACAACACCTTTTATCTTAATCTTGATGGACAACCATAGTACCAAGCTATACACCCACTTTGGCCATAATTCATGAATAATTTATAAGTTGGTTTAATTTATGAATTTGGTGTGTGATAATTGGTATCAAGTTATAGTTTAAGTTTAGCAAATGCATTTTTTTGCATTCAAGTGTTTTCTTCGAGATTTTATTCCATTGGTTTTGAGGTTTCAATACATTTACAGGAGCAATTATAGTTCTGAGTTTTCCAGAGCCTTTCTGAGAGAAGGTTGTAGAGATCAACCACTGGAACTTTGTTGAGAAATTATTGATTCATTGCAATTGAATTTTTCTGATTTGTTGCCAAGCTTCGAAATCTTAATAGAGAAGTTTTACTGTATTGGTGATCAATTACATCATGTTCCACAAATGAAATTGAAGTTTTGTTGCCACCATCTGATACTCCGGCAAAAGCCTCTTCTACACCCTCTTCAACCATTTGAAGATGCATGCAAGAGTGCCACTCCCGTCGCACTCCATGCTCTTCACCGAGCCCATGTGTGCTTCCTTTCATGTGACCTGCTTGGTCTTTACTGTGCATCGTTGCTGCCTGGTAAAGATGCTATGTGCCTTGTTGCTCTACATTGATGCAATGCTTTGCTGCATCGGAGGTCCATGTGCACCAGATATCTACATTAACAAGCACCAAAGATTGCACTTTGCCCACGCATTATTCACTAAACCATGAGACTGCCAACACTGCCCCTTCGTGTGTGACAGCTTCTGTCGTACTTCCCTATGTCACATGTGACCATGCACGTGCACCACTAATTATTCGTAACGTAGTAGATAAAGCATGCTTGTACCATTCCCCTTGCAGGTTGTAACCTCAAATTGAGCCAGCCGTCGATGGCATTGTGTGCTACCTGTACACATGTCATATCGCTTCGCATAGGAAAGTGACCTAGCTTTGTTGCACATTGCTATCCTAATCATGAACTCGATGCAACGGCGCGCACCGGATTAATATACAACACCCTGCCTCGACCTAGGAAAATGCCATGCTAGAACTTGGGAAGCTGTGCTTTGCAAGGAACTTTTTCAGACTAACTTGGTGAGTACAAGTTTAGATGGAACCACGGTATGAGGAACTCAGGCAAAGAATTGACCTCCTGGAGGAGATGATTGGTGCACTACGAACCCCAGGAGAAGGACCAAGCAGTGGACTGCTATGTGAATGAATCATCGTGTTCCTCACCATGTTTGATTTTATGCACAAGGAGATTGAGCACCTCTGTGATAGGATAGACACCAAAGCCACCAACCTCAATCATATCCAAGAGACTTAATATAAAGCTTTGGACCACAACTCTGAGAACCAGCCCACACCATCTATGGAAGAGACGCAGTGCATGAGGGCCGAATTGGAGCAACACGACGTTGAATGCTGCCTTCCACCTAAGACACGCAATGCCGCACGTCCAAGCATTCCTGTCTCGGTCCACCGACATGTGCTCGTAACTAAAATGCCAAAACCCTAGAAATTTTTTTTATGAGATTTTGAGCAATATTTCTAGGCCACCAAAGTGGAGGAAGAAGATCAAGACTTGTGACCATCGGGACCCCAACAATTGAGGACTCAAGGTCGCTGATGAAACAAACCTGTCACAAGGCAACATACCATCATGATGTCAACAATAGTAACATCAAGTACAACCATGTCAATCATCGTGAGGTCTTTGGATGAAGATAGCATACAATTGCCATGCTGATTAATCTTTGCCATGCAGGTTGTAAATGAAGGGCAACATCACAAATCATCAATTGACTAATGAGGCACGA
The DNA here is from genome assembly GCA_030544415.1 of Thalia dealbata. Taxonomy (NCBI): domain Eukaryota; kingdom Viridiplantae; phylum Streptophyta; class Magnoliopsida; order Zingiberales; family Marantaceae; genus Thalia; species Thalia dealbata. The sequence continues at coordinate 19,484,602 of CM060457.1, forward strand.
TTGCCCCCTCACCTTCTTGAGATTACCCATAACATGCTGCAACTACGTCTACCCTTGATGAAGTTCACATGGAGTAGCCAGAACCCTAGTTAACCCTCCAGGGTATCAAGCATTTGAGCAACATTGAAAAAAGCATCCAGCACTGATCATCATTGCAAATAAAGGAGGCAAATGTAGCCCCATCACAGCTGAAAACCAAGCACTGAATGCCTCGCCCAACAGGAGGCACACATCCACATCAAGATCCATCACCACCAAGATTGCACATGATATGAACCCCTCAAACTTGTAATATATCCTTGGTTGGTTGATGAGAGGGCCAGAGCAAGGAGGACTTGTTCCAAGACTGCAAAGGAGAAATTCCGCAGCAACGGACGCATTACTGCGGCAACTTGGAGATGGTTGCACCATCGTCCAACATGTTCAACCTAAGGTAGCATCAATACCCCTCAATTGGAGGAGCACCATGAGAGTTCTTGAAAGCCAAGGTCCACCCAAGGCAAGTGCAAAGCTTCGTTACATCGTGTGCAAGAAATGAAATGTTAGATCACATCCAAGCCATATTAAAGCACAATATCTACTTCGTAGGTTGAAGAAGTAATTAAGGGTCTACTTCACATTGAGGAGTCAACAATGGCATCAATATCTTTGGCCAGTAGAGGATTGTTATACCCTTCACTCCATGATGCATCAAAGTTCAACCAAAGTATCTCGAAGCGTGCCGAAAGGTTCAAGGTTCATATGGAAGACCATTGACACAATTCAACACAAGAGCTAAGTGAATACACATGCCAAATGAAGCGAAGACTCATCAAAGACTTTCTCCAATGAGTCATCAAAGGCTTGTGTCCTCAACTTGCCTCAGATGCACCCTGGCTAAAATTCATTGACACGCATCCTGACCACACCCTGATGCAGCCACTAGCAACCTGGTATAATCACTTGGAGTTCTAATCAACACCCTCGATCATAATCGACCCTTCCTACCTCAATTAAGCCTTGAATCTATCAAGATAAGGATGCGAAACAAGTCTACAAAGCTCAGCGTCATGATTGCATGAATTGGATTAGTTCAACCTAATTGAAACAAAGGAAGACAGCTACAAAATTATGAAGGAAGCCCCAAAATTGACTATTCAAAGCCTTATCTTGGGTTGAAGCCTTCAAGGGAGACTTGAAGACTTGTTTCAACTTCTTGGAAGCATGGATCGTCCGCTCAGCCAAATCTTCACCACTGAAAAATCAAAGGGTTGATGAGAAGACTTGACCAATGAGTTGAAGAGCTTTTATATTTACGAATGATTACATTTTCTCTCAAAAATTACCTTAAAGAAGAAGAGGTTCAATATAAACTTCTCTCCATCAACTTCTCAAGGAAGCTTCAACACACATTTCCAGTGTAAGACTTAAGAAGACTTTTCACGACCATAATGCCATGTAACACACCAACTTTGGCCCTAATTCGTATGTAATTTACAAGTTTATTTAATTTCTAAATTAGGTTTGTGACACCATGTATTTAGCCCATAATAACCTTGCTAACCCAAATAGTAAAACATCATCAATATTAGCTTAAACTATTCGAGAAAAGTTAATCATAGTGGTGGGGATTTTACAGAAATTCTCGAACTTATGTGAGGCAATCATGGCTACATAATGATTAGGCCTTTTGGCAATCATGGCTACCATAAACTTATACCTGAGTCAGCTGGGGAGAGGTTAACCTAAGCTACTCAAATTGAATCCACGCGACCCTGTACATGCACAATAGAGGCGGGTGACAATGATGCCCACTCCCAATGATGCTCCCGTGAAACCATCGTGAACTAGGCTCCAAACTTTAGCCACAAGTAGATCTGGACAACCCTCTTGATTTTGATGCTAAAACCCCAATTTTTACGTAGTATTGAGAGAGAAATCGAGCAATAGGCGTTGGTGGTGAGGATTTTGATTGCTGGAGCATGCTCCGGTGATTGCTGGAGCATGCTCCGGTGATTGCTGATGATTTTAATCATGAAACCTTACAAACATAGTATATATGGCTTTTCCTTGACGAGAACTATCCGTTGGTACCAAAGTTGATGGTCAATGACTGTTGGTGAGCGAAAAACTCTAACTTTAGGTTTTTGCCGTTGCGATCTTCTCTGGCAAAATTGGTTACCGATGAAGCTCCAAATGATTGGGAAAATGTGATTTTTGAATTCCTGTTGAGGAGAGTTTTCAATTGATACCAATATTAATGTTAATTGGAGATGGTCGCCAGCGAGGGTTCCGACGATCGTCGGTGAACGAAAATCTCTAAATTTTGATGAACGGTGATCAAATTGGACAAAGGTGCTTGAGGGAAATATGTTTAGAGTAATGAGATGAATCAAACTAGGTAAATGGGGGCGAACGTCAGTGAGTTTCACCACCAATGAACTTTACAGCTATCATCGGAGATATTTTTCAACGAACTCTAGGAAAAAAATTTGAATGATTCTAGAGGTTGTTTTGAGAGTATTTGTAAACCATGTTTTTATTTCAAATATATATATATATATATATATTAAATAAAAAAAAATTATAAATTTTTGGATCTTTTATGAAAATGTAAGTTATTTTACATTAATTTATTTAATTTTCGTAATGATAAATTTAGAGAATAGTAAATACAGAAATAGTAGGAAATTATTGGACAAAGAAAGAAAGAAAAATGTGGACATCACGAAGTGAAGGAAAAAGCATGTTAGGAAATTAGATATCTAAATGGAGATATCTCATCCTTAGGCTAGTATTTAATATTAGGAGTAATTCCTTTATTGTTCCCTCTCTAGTTTCGATTTGGAGATTGATAAGTTAATAAAAAGGTAGTAATAAAAATAATAAGAGAAAGAATAATAAAATAAATATAAAAATATATTTACCTTTCTTTAAGTTAGATGAGTTGAGCTTTCTCAATTTAGACTTCATTTACCTATACAGTATCAGATGGTAATATTAGTTACGATTTTCCTTAAATTAAAATCTCTATTATTTTCAACATGAATAAATCTCCATAATTTTAGGATTTATTGAGTAGTAGATAAAAGAAATTATAGATACAAGAATATCTAAGAGAAGGGAAGAAAATAAAAATATACATATATTTAATTATTAATTGGTAAATTTATGCTTGTAGATTTGGTTGAGAATATATATACAAATATATATATACATATCAAATCAACTTAGGGGCCAAAAACATAATATTATAGGGACCAAAGTTTGTGCCTAATATTTTGAAGAGATTGTAGGGGCAATTGAGTTAATTGCCAACCTAATCCTCCTCCTTATGCGCAATTCATTATACCCAAGGAGTTGAAAAAGAGGAAGGGTTCCCAACGATCAAAGAACCCTTATTCCCAAACTTCTCCAAATCCTCCCAAAGCTACTGGCGACTTAAATTTGAAAGAATTATACTAGAGCCTTCAGTGGAACGAAAGTCACACCAATGCTCTTTGTAGCAACAGAGAGGAAGCACGACACCAACCAAAGCAGCAAAAGCTAACAACATTAGATAGAGGAATTCTAATGTAACAAAGTATTTCTCTCACAAATGGTAGGTATCATTTGTGTTAGTCTAAAGAGGGGTAGTGGAGGCGTCACCCGACCCATCCTTTAGCGTTCGGTGAGTACCAACAAGGGGGTTCTCGCCAACGGCCAGATATCCCCATGGCATGTATCCGAAACTAAGGTGCTGGGAGCCGGGGAGCTCACTTCAGCCACTATACTTAAGAACTAAGGTGTCTGTTGATGCTGACATACTCCAACTGAGTCCTGCAGGCTTGGGGGGTAGTCCGAACAACCAGAGTTATACATATGTGTTGGATCCAGCAGGTCAGGCCGTGAGTATACATGTCAGTCGGTGACCTTACTGTAAAGCAGAAGTGTAACACTACACGGTGCCTCGTATCCTAGGGTCTATGGGAGACGTATGATACGATAGTCTCGGAGTGCGGTCCAGGTAAATGGCTCACGAGACTGGAAGGAGAAGGAACCGCGGTCACCCGCCTTCTCCGCTAACGTTAGTGCGACGGGCCTAGGTAGAGACATAGTTTGGTACTGACGGGCTTATGGTAGTCCCTAGCTAGGGCTTACCTTAAGCATAGGCAGGCAGCTCTAGGAGTTAATATTGGAAACTAGAAACTTAGAAATCTCTAGACACATATTTAGACTTTTAGTATTTAGTTGATTATTTATGTGCATGCTTTCTTCCATTATTATTTATGATTTAATATTGATATAATTGCTGCTCATCCGGACATGTATTGTTAGCCCATTTCTTTTGCTTGGAGAAGTTTCTATTTGTAGGCACTAAGTCGCAAGACTTAGCGCATGCAATTTTCCCCCACGCGCAGGTATCGGGACATTGCTTAGGAGACAGCGAGGAGCGATGGGTAGCAGGATTGAGCACTATAGAAGGATACTAATATAATATATTAACTAACACGATGTATACCTCACATAATGTAGATGGACTGTATCAATTTTGTAAGAACCTATGAATTAGTTATAAGTTTATTTAGTAAACTTAACTATAGTACTTTCCATTTATGCTTGAGTTATATAGTCTTATTAGCCTTGTATAAGTGGCACATCGCTCATACAACGGTTGTCATGTGCCCGATAGAAGGTCGGGGCGTGACAATATATATACAGAAAGACAGTTTAGTGAGCTAAAGAGAGAGAGAGGTTCGGGGGTTTAATGTGTTGTTTATGTGGAGATGGTGGTTCGCCTTATTTGGAAGTCCATAAATATCCTTGCTACTGTTGATATTGAGGTGCTCTCTTCCAATGCCCTTCGACAATAATCTGAGTGTTTGTTCTATTTTTTGGTTTCCCACCGTATCTTCGTTGATATAATTTTGGAAGCTTTGTATACTCAAATTGGCTGAATGATAGGTAGTACCATCATTAAATAGCACCACACTTCGAAAGATGGGTAGTACCACTAACGTCATCTTGATAGAGTTGCATCAATCACTTGATAATTTTTATGTCAATTTATATCTACAACAAAATTTTCTCTGTTGAAGCATTTGTACTGAAAACATTATTTGCATAAGTAACAAAGTTTTGCTCTAATTTTTCCACGGTGATACATAGAAAAGACAATGAAATTCATAAGTTTAGTCGTAAATTATTATGATACAATCATATAAAATCTAATGAAGGTTTGAGCTTCTCAATGATTCATAAGCTATTTGTGATGATTTCAAATGATGCAAAGCGCATCTAAAAATGCACGGTCTCAAATTGATTCGATTAGTAGTGCATGATGGCATTCTCTCCCTTGAAGATATTCCAACAACACCGCGTCTGCGGTAGTACTATTCTCAAAGCACATGAATTTATTCAACACAAAACTCGATGGACTCATATGCCCAAATCTTAATGCATACCATGCCTACACAGCATTAGACTGGCTCAGATGAATAATAATGACAAGTCTAATATTCTGCTTATTGCCCATCTCAAAGACATTCGATGGACAATGCATCAAAAATACCAAATCTAAAATCAAGCTTGAGATAGGTCAAATATCCATTACAACATATTAGGCAGTGTCGATGACATTCTCCCACTCGAAAGGACGAATTTAATAGCGCATCGCCTATTACATAGATCATAAAATAGATAGATATATACAATCTTAATCTTAGTGCATATCGGGAAGAATTAATCTAAAAAAAATTAATTTATTTTTTATAAAATATTGTCGTTGCCTTGTTATTATTAATATATGTATGATGATTGGAATACATAGGGGGCTCCAATTACTTGTAATATCTTTATTGGAGCTTGTTCTCGGATTCCTTTGCCTTCCCGCTGTTATACCGCTCGGGTCTCCATATATTTCAAAATTATGATATTGCCTTTGCAGAGCAGGTACTCATTCGTGCCATCCTCTTATTTCAAGCAGTGGTTTTTGACGAGAGTGAGAGGTAAAATGAGCAATTCCGTAGTTATTTTCTTACGAGGAAGCGTGCAAAATTCTTTAACTTCACTATTTCATTACATTTTATAACTTGGGAAAAGGAAAGCTTAGAATGCTAATAAAATAAACAAGAACTTCTAATTATAGATGTATTAAAAAAAATTACAAATGATATTTTTAATATCCTCTCTTAATTTCACATTTTATCAAACTCTTCAACTTTGGATGTTTAGTGACATGGGAGAGGGTCGAGAGGAATATAACAACGCAGTACTAATATATAGTATTTTTTAATATTTTTAGATGACATTTCTTATTCTAATTCAACTGGCGGAGGAGAGGATCGTCATCACTTCTTCATTAACATATCATCAGATTCAGTGTCGCTATTTCTCTCTTCGGTGGGAGGAGAAGCGGTTCTAGATTGGGGCGGCAGTGAGGGCATAGGACCGACGGTTGCAGCTGCAAAGCGCTCCTTCATATGTGCCGTTTGATGACCGCCAAGAGCTTGGAATTTATCAAACTGTCAAGGACAGTAGTTGCAGCGGTAGGTAATCGACAGAGGAGGGGGCGAAGGGGTGGCAACCTCTCTGCATCTGTGGGCAGGTGCCGATGATGTCGAAGTTGCATTGAGCATCTTCGTGTGTACTTTTAGGTGTTTTTCAAGCTCCTTCAATATCTCAAATTGTTGGGAACAAAAGTCACAGGAGAAAATAATTGCCTGTGGACGGGGCAGAGAGATGCTATCCTCCCTAGACATATGATCGATGGATGGAGTGATGCGCTCCTTCGTATGTGCCCTTTGATGACCTCCGAGGGCCTGAAATTTATCGAACTGTTGGGAACAATAGTTGCAGCGGTAGGTAGCCAACAGTGGAGGGGGAGCAGGGGTAGCAGCCTCTTTGCATCTGCCGGCAGATGTCGATGATGTCGAAGCTGCATTGAGCATCTTTGTATGTGCTTTTAGGTGTTTCTTGAGGTCCTTCAATATCTGAAATTCTTGGGAACAGAAGTCACAGGAGAAGATAATTGCCTTTGGAAGGGGCGAAGAGATACTAGTCTCCTGGGACAAACGATCGATGGATGGATTGACGCTCTCCTTCGTATGTGCATTCTGGTGATGAGCGAGAGCTTGTAATGTATCGAACTGCTGAGAACAATACTGGCAAGGGAATGTCGTCGATCGGGGAGGGGGTGGAGAGGCAGCATCATCTGTGGACTTGGCATTAGATTTTGAGATTGAGAGAGAGAGAGAAAAACCTAATTCTGCAGGTTTATGGCTGAGGAAGGATTAGGATTATATGTTTATTGATCTATATATATACGTAAAGAAAGTTTAGTGAGCTAAAGAGAGAGAGAGGTTCGGGGGTTTAATGTGTTGTTTATGTGGAGATGGTGGTTCGCCTTATTTGGAAGTCCATAAATATCCTTGCTACTGTTGATATTGAGGTGCTCTCTTCCAATGCCCTTCGACAATAATCTGAGTGTTTGTTCTATTTTTTTGTTTCCTACCGTATCTTCGTTGATATAATTTTGGAAGCTTTGTATACTCAAACTGGTTGAATGATAGGTAGTACCATCATTAAATAGCACCACACTTCGAAAGATGGGTAGTACCACTAACCTCTTCTTGATAATTTTTATGTCAATTTATATCTACAACAAAAATTTTTCTGTTGAAGCATTTGTACTGAAAACATTATTTGCATAAGTAACAAAGTTTTGCTCTAATTTTTCCACGGTGATACATAGAAAAAACAACGAAATTCATAAGCTTAGTCGTAAATTATTATGATACAATCATATAAAATCTAATGAAGGTTTGAGCTTCTCAATGATTCATAAGCTATTTGTGATGATTTCAAATGATGCAAAGCGCATCTAAAAATGCGCGGTCTCAAATTGATTCGATTAGTAGTGCATGATGGCATTCTCTCCCTTGAAGACATTCCAACAACACCGCGTCAGCGGTAGTACTATTCTCAAAGCACATGAATTTATTCAACACAAAACTCGATGGACTCATATGCCCAAATCTTAATGCATACCATGCCTACACAGCATTAGACTGGCTCAGATGAATAATAATGGCAAGTCTAATATTCTGCTTATTGCCCATCTCGAAGACATTCTATGGACAATGCATCAAAAATACAAAATCTAAAATCAAGCTTGAGATAGGTCAAATATCCATTACAACATATCAGGCAGTGTCGATGACATTCTCCCACTCGAAAGGAAGAATTTAATAGCGCATCGCCTATTACATAGATAGATATATACGATCTTACTCTTAGTGCTTATCGGGAAGAATTAATCTAATAAAAAAATTAATTTATTTTTATAAAATATTGTCGTTGCATTGTTATTAGTAATATATGTATGATGATTGGAATACATAGGGGGCTCCAATTACTTGTAATATCTTTATTGGAGCTTGTTCTCGGATTCCTTTGCCTTCTCGCTGTTATACCGCTCGGGTCTCCATATATTTCAAAATTATGATATTGCCTTTACAGAGCAGGTACTCATTCGTGCCCTCCTCTTATTTCAAGCAGTGGTTTTTGACGAGAGTGAGAGGTAAAATGAGCAATTCCGTAGTTATTTTCTTACGAGGAAGCGTGCAAAATTCTTTAACTTCACCATTTCATTACATTTTATAACTTGGGAAAAGGAAAGCTTAGAATGCTAATAAAATAAACAAGAACTTCTAATTATAGATGTATTAAAAAAAATTACAAATGATATTTTTAATCTCCTCTCTTAATTTCACATTTTATCAAACTCTTCAACTTTGGATGTTTAGTGACATGGGAGAGGGTGGAGAGGAATATAACAACGCAGTACTAATATATAGTATTTTTTAATATTTTTAGATGACATTTCTTATTCTAATTCAACTGGCGGAGGAGAGGATCGTCATCACTTCTTTATTAACATATCATCAGATTCAGTGTCGCTATTTCTCTCTTCGGTGGGAGGAGAAGCGGTTCTAGATTGGGGCGGCAGTGAGGGCATAGGACCGACGGTTGCAGCTGCAAAGCGCTCCTTCATATGTGCCGTTTGATGACCGCCAAGAGCTTGGAATTTATCAAACTGTCGAGGACAGTAGTTGCAGCGGTAGGTAACCGACAGAGGAGGGGGCGAAGGGGTGGCAACCTCTCTGCATCTGTGGGCAGGTGCCGATGATGTCGAAGTTGCATTGAGCATCTTCGTGTGTACTTTTAGGTGTTTTTCAAGCTCCTTCAATATCTCAAATTGTTGGGAACAAAAGTCACAGGAGAAAATAATTGCCTGTGGACGGGGCGGAGAGATGCTAGCCTCCCTAGACATATGATCGATGGATGGAGTGATGCGCTCCTTCGTATGTGCCCTTTGATGACCTCCGAGGGCCTGAAATTTATCGAACTGTTGGGAACAGTAGTTGCAGCGGTAGGTAGCCGACAGTGGAGGGGGAGCAGGGGTAGCAGCCTCTTTGCATCTGCCGGCAGATGTCGATGATGTCGAAGCTGCATTGAGCATCTTTGTATGTGCTTTTAGGTGTTTCTTGAGGTCCTTCAGTATCTGAAATTCTTGGGAACAGAAGTCACAGGAGAAGATAATTGCCTTTGGAAGGGGCGAAGAGATACTAGTCTCCTGGGACAAACGATCGATGGATGGATTGCCGCTCTCCTTCGTATGTGCATTCTGGTGATGAGCGAGAGCTTGTAATGTATCGAACTGCCGAGAACAATACTGGCATGGGAATGTCGTCGATCGGGGAGGGGGTGGAGAGGCAGCATCATCTGTGGACTTGGCATTAGATTTTGACATTGAGAGAGAGAGAGAAAAACCTAATTCTGCAGGTTTATGGCTGAGGAAGGATTAGGATTATATGTTTATTGATCTATATATATACGTAACGACAGTTTAGTGAGCTAAAGAGAGAGAGAGGTTCGGGGGTTAAATGTGTTGTTTATGTGGAGATGGTGGTTCGCCTTATTTGGAAGTCCATAAATATCCTTGCTACTGTTGATATTGAGGTGCTCTCTTCCAATGCTCTTCGACAATAATCTGAGTGTTTGTTCTGTTTTTTTGTTTCCCACCGTATCTTCGTTGATATAATTTTGGAAGCTTGGTATACTCAAACTGGCTGAATGATAGGTAGTACCATCATTAAATAGCACCACACTTCGAAAGATGGGTAGTACCATTAACCTCTTCTTGATAGAGTTGCATCAATCACTTGATAATTTTTATGTCAATTTATATCTACAACAAAATTTTCTCTGTTGAAGCATTTGTACTGAAAACATTATTTGCATAAGTAACAAAGTTTTGCTCTAATTTTTCCACCGTGATATATTGAAAAGACAACGAAATTCATAAGCTTAGTCGTAAATTATTATGATACAATCATATAAAATCTAATGAAGGTTTGAGCTTCTCAATGATTCATAAGCTATTTGTGATGATTTCAAATGATGCAAAGCGCATCTAAAAATGCGTAGTCTCAAATTGATTCGATTAGTATTGCATGATGACATTCTCTCCCTTGAAGATATTCCAACAACACCGCGTCTGAGGTAGTACTATTCTCAAAGCACATGAATTTATTCAACACAAAACTCGATGGACTCATATGCCCAAATCTTAATGCATACCATGCCTACACAGCATTAGACTGGCTCAGATGAATAATAATGGCAAGTCTAATATTCAGCTTATTGCCCATCTCGAAGACATTCGATGGACAATGCATCAAAAATACCAAATCTAAAATCAAGTTTGAGATAGGTCAAATATCCATTACAACATATCAGGCAGTGTCGATGACATTCTCCCACTCGAAAGGACGAATTTAATAGCGCATCGCCTATTACAGAGATAGATATATACAATCTTAATCTTAGTGCATATCGTGAAGAATTAATCTAATAAAAAAATTAATTTATTTTTTATAAAATATTGTCGTTGCCTTGTTATTACTAATATATGTATGATGATTGGAATACATAGGGGGCTCCAATTACTTGTAATATCTTTATTGGAGCTTGTTCTCGGATTCCTTTGCCTTCCCTATGTTATACCGCTCTGGTCTCCATATATTTCAAAATTATGATATTGCCTTTGCAGAGCAGGCACTGATTCGTGCCCTCCTCTTATTTCAAACAGTGGTTTTTGACTAGAGGTGCAAACAGGCCGTGCTCGGGCCGACCCGAGCACGGCCCGCTCGAGCACGCTCTTAGAGCGTGCCGGGCTCGGCCCGGCACGATCTAAGACCGTGCCGTGCCCGGCACGCCTTCTTCGTGCTTTGCCTCCGCCCGGCACGGCACGGGGCACGGTTAATTGGCGTGCCGGGCCAAATCCGGCACGGCCTGTGACGTGCCGGTCCGCCTCCGTGCCGGCCGTCGCTCCCGCCGGAAAGAACCGAAGAAGACAAGGAGGATGGAAAAAGAACCGAAGAAGACAAGGAGGATGGGAAAAACTCGGCTGCCCTCCCGCTCCGAGCCTTCGAGCTCTGAACACCGCCTTCCGGCTGCACTCCCGCTCGCGCCCTCCACCTCCGCTAGGCGCTCGGCCTCCGAGCGCCGCCTTCCGGCTGCCTTCCCGCTCACGCCCTTCACCTTCGCTGGCCGCTGGGCCTCCGAGCGCCAAGCGCCGCGAGCGGCTGTCCTCCTGGGGTCGGAGCGGCTATCCTCCCGCTAGCATGGGGATTCTGCGTCTTTGCTTCCTCTAGGAAGGGGGGAGAGAAGGAAGGGGTGTTGGCGTCTTCACTTTCGAAGAGAGAAGGAAGGGGGGTTGGGTCGTCTTCACTTTCGAAGAGAGAAGGAAGGAGGGAAGAGGGGGGGTTGGGTCTGCGTCTTCACTTTAGAAGAGAGAAGGAAGGGGAAAGGGGGGGGGGGGGGGGGTCACTTTCGAAGAGAGAAGAAAGGGGGAAGGGGGGATTTGGGTTTTATTATGGGATGGAGAATCTGCTGCTCTTAAACCTCAGCCCCCAAAATCAAAACACATCTTTTCTTTCTTATTTGCCATTAAATGCATCATAAAGTGCCGCCCCCTCTTCCCTATACGCTATACGCCATTGTAGAGCTCGAGACTCTTCTTCTTCTTCTTTTTTCCCTTTCCTCCGCTTCGGCCTCTTCATCTTTTTTTTCCCTTTCTTTTTTACTCCTCCTCCGCTTTGGCCTCTTCAGGAGGGGAGAAGAGGACGAAGAAGAGAGGAGGAGGAGAAGATGATCAGAGCAAGGGTCGCCCTCCTCCCCGACGCTAGCAGAAGTGCTCGTGCCGTCGTGCGCCTCGCCTTGGACGGAGCGGCGACTGCTCCGCCTCGCCAACAAAGAACTGCTCGAGCGCAGTGCGCCTCGCCCTGGAGTCGGCGGCGACTACTCCGTCTCCGGTGGTGCTCGTGCCGGGCCGTTGACCGGTCGTGCTCAGGCCGGGCCGTTGCCCCAGTCGTGCTCGTGCCGGGCTCGTGCTGCGGGCGGCGGAGGTGCCGCCCGGCACGAGCACGCGAAAGAAGTTGGCACGGCCCGACTATTTATCGGGCCGTGCCCAGCACGACCCGAGTCGTGCCGGGTGCGGGCTGCCCATGGGCGACCCGGCCCGAATTGCACCTCTATTTTTGACGAGAGTGAGAGGTAAAATGAGCAATTCCTTAGTTATTTTATTACGAGGAAGCGTGCAAAATTCTTTAACTTCACTATTTCATGACATTTTATAACTTGGGAAAAGGAAAGCTTAGAATGCTAATAAAATAAACAAGAACTTCTAATTATAGATATATTAAAAAAAATTACAAATGATATTTTTAATATCCTCTCTTAATTTCACATTTTATCAAACTCTTCAACATTGGATGTTTAGTGACATGGGAGAGGGTGGAGAGGAATATAACAACGCAGTACTAATATATAGTATTTTTTAATATTTTTAGATGACATTTCTTATTTTAATTCAACTGGCAGAGGAGAGGATCGTCATCACTTCTTCATTAACATATCATCAGATTCAGTGTCGCTATTTCTCTCTTCGGTGGGAGGAGAAGCGGTTCTAGATTGGGGCGGCAGTGAGGGCATAGGACCGACAGTTGCAGCTGCAAAGCGCTCCTTCATATGTGCCGTTTGATGACCGCCAAGAGCTTGGAATTTATCAAACTGTCGAGGACAGTAGTTGCAGCGGTAGGTAACCGACGGAGGAGGGGGCGAAGGGGTGGCAACCTCTCTGCATCTGTGGGTAGGTGCCGATGATGTCGAAGTTGCATTGAGCATCTTCGTGTGTACTTTTAGGTGTTTTTCAAGCTCCTTCAATATCTCAAATTGTTGGGAACAAAAGTCACAGGAGAAAATAATTGCCTGTGGACGGGGCGGAGAGATGCTAGCCTCCCTAGACATATGATCGATGGATGGAGTGATGCGCTCCTTCGTATGTGCCCTTTGATGACCTCCGAGGGCCTGAAATTTATCGAACTGTTGGGAACAGTAGTTGCAGCGGTAGGTAGCCGACAGTGGAGGGGGAGCAGGGGTAGCAGCCTCTTTGCATCTGCCGGCAGATGTCGATGATGTCGAAGCTGCATTGAGCATCTTTGTATGTGCTTTTAGGTGTTTCTTGAGGTCCTTCAGTATCTGAAATTCTTGGGAACAGAAGTCACAAGAGAAGATAATTGCTTTTGGAAGGGGCGAAGAGATACTAGTCTCCCGGGACAAACGATCGATGGATGGATTGCCGCTCTCCTTCGTATGTGCATTCTGGTGATGAGCGAGAGCTTGTAATGTATCGAACTGCCGAGAACAATACTGGCAAGGGAATGTCGTCGATCGGGGAGGGGGTGGAGAGGCAGCATCATCTGTGGACTTGGCATTAGATTTTGACATTGAGAGAGAGAGAGAAAAACCTAATTCTGCAGGTTTATGGCTGAGGAAGGATTAGGATTATATGTTTATTGATCTATATATATACGTAACGACAGTTTAGTGAGCTAAAGAGAGAGAGAGGTTCGGGGGTTAAATGTGTTGTTTATGTGGAGATGGTGGTTCGCCTTATTTGGAAGTCCATAAATATCCTTGCTAATGTTGACATTGAGGTGCTCTCTTCCAATGCTCTTCGACAATAATCTGAGTGTTTGTTCTGTTTTTTTGTTTCCCACCGTATCTTCGTTGATATAATTTTGGAAGCTTGGTATACTCAAACTGGCTGAATGATAGGTAGTACCATCATTAAATAGCACCACACTTCGAAATATGGGTGGTACCACTAACGTCTTCTTAATAGAGTTGCATCAATCACTTGATAATTTTTATGTCAATTTCTATATACAACAAAAATTTCTCTGTTGTAGCATTTGTACTGAAAACATTATTTGCATAATTAACAAAGTTTTGCTCTAATTTTTCCACGGTGATACATAGAAAAGACAACGAAATTCATAATCTTAGTCGTAAATTATTATGATACAATCATATAAAATCTAATGAAGGTTTGAGCTTCTCAATGATTCATAAGCTATTTGTGATGATTTCAAATGATGCAAAGCGCATCTAAAAATGCGCGGTCTGAAATTGATTCGATTAGTAGTGCATGATGGCATTCTCTCCCTTGAAGATATTCTAACAACACCGCGTCTGAGGTAGTACTATTCTCAAAGCACATGAATTTATTCAACACAAAACTCGATGGACTCATATGCCCAAATCTTAATGCATACCATGCCTACACAGCATTAGACTGGCTCAGATGAATAATAAAAGCAAGTCTAATATTTTGCTTATTGCCCATCTCGAAGATATTCGATGAACAAGGCATCAAAAATACCAAATCTAAAATCAAGCTTGAGATAGGTCAAATATCCATTACAACATATCAGGCAGTGTCGATGACATTCTCGATTTTTGACGAGAGTGAGAGGTAAAATGAGCAATTCCGTAGTTATTTTCTTACGAGGAAGCGTGCAAAATTCTTTTCCTTCACTATTTCATTACATTTTATAACTTGGGAAAAGGAAAGCTTAGAATGCTAATAAAATAAGCAAGAACTACTAAATATAGATGTATTAAAAAAAATTACAAATGATATTTTCAATATCCTCTCTTAATTTCACATTTTATCAAACTCTTCAACTTTGGATGTTTAGTGACATGGGAGAGGGTGGAGAGGAATATAACAATGCAGTACTTATATATATAATTTTTTAATATTTTTTGATGACATTTCTTATTCTAATTCAACTGGCGGAGGAGAGGATCGTCATCACTTCTTCATTAACATATCATCAGATTCAGTGTCGCTATTTCTCTCTTCGGTGGGAGGAGAAGCAGTTCTAGATTGGGGCGGCAGTGAGGGCATAGGACCGACGGTTGCAGCTGCAAAGCGCTCCTTCATTTGTGCCGTTTGATGAACGCCAAGGGCTTGGAATTTATCAAACTGTCGAGGACAGTAGTTGCAGCGGTAGGTAACCGACAGAGGAGGGGGCGTAGGGGTTGCAACCTCTCTGCATCTGTGGGCAGGTGCCGATGATGTCGAAGTTGCATTGAGCATCTTCGTGTGTACTTTTAGGTGTTTTTCAAGCTCCTTCAATATCTCAAATTGTTGGGAACAAAAGTCACAGGAGAAAATAATTGCCTGTGGACGGGGCGGAGAGATGCTAGCCTCCCTCGACAAATTATCGATGGATGGAGTGATGCGCTCCTTCGTATGTGCCCTTTGATGACCTCCGAGGGCCTGGAATTTATCGAACTGTTGGGAACAGTAGTTGCAGCGGTAGGTAGCCGGCAGTGGAGGGGGAGCAGGGGTAGCAGCCTCTATGCATCTGCCGGCAGATGTCGATGATGTCGAAGCTGCATTGAGCATCTTTGTATGTGCTTTTAGGTATTTCTTGAGGTCCTTCAGTATCTGAAATTCTTGGGAACGGAAGTCACAGGAGAAGATAATTGCTTTTGGAAGGGGCGAAGAGATAGTAGTCTCCTAGGACAAACGATCGATGGATGGATTGACGCTCTCCTTCGTATGTGCATTCTGGTGATGAGCGAGAGCTTGTAATGTGTCAAACTGTCGAGAACAATACTGGCAAGGGAATGTCGTCGATCGGGGAGGGGGTGGAGAGGCAGCATCATCTGTGGACTTGGCATTAGATTTTGAGATTGAGAGAGAGAGAGAAAAACCTAATTCTGCAGGTTTATGGCTAAGGAAGGATTAGGATTATATGTTTATTGATCTATATATATACGTAAAGACAGTTCAGTGAGCTAAATAGAGAGAGAGGTTCGGGGGTTTAATGTGTTGTTTATGTGGAGATGGTGGTTCGCCTTATTTGGAAGTCCATAAATATCCTTGCTACTGTTGATATTGAGGTGCTCTCTTCCAATGCCCTTCGACAATAATTTGAGTGTTTGTTCTATTTTTTTGTAACGCCCCAATTCCACCTTTGTGCACATGGCAACAGCGGTATAAGATGCTTCAATACCACAGCTTATACAAGGCTAAAAGTATCACAAAGTCATACAATTTTATTAATTTAATATAGCGGAAGCAAATACATTTGATAATTTAACTATCACTACCATTTTACATCTCTATCTAGGTCTCCAAATTGATATTGTTCGTCAAGCTAGGTTCTCCCTTACTCCCGGCTAAAGATCCATCTGTAACCTGCGCAACCGGGAAAAATGTGCACATCTAAGTCGCTAGACTCAGTGAGTCTACAGAGAGAGCACCCTAATGATGGGTAAAAATATTGTACAACCCACAAGAAATATATTTACTAAAAGTACATACTTAAATCAACATGTCAAAAATATGTAATAAGGAAATAAATATAGAATAACATAATAATTATTATAACAAGATATATCACAAGATATCAGAAATCTGTTCATAACATGGTACACGAAATTAAACATGTCATATTTCTTTAATGTGTATATCATTATCATTTCATTCCACACTTAAGGCAGTCAGCCTATGTTCAAGGTAAATCTCTTGTCAGAGATTACTCCAAACCCGTTAGTGTCAACTCTAGGTCGCTGTCCTATGTGCCTGTACACTGACATTAACAGAAGGAGCTGGTGATCACAGTACCCCTTCTAATACAAACACAAGTACCATACAATGATGTAATTCTGCACCGTGGTAGGATTACCATACAAAAATAACAAACACATTTGTCTCCAGCCTGGCAAGCTGAGACACACTGTATACGATACCAATGAAACAGGACTGCTCTGGGATCCCACCACTGTTGAGCATGCCTGAGTCATCAGGTTCCCTAGCCTCGGTAGCGCATGAGATGGCTCTATTCCTAGTACACCCTCTACCTTGTGTAACACAATTAAGTTGAGCTCTGCACCGAATTGAGATCTCGGCAACACCAAGGTATTAGTGACTGAGGTCAACCGAACTTGCATAGAGGAGAAGGAAAAATTAATAATAATACATGAGGAACTTGGACTAAAGTGTAGCATTATGCACATCGGTGCCAGGTTCCCAGCTAACTCTATTAAATTTAAATCTGTATAAAATACCATGAGTATGTAGTAAAATTGTATAAATGTTCAGTTTAATGTGAAATATCTTCCCAGGACTCTCAAATACCAACCTATCAAACCCCTAGCTACATGACCAAACACATTTGGGATTGCAACACCCTTGCACTAATATTAGCTAACAAATAATAAAAGCTCGGTTAGCTTTATTTACCCTTGGTTAATAAAATGACAAAGGATGTTTGGAAGCAATATTTTCAATGCAAGAGACCGAGGTGAAACTTAAAATTTTAGTGGAAATAAAGCTCATGCCAAGAATGGTTGTATCCTGAAATTGACTAATTTCTAGAATATAATGGCTCTACTAAAAGAGGATGATTCAGCATCGTTATCTACTTCCACATCAGGTCCAGATGCTACACAACTCCCTGAACAGCAATGAGTAGTTTCAGGTTTGTTTCCCCAAACAATGTCATCTTCCTAGTCATGTTGATCAAAAGGATAAATATCTGGACATACTGGAGATTTTCCTGCAAACATATTTGTGGAAACATCATCCTTCAGTGGTCGAGCACAAAGACAAGGGTCCTCATCAATACCAAACACTTCTTGTGCAATATCATCCAAATTGGCATGAGTAGGATCAGTAGCTTTGGCAGTGAATGAATCTTGGAAAGAGCTCCTCAAGAAGACCTCCTCCTCCTCTTCAACAATATCAACAACGTTCAGGGATCTTAGACGCTCTGCAAGTGTATAGTAAAAAAAATAAAATAAAGCCAAACCAAACATATAACACAAAATCAATCATTCAGGACTACACGGGGCCAAACCAAAAGAGAAAATGATAGTACGTAACTTAAAACAGAAAGGGAGTCAAATGGGGGCACCAATCTTGTTATAATAATTCACTAAAAGCATCAGCAAAAGAATGGCCTGAAAAAGCTGTCACATTGACAATAGTGAAAATTGATAATCAGAGGACTTTTTTTATTAGAAAAAGAAAGTTGATAAAGCAGTACTGAGCTATGTTCCAGTGCTGGTGTTTGTGTGGACTTGTAATATAATGAATTATGGACACCAATATCTAAATAAAAAAGGGCTAATATTCTGCCAAAATTTACGAGCAATGGCTTAGTAATTTTTGGAATAAAACTCAAAACTTCCATAGATAAAAGAGAAGCATGTCTACTTTGTGAAAGTTTGGTAACACTATTGCGCCCATGGAGATTAAAGAATTTTTTTTAACGAGTACCAGAAAAAGATAAAAAAATATCAAATTTTAAGATGTTCGACTACGGTACAAATATTAGGTGAGAACCATGTACCATTCTATATGCACATCACCATTTTCCATATGAAAATTTGATTAAAGAAAATTTTGACATGTAGGTCGAATAAGATCTTCAAAATTCTACATATCTTTACCTGTCAGGCGTTTTTGCTGACTCTTCCTTTCTGGGCTTCTTGTAGGCTCATGTATACCAAAAATTTCAGAGAACCTCAAGATGACCACACCATCCTCAATGCATAAGATAGGAAGTGATGTATCACCTTGAGATCCAAGATTTTCTTCTTCATTAATAGGTTCTTCCTATGAGATCATGAAAATGAGCACAAGAAAAGAGCCATTAGTAGAATCATAAAAATAACTAAGTTCTGTGCATTAGTTTAAGATAAAGTATCTGAACTGAGGCAGGTAGCTCAATATAAGAGCCTCAAGGACTCGAATCAATAGGTTTTTTGTCATAGAGATTTTACACATAAGCACTGTGGATTATGAGAATAAGGTGTCACACTTATATACATGGTTGAATAGATTTTCTGTGGATTTATGTGATCAATGTTATATATAACCAACTGCCAAAGAACAAAATGAGCAAAGAAAACATAAATAAGCATAAATCTATAGGATATTTAAGGATACATGATGATCACCTCTGAATCATCAAATTCAAAAGTATCTGCATCTTCCTCTAAGGCCATAACAGAAGCCAAGTTGTCATCTAGATGAAACTCTTCCACCGAAACAAAGTCTGACTGCTTAGCTGAAAAACAAAATAAGTTAGATAAGAAGCGTAAGATAAAATATCCAATATACTTCTTTTTTTTGAAAGAAAACATTGCATTCATTTCACCAATCTGAAATGATATAATATCATCCAAGAGGATGTTGAAAAAAGACAAAAACTTAAAAAAAAAACATAAAGAAACTTAGGTAAAACATAATAGAGCAAGATTGAATACTTAAAACTAGTATAACACCTCCCTTGATCATACATCACCCAAGAGCTCCATTGATCATACAATATTAAATATAGTAAGAGCAAAGCTTGAGAAAAGAAAATTCATTCATGTAGTAGCACAAACAAGATTTAGTAGAAACATTATAAAAGTTGGGATCAAGAAAACTAACAGAAATATTTCATCTGTCAGTAAGCACATGAACCCACAAAGCATAATTTAAGTAAGAGTATAAGAAAAGGAGGAACAAACCTGCTGAAGAGGATATTCCAGTTTCAATTTTATCATCCACTATATCATGCTTCTTCACAATCTCTTCATCCTCATCATGATTTTCCCCGTCAAATACAGAGGTATTCTGGTCCAAGGAATCCAATACTGAACTGGAGGAGAAATATTCTCTTTGGAAGTAAGTGGTCTTCTTGTTCATCGATATCTTCATAGTTGATTGCATCTTCAACGTTCTCATCATAATCTAAGAGGCACGAGGAGACAATTTGTATAAGAATCATATTGCTTAAAGGTGATAAATTTGGGCTCCATTTACAATGTTAAAAGATCATTATTTGGTTGACTTCCTGGATGATGACCCTCCAACGAGTTAGTTGTAAAAATATGCATATTGATATTTCAAATCACAAGCACAGACAGCTAGCATTTTGCCTCAAAAATGTCTGTACTGAACATTAAAAATACACAATTGTGTGAAAAAACATATAGAATTTGCCCATCAAAAGAAATAAATAATAAATAAAATAGCAGATATCAAGATTGGAGAGCCTGCTACACATTATACAGCATCCAGCAAATTTGAAAGAATACCACAAATAAAGAAACAATTAAATTATTTCACCATAATATATTAGCTTCTACACATGGATGGATTTCTCATCCTGTTTTGACATCTTGCCATGATTTTCAGTGTATACTAGGAAAAAAAAAGGTCAAATAATTGCTCGTTCAAACAAGTATATTTTTCATCACCCCTCAGGGTAAAGATGAAAGCAAGCAAGAATGAGAAAATAAATGGATCTTCACATGAGATACATGAGTAAGGACCAGTAAATAGTATATGAAATTGAATCTCAGTACCTTCTAGGGTCAACCTAAGACTTTCAAACCTTAATTAGCATAGGTTAGGATCCCAAATTTTATCTAAATCAGAAAATAAATAAAGAAGAAACTTAAAAAATATCTGAATGATCCAACAATATCAAGGACCCATATAGAATTCATGATCAGCACGGATATGTAAACCATCCAGAAAAGCTTACAGAAAATTGAATAAATATCTTATTTTCAACATGCTAGAAGTTCACTGCACCAAGCATGTGGGCTACACAGCTAGAAAAGGCCAAGGTTCCCCAGCAACAAGAAGGATCCTAACAGTATTCCCAAAAATGATTCAAAAGCTACATATAAATGGAAGAATAATTTGTCTAAGCTAAAAGATTGCCCATGCTGGGCTATATGGCATATCAATTTTTTAAGTTATCCAGTACCAGTTATTTGACATACTACTACAAACATTCAAAGAATATCATTCAAATGAGATAGATTGACGATGTAAAAGAATCTTTGAATTCAGCTAAGGTAAAATAAAAGTAGTAGTAAGGGAGAATTGTGGTTAATGTAACAATCACAATTATAACTGTTAATAATAAAAATGAATAGATTGGGTCCTCTCGTAAGAGCTTAAGCTTTTAGGAAAAAGTGATCACCAACCAACTTTTAGTAGAACAAAGGAGGACATCCTAAGTCCAAGTCACGATAGAATCAATACTAAAAAAAATTATCCAACATTAAGTTTACTCAGTCCACATATTAGGCTGGGCCAGTCAAGTTAAGCATTTCCACACACACGTGAGGAAGTGTGTTAAGAAATAAATGAATGAGTTGAGCCATTTATTAATAACTTAATCCTTTGAATTAAGTTGTAACCCAATCAATATTTGTCACACAGAAGATCAATTCAAAGAAGGAGCTAATGTAATAAGAAAAGGAAATTTTACCAAAACCATTAAAAATATTTGTTGAAAAGAAAATTTTCAAAGTTATTACTCCTCAAGAAAACTGACCTTGCTCAGAAGAAGCATCAGATGGTTTTGGTGGTGATTTAATTAACTACAAATAGTAAGAAGAATATTATTAGGAAAAAATATGCAGCAACTATAGTCTGCAATCACACTCAGGTTTACAAGATCAATTACAATGAAAGATCTGTCTTCGAAATAGTACTACGTCAAAGGAAGCTTACTTCAATGTTAGTCAAAGATGGTCCAAGCTTACTTCAATGTATCTTTACTCCATTGAGTGTTAAACATGTGGTCTATAATCTTAGTAGGTCCACCTACTTGTGTTCTGATCGATGTCGGAGCAGAGAGCTCTTATGTGAACACGGTATTTCTAAGGGGGCTGATCGACCCTTAGAGATGCTAGGATGTGAGCTAAAGAGCTGATTTGATACATACCTTTAGGTATGAAAAGACCTTCATGTAATCTTAGGTGTTGATTAATTAACTGGGTATCGAGCCATAGCAATTAGTTGATGGGATTAGATTGTCTGGTAAGAACAATGACTTTCTTCCCTAAATCATTTTGCTCTACTTTATCTGTCTTTCTAAAAGTGGTCCGAGCAAGACTGAAGGCGGCTTAGGATAGAAGAAAAAGGTATACAAACAATTGGTAGAGGTCTTTAGAAATTGTGGTTAGGGACAAAGTATTCCTAAGGGTGTTTCCTTGGAAAGGACTTTTTCGGTTGCCCTTGGAAAGAGAAGTTGCATCCGGGGTATTGGACCGTCTGAGATTCTGGAAGGAGTTGAGCCGGTGGCTTATAGAATGTAGTTACCGGTAGTCTTAGACAGAATCCATAACGAATTTCATGTGTCGATGCTCAAGAAGTATGTTCTGGATTCACCGCATGTTCTAACTGCACCTATGGTTGCTCTAAGAGATGATCTGAGTTGTGGACTTCAAGTAATAGCTATAGTTGACCGACGTAATCAAGTGTTATGGGGTAAGACCATACCTCTAGTCCGGGTACTTTGGAAGGATGGTAATGTAGAGGAAAGGAGATGGGAAACTGAAGCTCAGATTAGAGCCCAATACCCATAATTGTTTGCTTAGTATTTTACTTTAATTGTATTTTGCTTGATAAATTATTTGAAGATGTATGAAAATTATTTGAATTGATTGAATGAACTCTTTGGGTTGTTCTATGTCTTAGAGGGCAGTAGAAAGTCTAGAAAACTTAAAGGGGTTGGGTTGTTATTTTTGGAGAACGAAAAATCTTAAGGGGGAGAGACATTGTAAACCAATTTTTCTTTAAATTTTTTTTTACTTGGCCTATTAGTGGAGTTGGTTAGAGTGTTGTGCAAATAACACATAAGTCACGAGTTCAATACTTGCGTAGTTCATCGATCTCATGTATCTTTTTCTATTTAGAAAATATTTAGTCCCACATTAGGGAAATGGTGGTCTTTCCATGCTTAGCCTAGCCTGACAACGTGCGTCGCGTGTGTTTGTCCGATTCGGCGAACAACCGGTTTAGCTGCGGGTTGGCTGGTTTCGCGGCTTGTTAACCGGTTTAATTCAGTTCAATATGGCTAAGACTCGATTGGTGAGTTTTGAGCCTTAAGAAATTTATTTAAATTTTTTTACATATTTTAAACCTGCTTTTTGAATTATTTTAAGTTGGGTTCAAAGTTTTAAGTACATAAATGATATCAAAAAAATTTAAAATAAATTATAATGCATGTTCATGATTAGATTTTTTTATAATTTAATTGAAATTTTTCTGAATTATTAAGGTGACATTTTGAACTAATTGAGGTAGTTCAGGTTTGTTTAGGTATTAAATAAATTATTTGTATGATATTTGCTTGAAATAATATTTTGATAGGTGTTATTACCTTAGATTCATGTTAAAGAGAATTAAAATGATTTAATTGAGATTTTTGCAGAATTTATAAATTTTATATTGTAATTAAATTAGGTAATTAGATTACTTAGTTTGCTATTTAATAAAATTTGAGAAATTGTAACTTAATAGATTTACATACAGTGATTGGATTTTCATAGAACTATTAAAAAAAATTTAGATTAATTAAGGTAGTATAGTAGATCAAATTGCTAGAATGATGTAATTGTGCAAATAAAAATTTAATTTAGGTTCTTACTATGTAATTTAAATGTAAACATATTATACATGTGTAGCTAGGGTTGATGTGATGTATAACTATGATGGTTGTATTTATTTAAATTGTTAAATGATTTAATGGATTAAAAAGAAATTAACTAAAAATTTGATGTGTGTTGTGAGTAGTTGGAGTAGTTAAGAGGATTGTTTGAGTTGTGTTATTTATGCATGCTTGTTTACTTGTATTTAATTTATTTTAGGAGATTATGTTACTGTGTTATTGCTTGACAAATCATAGCAAAGCTGTGATTTATGTCGAAGTAAAGAGGAATTGCGTTGCTTGCTTGAGTTATTGACTACCTTGCTTGCTTACTCTTAAGGATCATGGCCAAGCTGTGATTCTTGTTTAAAGATCTGCTTGAGACTTAGGTGAGGGTTTATAATTTCAAATTAAATTTTCCTACTATAGATGCTGAGTTCTAAGGGTAGTTGTTAATTATTGTACATGCTAATAAGTGATACATCTGCTTTGTTATATATTTAATTAACATGTGAATTATTAGAAGTTATATCATGCTAGTTCATGTATGTTGTTACTGTATACATGCTCTTGATATAAGTTTGAAAGTTATATCATGTTAGTTCATGTGAGATTCTATAATATGCATGCTCTTGATTATGAGTTTGAAGGTTATACCATGTTGTATATGTATGATGCTCTTATACGCATGCTATTTATGTTTTTACGCTCATGTCATGTTGATTATTTAATATGTTCATGTTGCTAGAGATGTAAAGACACATAGCAAGAACATGAAACATGTGAACATGAGATACTTTAGGTTTATGTTATGATAAACACCTAAAGTGATCTAAATTGTTATATGAATAAGAACCCTGGACATCTTAAGGTTATGATAACCTAGGAGAAGATGTATGGTTTTTAGACTGGTATGTGCCAACATATGGTGAGGAGCCATGTGCTAGTAAGGTAGAGATGCATGTTCGGTTGACCTAAGTCACTAATACCTTGGTGTAGCCGAGATCTCACTGCAGTGCAGAACTAAAATTTAATTGTGTTACATAAGGTAGAGGAGTATTAGGAACAATACCGTCCCATGCGCTACCGAGGCTAGGGAACCTAATCGACACTGGCATACTCAACAGATGTGGGTCCCTGAGTAGTCCAGGTTCATTAGTATCGTATTCAGTAGATCTTAGCTTGCCAGGCTGGAGATGGATGTAATTTGTTATGGGTATGGTGATCCTGTCATGGGGCAGAATTATAGCACTGTAATGGTACTTGTGTTTATGTTAGAAAGGGTGCCATGATCACCAGCTCCTTCTGCCAACGTCAGTGTACAGGCATATAGGACAGAGACATAGAGTTGATACTGACGGGTTTAGGATAATCTCTAATGAGGGATTTACCTTGAACATAGGCCGGCTGCCTTAGGTGTATAATGGATAGATGATGATATATTAATTAAAGTGATATAACATCTTTGGTTTAATGGTACTGTTATGATCATATTCTGTCATATACTTTAGTATGATCATGTTTATGATGTTCCATATTTGCTGTTTGGTAATACTTTGTTGATATGTGGTATTAATGTGTGATATTTTGTTAACATGTTGAATTAATATGTGATTTAGTGGATGTAATTTCTTTTTGGTTTGTACAATAGCCTATGCCCATTATTTTATGGCGCTCTCTCTGTATCCTCACTGAGTCTCGCGACTCAGATGTGCACATTTTTTCCCATTGCGCATGTTATAGGTTGATCTTTAGCCGAGAGTGAGGGAGAACCTAGTTTGACGAACAATATCAATTTGGTGATCTAGATAGAGATTTGAATTTGGTTAAATTGTAAAATGTATTGCTTCCGCTAAGTTTAATTAATAAAATTGTAGTGTTTTGTGATACTTTTTAGCCTTGTATAAGTTGTGGAGTTGAAGTACATAATATACGGCGGTTACCACGTGCCCAAAGGCTTTGATGGCGAAGGTGAATCAGTTAGCCAGAGAGGGCCTCCCTTTCGAGGTCACTTATTACCCAAGAGAGGGATCGCCCGAGTACGTGGTGGCGGCAGTCCCAATGCCTCTTCAGGTACTCCTTTGCCATCCTCGTTATATTTATATGGATCGAATTGATCATTCCATTATCTCGCTTGTTTCCATCAGGTTTCCTCGGATGGAGGAGCAGCAGAGGCATCATCAAGCTTGGGTAAAGGCAATTCCTCGAAAGGCAAACTAGTTCAAGTTGTTCCTAAGGTGCAATCTTTAAATCATATAAAGAGATCGAGATGCAATGTAGGTGAAGATGATGATAACAACAAAGAGGGAGGAAGCAGACAGTTGCCAGAAGCTTCTACAAAAAGATCGTTCAAGTTATTTGGTCATCATATCCAATAATATTTAAAGGGTTTAATATTCACTGTGTTTTAAAAAATAATAAATTAATTAAATCATATAGTGTTTCTATATATAGTCACGGCACAAAATGAAATGAAAGTATATTTTTTCAGTCGGGAATAAATTTGTCATGATTATTATGTATTCTTGTTAGCTTAATTTTGGTCACACAAGTGCAAATAATTTGATCGAGGGTCGAGATAGTGTGGTTATCCTTTTACAAATCCGAAAGCATGTGCAGAATTAATTTGGACGATTGATAGTGGACCGTATTTAATTGTCATCCTCTTTTCATGACATCAACAAGCAACCTCATCCATTTTGCTCACCGCAACTCTTTTTGTTTACCCTTTTGCCCACGACCCAATAAAGATCTCCCCCTCTTAGCCTTGTTTCAAATCACCTCTCTCTTTATCTCTCTCCCTCTCTACTATATAAAAAACTTAGTTTGTATAGTGCTAAAGATTGAGGCTACTCCGACGTGATTGGTGGAACCTTAGTAGTAGAGGGTATGTACCAACTTCGGCTCCCAGGGGCAGGGTGCATTATTGTTGTTGGATCGCGGGTCTTCTATTTTCCTCAAGGCCACGCCAAGCACGCATCGTCTCTGTCCAACTTCTCAACCATCCCCTCCCTCTAGACAACATTTCCCTGCTAGGTCACTACTGTCCGCCTCCTGGAGAACTCCTAACAAGGTTTGCACCGGCATAGGCATTGACCCCCGCCTCTATCCCTCTATGGCTCTACCTCTTGTGAAGCATCTCTCCAGCTATGTTGTTTCTCTATTGGATATCCTTAATTCTCCGATGTATTCAACTCCACTTTTAACTAACTACAAAAACATTTAAGAAACCGAGTGACATTTATAATTTGAATTTTAAGTACTAGAGAAAGAAGTTATTTGTTGATGAAAACAAGACA
The DNA here is from genome assembly GCA_030544415.1 of Thalia dealbata. NCBI lineage: Eukaryota > Viridiplantae > Streptophyta > Magnoliopsida > Zingiberales > Marantaceae > Thalia > Thalia dealbata. The sequence goes on from CM060457.1 coordinate 19,511,735, forward strand.
GAAGTTATTACCTTTAGTGGTAAACATGTTGTCGCCGTTCAGAATGTAGATGTGTTCTTTCATTTCTATTTTGAGATGCCTATATATGTTTGGTACTAAGGTCCTCTAGTGGTCCTTTTAATGGTAAATCATCATCGGTGGTGGTCCTCCTCAAAACCTGTTACCATGCCAATATTTTGAACTAGTTGAAGGTACATTCATGATTCTACTTACTCTTAGAGATATATTTCTCAACTTATGTACATGTATATATATATCTCCACTTTTCTTTATGTTCCGTAATAAATAGTGTTATTAACTAGAAAATCGTATTTATTTATCTTTAAAGAAGGGCTTAAGTGGACTGAATTGCTGATGAGGTGCTATCTCGGAAGAGAGGTGTAACATCATTTGATCACTGTATGACTTGAGTTCATGCACGCTCTTATGTTTCTCTAATAAGTAATCTTTTCATTTTGAAAATTTTAAGACCTTGTGGAGCATGTTGTTATATATGCCTAGATAGATAATGGTGAGAGCTTGTTGATCTTTCTTTCTTTCTCCATACTTTCTCTTTCTCTTTGAGAGAGTGTTGTCATATCTCTTAGTTAATTGTAGCCACTCTCTACAACGTCCCATATGCTTTGGGAGCCAAGAGTCACCTTCATCCGAAGTGTCCAAGTCTCATAGTTGAGGGAGGTGAGCTTCGGATATGGAAAAGAAACAGAGGATGATGACATCTTCAAACCACTTTGTTGGAAATAGGGGCTCTCTCTCACACTCTAGAATTTGGATATTGGAGAATAACGTGGAACAAAAAGGAGGAGACACTTTCTTAAAATAAAAGAAGATCGTATTTAATTGCTCTGCACTAACATGAATATTATATAAGCTTTATATAGGAAAATAAACTCTAAACAAAAACCTAACTTAATGCCTATGAAACAATCTCAACCACATATTAAAATATAACTATAAACCAAATCAAAAAGATAAATATGACCTAAATTAAAATGATAAATATAGAAACTAAAAATATAAAAATCAAGTTTAATTTCTAATTTATAACACATGAAATCCAATAAATATGAGCAAATATATACACACACTCCAATTCGCATGCATTTTTTAATACCACACATATATATGTACTCTCAAAACTCTTTAGAATTATAGGCAGGTAAAGAAGGGGGCTGCCGGAAGAATCTCGATTGCTGGAGGATGATCGGAGGATTGAAATATAATGGAACTACTGGAGGAATCACTCCTTACTTTTTCCATCTTTGGATCTTCTCCAAGTACTGTGTGGACAGCATTTCAATTATAATGATTTAAGTAAAAAAATATATTTTAATTTTAAAAAATAAATAAGAAACTACAAAATACAAGTTGTTCCTTTGTAAAAAAAACATCAAAGTTATTTTTGAAAATGGTAAAGTACGCAAAATAATAAGGTTATAGTAGGACAGTCTATTTATAAACAAACGGTTGAGATTGTGTGTGAGACAAAATCAACAATGAAGTTTACCTCCCCACTCAAATTTCTTCCTTTAAAAAAATAATAAAAACCAACTAACCAAGAGACTAACTTAACCGCCTACTGTTGAATACTAGATATATAATCCTCTCTCTATATTAAGTTTACTATCAATTTTCCACCTTAAAACCCATCTCGAATTCTCTATTGCTTTGGAGCCCGCCGCAGTTCCAACTTTGTCCATGGAGCCCCACCTCTGGAATGCCTTAGCTGGCCCAGACGCTGCCGCGTGCATTCCCGCCCAAGGATCCAATGTCTTATTCTTCCCTCAAGGCTATGGTGGACAGTCTTGCCCGCAAGCACTCCACCTCTCCGCTGCCATCTTTTGTCGTGTGTCCTCCATCCGCCTCCTCGCCGACCCGGACACCGACGAGGTATTCACAGTAATTGGCCTAAATCCCCACCCAATCACTGACCCTATCCACCAACATAGCTGGATGCCTGTAGCCTGCTCCTCCTCCACCTCCTCTACATCAGCAATAGCTGAAGTGGGTGATTTCACCACCTATACTAAGATCCTCACCAAGAGCGATGTCACTGGTGGGCATGCACTCACGTTGATGAGATACTGTATGCTTGTTGTATTCCCTCCTATTCTCCTCGACGTCAATAGGACTACGCCAGCAAAGGACGTGTTCATGCTAGATGTACATGGGAGGGCATGGAACTTCATCCTCGTCATCAACGGCAATCCCCCCCGCTACCGCCTAAACAAGTGGGGCGAGTTTGCCAAAGAGAAGAGGCTAGTCGAAGGTGACACCGTGGTCTTTGTCAGGCACCGCGCAGGTGATCTCTACATCGGTGTCAGACGTACTAGAAACTCCTCCAATGCCACTAGGAGAGCCAGGATGCAGGTGGCTTTGATGGCAAAGGCGAATCAGTTAGCCAGAGAGGGCCTCCCTTTCGAGGTCACTTATTACCCAAGAGAGGGATTGCCCGAGTACGTGGTGGCGGCAGTCCCAATGCCTCTTCAGGTACTCCTTTGCCATCCTCGTTATATTTATATGGATTGAATTGATCATTCCATTATCTCGCTTGTTTCTATCAGGTTTCCTCGGATGAAGGAGCAGAAGAGGCATCATCAAGCTCGGGTAAAGGCAATTCCTCGAAAGGCAAACTGGTTCAAGTTATTCCTGAGGTGCAATCTTTAAATCATATAAAGAGATCGAGAGGCAACGTAGGTGAAGATGATGATAACAACAAAGAGGGAGGAAGCAGACAGTCACCAGAAGCTTCTACAAAAAGATCGTTCAAGTTGTTTGGTCATTATATCCAATAATATTTAAAGGGTTTAATATTCTCTGAGTTTTAAAAAAAAATAAATTAGTTAAATTATATAGTGTTTCTATATATATTCATGGCACAAAATGAAATGAATGTATATTTTTTCAGTCAGGAATAAATTTGTCAAGATTATTATGTATTCTTGTTAGCTTAATTTTGGTCACACAAGTGCAAATAATTTGATCGAGGGTCGAGATAGTGTGGTTATCCTTTTACGAATCCGAAAGCATGCGCTGGATTAATTTGGACGATTGATGGTGAGCCGTATTTAATTGTCATCTCTTTTCCTGACGTCAGCAAGCAACCTCGTCCATTTTGCTCACTCTTCTTCAACTCTTTTTGTTTGCCCTTTTGCCCACGACCCAATAAAGATCTCCCCATCTTAGCCTTGTTTCAAATCACCTCTCTCTTTATCTCTCTCTCTCTCTACTATATAAAAAACTTAGTTTGTATAGTGCTAAAGATTGAGGCTACTCCGACGTGATTGGTGGAACCCTAGTAGTAGAGGGTATGTACCAACTTCGGCTCCTAGGGGCAGGGTGCATTATTGTTGTCGGATCGCGGGTCTTCTATTTTCCTCAAGGCCACGCCAAGCACGCATCGTCTCTGTCCGACTTCTCAACCATCCCCTCCCTCTAGACAACATTTCCCTGCTAGGTCACTACTGTCCGCCTCCTGGTGAACTCCTAACAAGGTTTGCATCGGCATAGGCATTGACCCCCGCCTCTATCCCTCTTTGGCTCTACCTCCTGTGAAGTATCTCTCCAGCTATGTTGTTTCTCTACTGGATATCCTTAATTCTCCTATGTATTCAACTCCACTTTTAACTAACTACGAAAACATTTAAGAAACCGAGTGAAATTTATAATTTAAATTTTAAGTACTAGAGAAAGAAGTTATTTGTTGATGAAAACAAGACACAAGTTATTACCTTTAGTGGTAAACATGTTGTCGTCGTTCATAATGTAGATGTGTTCTTTCATTTCTATTTTTGAGATGCCTATATATGTCACACCCCAATTCCACCTTTGGGCATTTGGCAACCGTCGTATAAGATGTACCTCAACACCAGAACTTATACAAGGCTAAAAAGTATCACAAAGCACTACAATTTTTTTTATTTAAACATAGCGGAAGAAAATACATTTGACATTTTAACTATCACTACCATTTTACATCTCTATCTAGGTCGCCAAATTGATATTGTTCGCCAAGCTAGGTTCTCCCTCACTCCCGGCTAAAGATCCATCTGTAACCTGTGCAACAGGAAAAAATGTGCACATCTGAGTCGTGAGACTCAGAGAGGCTACAGGGAGAGCACCCTAATGATATGTAAAAATATTGTACAACCCACAAGAAATATATTTACTAAAATCACATACTTAAATCAACATGTCAAAAATATATAACAAGGAAATAAATGTAGAATAATATAATCATAATTATAATAAGATATATCACAAGATATCAGAAATCTGTTCATAACATGGTACACAAAATTAAACATGTCATATCTCTTTAATGTGTATATAATTATCATTTCATTCCACACCTAAGGCAGCTAGCCTATGTTCAAGTTAAATCCCTTGTCAGAGATTACCCCAAACTCGTCAGTGTCAACTCTAGGTCACTGTCTTATGTGCCTGTACACTGACGTTAGCAGAAGGAGCTGGTGATCACGGTACCCCTTCTAATACAAATACAGGTACCATAAAGCGCTGTAATTCTGCACCATGGCAGGATCACCATTCGAAAACAACAAACACATCCGTCTCCAGCCTGGCAAGCTGAGACTCACTGTATACGATACCAATGAACCAGGACTGCTCAGGGATCCCACCACTGTTGAGCATACCAGAGTCATCAGGTTCCCTAACCTCAGTAACGCATGGGACGGTACTGTTCCTAGTACACCTACCTTGTGTAACACAATTAAGTTGAGCTCTGCACCGAAGTGAGATCTCGGCTACACCTAGGTATTAGTGACTGAGGTCAACCGAACTTGCATCTCTACCTTACTAGCATATGGCTCCTCACCACATATTGACACATACCAGTCTAAGAACCACACATCTTCTCCTAGGTTACATAACCTTAAGATGTCCAGGGTTCTTATCCATATAACAATTTAGATCACTCCAGGTGTTATCACCTCATGAATCTAAAATGTCTCAAACTTTTATCTCATGTCAAACATGTTCTATGTTCTTGCTAAGTGTCTCTACATCTCTAGCAACATGAACATATTAAATAATCAAACTAACATGAGCATAAACATCAATAGCATGCATATAATAGCATATATATATATACCAGCATGGTATAACCAAAAACTCACATCAGGAGCAAGTATATTATTGCATCATACATGAACTAGTATGATATAACTTTCAATCTCATATCGAGAGCATGCATATAATAACATCATACATGAACTAGCATGATATAACCTTCAATCTCATATCGAGAGCATGCATATAATAACATCATATGTCTGCTAATATGATTTAAGTTTCAACTCACATCAATAATATGCATACATTAGCATCTTACAGAAACTAACATGACATACATTCAAGTTCACAATAACCCACATGCTAATAAGTATATAATGAAGTAGATATATCACTTATCAGGAGGTATAATAATAATTAAAACAACCCTTAGGACTCAGCATCTGTAGTAGGCCAAATTAAATTTGAAACCATAAACCCTCACCTGAGTCTCAAGCAGATCTTTAAACAAGAATCACAGCTTGGCCGTGATTCTTAAGAGTAAGCAAGCAAGCAAGGCAAATCCTTCCTACTTCAACATAAATCACAGCTTGGCTGTGATTTATCAAGTGATAGCACAACAAGCAATAATTTCCTAAAATAAATCAAATACAAACAACCAAGCATGCATAGATAACATATTTCAAACAATCCTCTTAACTAACCCCACTACTTATAACCTCACATCAAATTTTTAGTTAATTTCTTTTTAATTCATTAAACTATTTAACAATTTAAATAAGTACAACCACCATAGTTATACATCACACCAACCCTAGCTACACATATATAATATGTTTACATTTAAGTTACACAGTAAGAACCCAAATTAAATTTCTATTTACACAATTACATCATTCTAGCAATTTGATTTACTATACCACCTAAATTAATCTAAAAATAATTTTAATAGTCCTGTGAAAATCCAATCACTATATGTAAATATATTAAGTCACAATTTCTCTAATTTTATTATATATAAATCTATTAAGTCACAATTTCTTTAAATTTATTAAATAGAAAACTAAGTAATCTAATTACCTAATTTAATTATAATATAAAATTTATAAATTCTGTAAAAATCTCAATTAAATTATTTTAATTCTGTTTAACATGAATCTAACATAATAACACTTATCAAAATATTCTTTCAAGCAACTATCATCCAAATAATTTATTTAACACTTAAATAAACCTAAACCACTTCAATTAGTTCAAAATACCACCTTAATAGTTCAGAAAAATTCTAATTAAATCATAAAAAATATATCTAAGCATAAACATACATTATCATTTATTTTAAAATTTTCTGATATCATTTATGCACTCAAAACCCTAAACCCAACCTAAAATAATTCAAAAGGTAGGTCTAAAATATGTTAAAAATTTTAAATAAATTCCTTAAGGCTCAAAACTCACCAATCAACCCTTAGTCACTTGAATCGAATTAAACCGATCAACAAGCCATTAAACCAGCCAACCCACAGCCGAAACGCAGCTAAACCGACCATTCACCGAACCCGGTCAACACACGCGCGACGCACGTTGTTGGGCTATGTAGGCATGGAAAGATCATAATCCACAACCCTTTGTATGGGTAGATTTGATATTCAAGCTGTAAAGGAGGGCACCATCCATTAAATAGGATCAGGTTGCAACTCCTTTCCAAGAATTCCTGATGTGGGACTAAATATTCTTAAATAGAAAAGGATACAACTCCTTTTCAAGAATTTCCTGATGTGAGACTAAATATTTCTTAAATAGAAAAAGATACAATGATACATGAGACTAGTATCCTATATAAGTATTGAACTCATGACCTTTGTATCATTAGCACGACACTTTAACCAACTAAGCTAATAGGCCAAGTTATTATTATTATTTCTAAAAGAAAAACAGGGTTTACAATTTCTCTCCCCCTTAAGATTTTTGGTCCTCTAAAAATTAACAACCCAACACATTTAAGTTTTCTAGACTTAAGGCTCCCCTTTAAAACACATAACAACCTAAAGAAATCATTCGATGAATTCAAATAATTTTCAAACAATTTATCAAACAAGAATACAACCAAAGCAAAGACCAAGCAAATAATTTTGGGTATTGAGCCTTAATTTGGGATTCGGTCTCCCATGTCTCTTTCTCTATACTATCGTTTCTGTCAGAGCACTCGAAACTAGAGGTACAGTCTTACCCCTCACCACTTCATCACGGCTATCAACTATAGCCACTGTCCTAAGCCCACAGCTCGGATCATGTGAGACCCGTGATTTTTGAATAAGGGCAATGGAGTAATTTTAGTATTTAGAGAATTTAATCGTAAAAAAAATTCTTTAAAGGACTTATTTGTAAAATCATATGAATTTTTGAAGTATGAGATTTTGATGTAAAAATTACACCATCAAGTAGTATTTTTGATAAGGAATCCAACGGCATAAACGGATCGTAATTTGGACGTCGTTTGATTAGTCAATTGGACAATCAAGATTTAATTTAGGATATAAGATTTTAATTAATTAATTTTAAAAAAACTTATTTTCTTCCCACCCGCGCGCGAACTCCCTCTCTCTCTCTCTCCTCCTCCACGCGGACCGGCGACGACGATGCAATTTTCCGATGATGCTTCGGTGAAACCACGACGAATTAAGCTCCCAAATTTTAGCCACAGGTAGATCTCGACCTCCTCTTCATTTTGATATCAAGATGCCCAAATTTGGTGTAGAGATGAGGGAGAAATCGCGCAAGAGGCGTCGGCGGCGAGGGTTTCGATCGCTGGAGCTTGCTCCGACGATTTCCGATGATTCCGACAGTGAAACCTTGCAAACTTGGTACCTATGGATTCTCCTTGACGAGAGCTATCCATTGGTACCGGAGTTGAGGGCTATTGGCCGCCGGTTGGCCGCCGGCGAGCTAAAAACCCTAACTTAGGGATTTTGCCCAAATTGATTAATCGGTGAAATTGATCGCGTATGAGCTATAAAAATTGGGGCAAATATGATTTTTGGAATCCTCGTGAAGAGAGCTTTCGATTGGTACCAATATTGGTGCTAATCGAAGAACTTCGCCGACGAGGGTTCCGGCGAACTCTCCGGTGAACTTTCCGACGATCGCCAGAGAAATTTTATGGCGAACTTGGGAAAAAAATTGGGGTGATTCTAGGTATCCTTCTAAGAGTAGTGGTGAAGAGAGATTTGAGAAACTATTTCTGGATTGAGAATTAAAATTCATTGAATAATTGATAGGAAAATATAAAATGCGTAAATGACAGCACGTGGATCGAGACAGTGTCAGAGAATAAAATTCAGCGAACGGACCTTAGGTTGGTTCCAAAGAGTAAATCACTAAACCAGGTGCATTAGTTCATCGATGTAGGATTTATTCAAGCTAGGGAATTCTTGCTGAGGTCTTCTTAGGAAAAATTCTTGGATGCTTTAAACTTGATAAAATGTAATGCTTGAAAATATTATGCCTGTATGCATGTCAGTATAAATTATTTATCTAACATGAAGAATGTGCCATGTTCACCATGCTAAGTATTTTAATATGCTGTAAAATCTTGTCGTGCATGTTGTATTATTTTATATGCTTTGTACCATACAATTACCATGCAGACAAGAATATAAATAATGGCATATATGAATAACAAACATACATAGGAGGTAGCATCAACAATAATACCAGACGTACTAGATTTAGTCTTAGGTGACATGAGATGCTAGAACCTCCTAGGAGACATCACCAGGATTTAAATGGATATGGGTGTCTCCCATATACCCAGTTGACCACCGCGTACTATCGATGATCACAATTGGTGATGCTTCTCTTCGCACCACTCCCGAGGCTACACGTAGCTTAGATACTGAGAGCTAGTGGGGAAAGGGACCGCACAAACTCCAAGGTTATATTAGACCGAAAATACGGAGCAGGTCCCTACCCGAAAATATATATATACCCGCATGGATATCGTTTAGGCGACCCCGTGATAGTTCTGAGATGGCTAGCGAGGATGAACCCTACCATGGACTTGACACCAATGGAGACGGGGTTGCCACAGCCCATTATGTGGATGTGTGTTTATCCCGATCAACGTCGACTGCCATTAGACTGGGAAGGTGATTCCCAATGCGACGCCTTGGACAGTGGATCCGTAAACCACGCGGCTATCATCCATGACGTTCTGCATACATTCGGATGAGTAGTCCGGATCCTAGGATTGTTATTTTTATCGGTTAGCCGTGGCCGATGAGTCTTGTTGATGGTGACCTTGTCTTCGGGCAGTGTGTAGTACTACACGAGTCACCGTTGCCCCTACAGAGTCTGGGGAGGATGTAAGGGCACGATAGTGTCGCTAGGGGAGGCATTGAGGGCGACTAGTGAGACAGTGGAGAGTGATCAAGGGTCACCCGTCCTCTCCGCCAACATCAGTGCAGCGGGCATAGGTAGAGAAAGAGACAGAAAGACACTGATGGGCTTACGGATGCCCTTAGCTCGGGTATTCCTTAAGCATAGGCTGGTAGCCCGAGTCTTGAAACTTCAAAGTCTTATTATGACGTAGGTGACATATGCTGATGACATTGACACTAGATACAACTTAGGTGACATCTAGTGAAATTCACGTTTATATTTATTTATGTTGTTTTACAGCTTTTTATATCTTGATTTACACAAAGTAAATGAAAAATGATGATTAACAACCAAAGGCATCCTAGAGTACTCCTCCTAGCCTTTGATTTCCTTATTCGGTTTAGAGCCGTAATTTTGCACTAGGCCGCAAGGCTGAGCACACCGTGTTCAAAGTGTATGCAGGTTAATAGTTGACTGTCCGAGATATTTGATGAAGATGAGGGCTATCGATGGATTTAGTTTTATTTATTGATAACGTTACTGTAGAATTGTAGTAGGTATATCGGGACTGTGATAGTGGAGTTAAAGATGATTTGTTTGTATTTTTCCGCTGTGTTGATTATGTGTATGGACAATATTTATTACCAAATGCCTTGTATGGGTCCTCTGGGCTCATACGGCGGTTGCCACGTGTCCGACAGGTGGGTTGGGGCGTGACAACTAAAGTGGTATCAGAGCCTAGGTTTGGAGAACCTATGAGATTAGGTTAAGTTTGAGATTTTAAGGATTAAGATGACAGTCCTGATATAATCTAGGATAAAGTGCGAGTCAGAAATATAATAATATATTTCCTTGGTAATGAGTTTTTACTATGCCGCCAGTAACTATCGCTATGATAAATTTTCGTTAGACCGCTAATCGCCGTAATACGAGATTATAAATCTATTAATCTCCGGATAATATATATGGCTACGATTTCCACCACGTCGAATAAGAGATAGATACTTAGATCAATACGCTCAGATCTACGACCAATTTTCATTCTAAAGGATCAACTAAAATTATCCATGATCATACTCAATGTCACCTTATTGTGTGCATCATGATCACCTTTTATATTAACATTGGTAACGATCATCATTTTAATCTTAAGAGTATTGATATCAAATTATCCATTCTATATCTTAATCATACTGATTGTATCCCATGACCCCACCTTGAGATATTGCGTCTAAATAAATCTATCAATATTCGATTTCAACAACTTTCAAGTTAGTCGCTAGTTGAACTTGATGGTCTTTGAGCACCTTTCATTAACTCTATTCTAGACCCTAGAATTAAATTTGTGGTTAGACCCATGTTGGGTGATCTTGGTGAGCTCTCGCTAATCACGACCTGAATCTAAAGGGTGATATTGTAAAAATTCAAATTCAGCAATTCTGTTAGTTCTGAAAGAATCAAGGCTTAAAGTAATTGCATTACAATTTTCCAAGCACTAAGTTGAACAAAGATCTTGGAGACTACTAATATTGAATGTCCATATGAGATCTGGATTATCGAATTTATATCAGATTAATCTACGTAAGACCACTGAGCTTAAAGAAAAAAATCTACTGATATTCTAAGTTGGCTTACGTATGAGTTAATTTTATTTGAACCTAACTCCTTCTCAAATCTCTTAAAGGGACTTTATTCCCGATTCATAAAGTTGTTTATAGATGAATCGGTATGAAATGATTTGAAATTATCATCTATGACCTTATTCTCATTTGAGTTAATTATTTATATATATAAATCTCATGAGTTTAGGTTGATCATTTTGGGTTAACATCATGGATTTTAAGTTGCAACTAGAAGTTGACCGTCATCAATTATAATATTCGTATCAACTCCCAACACTTGCAGCTCTATGTACAGTATTTATAGTTTTCTACATATACTCTCTTTGTAGCTCTACCCCTATCTGCAACTCTATTTCACATATTCAGCTTGCGTATATTGCATGACATTTCTAGTTGTGCCTGCTACAACCTTCTTCATTTTCCTAGTTATACTGCAGCTTAAATGCTCACTTGTTGTATTTCTATAGCTTCATTTTTGCAGCCCAACTTTACACCTTGCTTCATCTTATAATTCTTACCTTTTGCAACTTTTGATATTTCGTGTTCATTTCAGATTTATCTGCAGTCGTGTTGACTGGTTTCCTAAATGTAAATCCTTCTATTGTTTCTCCCTTCATTTCATATATCGATGCGTCAATACAGTTGGTATAGCTGTCATCAGCATACCACTTGCACTCTTACATCATTATATCCATAAAGCTTCCTACACTCTTTCAAGCAGTTCACCAGTTATATTAAATCTTTGTTGAGCTTGGAGCATCTTCCTTTGTACCAGCATTCAATGCATTCAATGCAGCTGTTTCCTGCTATTTTCTTCTATCTATCAGTCTCTTTTCGGAGCTTGAGCAGCTTACACTTATTTCATATATCCTATACAAGGCCAACTTATTAGCCAAGCAATTTTCTTTTATCTGCTTCCTTTAATTCTTCTTAGTGGCCTTTTTGAATGCAAATTTTGTCGAATATTTCTATAATTTTCTTTGCAGTTATTTCCTTAGTCATTTTCTGCAGTTTGCAGTTCCCATTTTGTGAAGCTACTTCATTTCTCAAATGTCCTTAGTCATATTCTATCCATCGTTGGTAGATTTCTTTACTCCTTTTTATTTCTATAGCTCCCTCAACTTAGCTTAATTCTTTACTTAGTATTTTTGCAGATCAGATTCCTATGTTTTCATCAGTATCATCATATTTATTCGGGTTTTTTCTGTGATCTTCTTCGGTCAAGGTAGCAGGCAACATTTCTGCATTTGCAACTCAGATTTTCACTACCTGCAGATTTTGTAGTAACTTTGCTTCTTTACTCCTTTTTGTTTCTCATCTAATTTCTGGATGCTGCAGTTTCTTGGCACCTTTTAACACATGTTGATGTGCATGTTGATATCCTTAGTAGGTGCATGTATTGTTGACATCTCCTATTTCTGGATCTACAAACTTGGATGTAGTCCTTTTACATCAAGATTCCACTCTATTATTTATTCCTTTACTGAGCTTTGAGTAAAGCTTACATCGTATCAACAACCAATACTTTGAGTAAAGCTTACTTCGTGCTAGCAATCAATCTATTGAACGTTATCATAATAATATCATCATATACACATCATCAACCTGCGACTTGAAGTTTTCTGCAGTTTCAGTCGACTTATATTTTGTATCATAATTCAACTTTGTACTACAAATCAATTTCAACTAATATTTCTGAATGAAAAAAATCTTCTGATACACAATCTCTGCATCGTACATGATTTAATACTGCAGTGTCAATCTTGGTGCAGTTTTGATCTAGCACTTCAAAATTCAGTTTCAGATTCTATTTGGCCTACATTTTTGTTATATATTTATGTGGCCATACAATCAAGTTCTTGCTATCCGACATAGAACAAATATCTTAGTTTGAGCGTTTTGATAAAAAGAGACTTCATTGAGGTCCGAATGCAAATTTTTAGATCTAAGTACCAAAGCCCTAACCACTACTACTTATTTAGTGTTTTCATATTGAGAAATGATGTTCTCTGTACGACTATTATTTAACTATCTATAAAATATCATGTGCTCTCTCTAGGTTGTGGAACCTGTCCTTATATTATAGGATAGTGGTTGTAGGAATTTGAAACTGGTGCAGAACAAGTTAGTGGGCATTTAATGAGTGGCTATTGATATCTTTTATTATTATCCTCAATCTGGAGGTGACTCCATTATGATCATATTATAGTTCAGAGATGTTTCGTCCTGATCCAACTTGAACCACGAAAGGTTGTTCGTATGCTAGTGTAAAAAGGTGTAAACCCCTACCCCTTGATTTAAAAAAAAAAAAACCAACCGGTTCATCAGGGGGGTCCAACCGAACCGACCCCGGTGGCCGGTCTAGTCGGACCGGCCCTGTTTTTTAGGGCATCATGCGACAGCGGGCGAGCGAGCGAGCTTTCCCTCTCACGAACGCTCGCAATCGCCCCTGCATCCCCTGCAACAGCGTGAGCGACGACGACCCTCCCCTGCGCCCGCCATCCACCGTTCGCCCGTCCACCGTCCGTTGATTGCCGGGCACCCCTCCTCGTCGTGGAAAGGGGAGCTCGGCGGAAGCATTCCTGCTGCACGCGCCCTGCCTCCGAAGTTCCCACTCACGAAGTGCTTCTCCCTCACCTTGCGACAACGGCGTCTCCTCCTCTTCCACTGCAGCAAAGCGAATGCCGGCGCCGCCATCCGCTGTCCGCCATCGTAGTTCGCCCTTCGGAGATCCCAGCCGCGACAATGAGAGCACGGCGGAGGTCTGCGGCCGTGCACCCCCTTCTTCCCCTATGTTCTTCTCTTTGCAAGGGCAGCAGTCCGCCGTCCGCTGTCCTCCCATCGCGTCCACCGTTCGGCGCCGCCGTTCACCACCCATTTCCCTCCGCCATGATGAGGAGAGCTCGGTGGAGGTCGTCTTCCCCTCCTTCCCACTGCATTCCCCTGTTCCGCGAGCAAACCCCCGCCGCCGATCGCCCCACTGCGTGGCTGCCGATCCGCCGCTCCAAACGCTAGGGGCGAGCAGCTACGGCCTTCGACGAGCTCGGGAGAGGTCGGCTCCCCGAGATTTCAACCTCCACTGGGTTGATTTGGTCGACGCGGCTGAGAGGTCCACCGGCGAGTCGATGAAGGGAAGAACTTCCCTCCCGCCGGCCGCCGCTCGTTCTGCTTCCGCTGGGTGTTCGTGAGCTTGTAGGGTGTCCGCGATCGTGCGCGTGCAAGGGTCCCCGAGGTCTCGCCGGCTAGATCACCAGCGTCCCTCCTGCCGCGAGTTTGCCGACGAGGAGCGCGGGCGAAGGAAGCGGCTGAGGTATCATCCACCCCTTTTTCCTTAATCATATTTAAGGATAACTAAGCATGATTAATGTTAGCTAAGCATGATTAGTTTTAATAAAAGGTGATTAGTGTAAGTGAAGTATTAATTAATCATGTTTAATTTTATATTAACTAAGCTTAGTGGATAAGTGAAGTATTAATTTAATGAAATCGGTTAGGTTGAACCAGATTAGAGTTAGTTGGGTTGGGTTTGAGTTAAGTTTGGGTTTGGATTGAGTTTAGTTGGGTGAGCTGAATCAACTAATTGAAAGTGGTTCAAGCTCGAGTTAGATCAAATCGGATTGGGTTGGTTGGACTGGATTCGAGCTGAACCAGACCAAAATTGAACCAAAATTGGGTTGGTTGGAGAGAATCGAATGAAGGTTGACACTAAGGAAGGATTGTTGAATATTAGTTTGATAGTGATGATACTATGATGTTAGATTAATTCAAGGAATAATTACTTGGATTTCATGTTGGTTTGGACTTGAAAATATAATTAGGTTTGATTGGGAACTTGACTATTCTAGTCAATTAGAGGTAATGAAAGAGGACTATAGATCTAAAGTGTTGGGCTTGAGTATGAACTTGGAGCTAGTAGTTGAAGTGGGTTATTTAATTTGGATTAGGCCGAATAAATCAGAAATTTGAGTTATTAGTGATTAAATAATTTTCATATTAAATTATGAATAATTCATATTTTAAATAAAATATTTATTATTTTAGGAATCTTACTCTGACTTGAGAGCTGTGTATTATTGATATATTTGGGTTGGTTCTGAAGTTCAGATCCCCATACAGGTGCATTGGTTCGTAGGATTTAATTCAGCCTATGAAAAATCTTAAAAAGATTTTATTAGGAAAGTCTTGGATGCCTTGAAAATAATAAAATGCTATGTTTGCTAAATATGTGATAACATACATGCTAGAATAATATTATTTATGTAGCATGAATTATATGCCATGGGTATATTGTCTAATATTTGACATGCTTTATTAAGTTCTTTTACATACTACTTTATTTTTCCTTATTGTTATATGATATGCCAATACCTTGCTAAAGAAGACAAGATGTGATTTTAAAGTTAAAATACTACATAGGAGGTAGTATCCAGAATGATTACTTGACACTCTAGTTTAGATAGAGACATAGGTAACATATGATACTAGCACCTCCTAGGGACATCACTAGATCACAAATTGTGAGGCTGTCTTAGTAACACACCCTAGATGACAAATCGAACCCTTAGTGTTCGAATAGTGATGTTCACTCACTATTACCACTCCTGGGGCTACAAACAGCTCAGATACTGGGAATTGGTTGGGAAATTGACTAGATTAACTCCAAGGTCAAGATAGACTAGAAAGTAGAGTAAGTTCATACCCGGATATAATTACCCGCACGCGTGATGTTTGAGCGTCACCGTGATAGTCCCGGAATGGCCAGCAGGGATGAACCCTTCCAAGGATTTAGCAGGCATGTAGTCGAGTTAGCCAAAGCCCATTGTGCGGATGCGACCTCAACTCGGCCAACATCAACTGCTATTGAATTGAAGAGGTGAATTCCCTTAAAGCCTTGGACGGTGGATCCGTAGACCACACGGCTACTATTTCAGACGTTCTGCAGACGATCTGATGAGCAGTCCAGATCCTAGGATTATTAATTAATTTAGCTAGCCGTGGCCGAGGACATATTAATGAAGGTGATCCTGTTGACGGATAGTTGTGTAACGCTACACGGTGGGTTGTGATTGTACTGGGTTTCCAAGGGGAAAGGTACGAGAGCAACCGATTTTGTTGGGGCGGGGTGTAGGGATCGACCAGCGGGACAGTAGAGAGAGATACACGGTCACCTGATCTCTCTGCCAACATCCGTGCAGCGGGCATAGGTAGAGACCTGGACATTTACGGCACGGATGGGCTTATGGGAATCCCTGATCAGGATATCCCCTGAGCATAGGCTGGCGGCCCGAAGCACTTGACATAAAGACAAAAATACTTCTAGTTGACATATACTAGAGATACATATATGTTATGCAACATAGATGACATATACTAGCGACAGACATGTTGTTCAACATAGATGACATATACTAGCAACATATAAGTTGTTCAACTTAGATGACTTTTACTAGTGACAGACATATTGTTCAACATAGATGACAATTAGAAACATATACAAACATACACAAATAGTTAGAACTTGACATTATGAATGATATTATCTATGCCAATAAGTTAATAACTAAAAATTTATAAACCCAAAGGTATCCTAGTATTTCCCCCTAGTGTTTGATTTTCTATTTATGATTTTGAGCCATAATTTCGCACTAGGCCGCAAGGCTGAGCACACCGCGTTCAATGTGTGTGCAGGTGTGATTAGCTGATCGATCGGGATGGTTGATGAAGATGAGTCTATCGATGAATTTACTTTTATTTATCGATAGTGTTATTATAGAATTGTAGTAGGTTTATCGGGACTGTGTTAACAGTGTTAAGTTAGATGTTTTAAATGTATATTTCCGCTGTGTAAATGATGTGTGTGGATTGTATGCATCACTTTGATGCCTTGTATGGGTCCGTTGGGCCCATACGGCGGTTGCCACATGCCCGACAGTAAGGTCGGGGCGTGCAAATTAAAATGGTATCAGAGCTTATGTTTCAGAACCTAAGGAGTAAATTGGTATAAGAGCTTTAGGTTTAAAGACCTAAGGGTTAAAGTAGTATCAGAGTTTAGGTTTAAAGTTCTAAGAGTTAAGGTAACAGTCCCGATATGAAGGATATCATATTAGAGTTAAGATAGTAATTTGATTGTCTAACATCGCGTATCTCCTATGGACTTATTTAGTATGCCATCGTACTACCAAGATTTTGGATAGGAGATATTGTTGTTCATCAACATATTAATATGAAGTGAACGCGTCATACTTGGTTAGTCCGGAATGAGCGAGGATATCGTGACTAAGATGAAGGTCTGATTGAGATTAAACGAAACCCGCACTAGACTAGCAAATAGGTTATGTAAATGATCATCGTAGGTCGGTAAGGACTACGATAAGGGGTTGAGTTTTTCCAGAGATTTTATCTTATTGTCTATTTTAGAGGAAAGGAACACGATATTAAGGTTTTCTAAAGATTTTACCTTTTAGAAAGTTTAGTAATTTTAACCTTTCCTGCCATGTAGGATTAAGTTATTCCCTTTATTTTTGGAACTCCTCCGCCTCTGCTTTAGATGTGAGGATTGTTAATTAGAAAGAAAAAAAATCCTTTATTTATTTTCTTAGTATGGTAAGGGTATTTTTGGAGGACCAAAAATTTTTAAGGGGGTGAGAACTTGTAAACCCCCACTTGTATGTGGTTTAATTAGAAAATAAAAATAAAAATAAAATATAACTAATAATAATAATAAAATGAGATATTAAAATTTTTCTTAAGTTTAGATTGGTGTAAAAAAGGTTAAAGAACTTTATATCTCTGTCCTAGATGCCTATACACTGACATTGGCGGAAGGAGCTGGCGACCATGGCACCCTTTCTATGCAACACAAGTACCATACAATGCTGTAATACTGCCCCATGGTAGGATCACCAACAAAATCACCAAATCCATCCATCTATAGCCTGACAAGCTGAGATCATCACATATGCTACCAATGAACCTGGACTGCTCAGGGACCCACATCGTTGAGCTTTTCAGTGTCAATCAGGTTCCCTAGCACTAGCAGCGCATGGCACGATAATGTTCCTAACACCCATTTACCTTAGAGTAACCCAAATAAGTTGAGCTCTGCACCGAAGTGAGATCCCGGATACAATAGAGTATCTAAGGCTAAGTCAACCGAGCGTGCATTTCTACCTTGGCTAGCACATGGCTCCTCACCATATGTTAGTAGCATATCCAACCAAAAATCAAATGTCATCTCCTAGGTTACCATGACCCTAAGATATCCAAAAGTCCTCGGTTAAATGTCAAATAAGATCACTCTAAGTGTTGTCATAAAATGTACCTAAAGTATCTCTAGTTATGTCTCATGTTATCATGTTCCATATTCTTGTTAAGTGTCTCTACATCTCTAGCAACATGAATATATCAATAATAACATAACATGAGTATAATAACATATAATAGTCTTATATGTAAACTAGCATGGGATGCTTCCAATAATTCACATACAAATTAATATGTAACTAAGCAGATATATAACTTATCAGCATGTACAATAATTAACAACGACCCTAAGGACTCAGCATCTATAGTAGGCCAAATAATTTGAAATCATAAGCCCTCACCTGAGTGTCAAAGCAATATCAAGCAATAATTTACAACTTGGCTGTGATTCTTAAAAGCAAGCAAGCAATCAATCAAGCACAGAAATTCATTCTTACTCCAACACAATTCATAGCCGTAATTTCTCAAGCAATAGCACAACAATTAATTTTTCTAAGATAAAATAAATATATCCAACAACCATAAATCATACAATTCAAATAAGGATTTCTAATCTACCCTTCTACTCACATCCTCACACCAATTTCTTTATTTTGTTTAATTCCTTGTAATCAACCAATCATCCATCACATTAACCATCACATTAACCATCACAATCCAATACAATCAAATATAAACAAGCCTTTAAAATAATATTTAGTTTAACAATTTAATTATACCTAAAAGTCTAAATCAATATATACCACCATAATTAATTATAAACTTAATTTTAATAATTCTCTGAAAATCTAATTACATCAAATAAATTTATAAAATCTCAAACTATCCAATTTCACTAATTAGAAAATCTAAATAAACTAATTTTCTAAATTTTATCACATTATAAATTTATAAAATTCCAAGTTACTCAATTTTATTAATTAGAAAAAAATCTAATTCACTCAATTTACAATATCCTAAATTCATTAATCATGTAAAAATTCTAAATAAATTATTTTAATTCCAATTAATATAATTTAAATATCATAAAACCTACCAAAATATTTCTTCGTGCATATAGCATAGAATTACTTCATTTAAATCCTAAATTAACCCAAATTATCTTAATTAAATTAAAAATTAAAATTTAATAATATTTAAAAATTCTAATTAAATCATGAAAAATATGTTTAAGCATATCATAGCATCATAATTTATTTTAGATTTTTCTGATATTGTTAACGTACTCAAAACCCTAAACACAACATAAAATAATTCAAAAATCGTACATAAAATTTGTTAAAAATTCTAAATAAATTCCTTAGGGCCCAAAACTCACCAATCAAACCCTAGAAGAATTGAACCCACTCGAATTGATTGTAAAACTATGAAAACCAGCAAAACTATAGTCGAACCGGATCGGATTGGACCAGTCTGAGCCGGACCACCGCACATGCTACGCACTTGCCGACCGATTTCCTTCTTCTTCCCTCTCTATCGCTCGTCGCCGCTCAAAATCACCAGCGATTGACTGCTCCATCCTGCTCGATCGCCGCTGCAACCTCATCGAAAAATGCCAGCAGCTTGGCCACATGTTCCTCGACCCTACGGCCGCTTAATCGCACCGCCTGTGGGGCTCAAACACAACCAACAGCCACCGACGTCGCTCTTCCTCGGCTGCATCAGTCGACGATGTTTCTAGCCGCGCCCGCGCATACCACGCCGCAACCAACGTCCGCAATTGACTCTATGCGAGTCGATTCAACCCAAGAAGGCTTACCGTGATGGGAGGGAACCCTTGCCACGCCCCTCACCAGCGGAATCGCCGCGAATAGAGGAGTCTCTCTGTTCACCGCCCCTTTCACGCTTTTTACCCGTCGGAGCCGCTTCTACACCTTCGTCATATGGAATCCACCCCCAATCGACTCATCCGGAGTCGAATTGACCTCGTCGTGGAGTAAAGGCCGATTGCCGTGCCTCTCGCTGGCGATTTCAACAAAGACAGGGGTATTACCCTGTTCACCACCTCCCCTCTGTTTTCTACCCACCGAAGTCTTCTGCACCCGCCTCCTATCGCGAACAACTCCTAGCCTCCGACCACACTGTCTCCCGTCGAACCCACGGGCCGCCGGACTCCCTCTTGCTGAGTAAACCGACCACTGGAGCTGCTCGAGCTCGTTGCCACCCCATCACAAAGCAGGGCCATCGAGGGTTTTAAACCCTCGAACCCTCGCTCCTTTTCGCCGCAGCACGACAAAGCTATTTTTTTTCTTTATAGTTATCAAACTATTATAAAAAAATTTCTCTATTTTTTATTCTATAAACTATTATATCATATTTTATTTTATAATAATAAAAATTTTCTCTCTATTTTATTTTCTTCTCTATTATATTTTTCTTATCTATTATTTTTATAATATTTATTTATTATTATTTTTTCTGATTTATCTATTATATTTATTTATTTAATTTTTTCTATTTTATTTATATATTTTCTTAGTTTATTTTATCTATTATTTTAAAATAATATTAACCCTTATAATAATATTTTAAATTACTTTTAAAACCCTTATTTCCTTTTCTTTTTATAAAAAAAATAGATAAATTTTTTCTATATTTAAATTAAATTAAATACTTATTATATATACATACATACATATATATATATATATATATATATATATATATATATTCCTATTTCTTATTTCATTATGTATTTTAAATTTTATTTATTATTTTATTACTTTATTAATTTAATATTAAAATAATATTCTTTTCAAATTTTTTAAAAAAAATAGAAAATAGGGTTTACACTCTAAATGTTCCTATATTTCCCTCGGTTAAGTTTTTAGCAATCACAACACATCACTAGCACAATGCAAATCAACACAATCCATAAAATAAAACACACCATAAGGCACAATCACAGTCAATTTATTTACTAACATCAACCACAATAGGCTCAATTCAAGCACAAAATAAAGTCAAAATAACCCATAAAATATAAAACACACAATACATAATCAACTTATTTAATGACATCAACCAAAACAATCTCAGAACATAAACAAGTAAGAAACATAGAACATAACCAAATCAAAGTAAGGAAAATATAAGACTAATGTTTAAGTTCATATGCCCCTTTAACCTCTCTTTAACTCGTTTAAGTTATCTCACATGTGTACTTAACCCTATAGTGTACGTTAAGTTCATATCCTTACTTTTAATTTCATCTTTTAAAACTTATGCTCAGATACCACCTTATTTGTCATGCCCCAAATCCACCTTTGAGCACATGGTAACCACCGTATAAGCTGCACTTCTCCACCACAACTTATACAAAACTAAATGTATCACCAAGCATCACAATTATTTTAATTAAATATAGCGGAAGAATAATCAAATTACATTTAATACCAATACTACAAATCAAATCTCTATCTAAATTTTCAAAGTAAAATTTATTTCGTCATAACTATGTTCTCTCTCGTTCCCCGTACCAATAGCCAACTTGTAACCTGTGCAATAGAAAAAAATGTGCACATTTGGGTTACAAAACTCAGTGATGCTACAAAGAGAGCACCCTAAAAATGGGCATAAGGTATTATACAAACCAACAAGCAGATATATCTACGAAAACACACATTAAAAAAAAGCATGTCATAAAATATATAACAAAACTAATGATTTAAAGTAGCAGCAGCATGAAAATAACAAGGCATATGAACATGATATAAGAGTTGTATATATAACAATAACTTCTGATTGAAAATGTCATATTGCTTAACTACTATATCATAATTTATCTATACTACTCCTAAGGCAGCCATACTATGTTTAGGGTAAAACCTTCGTTAGGAATTTCTCCGAACCCCTCAGTATCAACTCTAAATCTCTGTCTTAGATACCTGTATACTGACGTTGGCAGAAGGAGCTGGTGACCATGGAACCCCTTCTATGCAACATAAGTACCATACAATACTGTAAAATTGTCACATGGTAGGATCACCATACAAAATAATAAATCACATCCATCTACAGTCTGGCAAACTGAGATACACTGCATATACTACCAATGAGCCTGGACTGCTCAGGGACCCACATCGTTGAGCATGCTAGTATCTGCAGGTTTCCTAGCATTGGTAGCACATGGAACGGTACTGTTCCTAGCACACCATCTACTTTAGAGTAACACAATTAAGTTGAGCTCTAAACCAAAGTATCTATGGCTAAGACACCATATGTTGGCACATAGTAGACTAAGAACTTAATATCATCTCTTAGGTTATCATAACCCTAAGATGTCCAAAGTCCTTAGTTATATGTCATTTAAGACCACTCTAGGTGTTATCATAATATGAACCTAATATGTACCAAATTATTATCTTATATCATCATGTTCCATATCTTGCTAAGTGTCTCTACATCTCTAACACCACATGAACATATCAAATAACAGCAACTACGTCTACCCTAGATGAAGTTCACATGGAGTAGCTGAAACCCTAGTTAACCCTCCAGGGTATCAAGCATTTGAGCAATGTTGAAGAAAGCATCCAGCACCGGTCATCATTGCAAACAAAGTAGGCACATGAATCCCCATCATAGCTGAAAACCTAGCACCAGATGCCTCGCTTAATAGGAGGCACACACCTATATCAAGATCCATCACCAACAAGATTGCACATGATATGAACCCCTCAAACTTGTAATATATCCTTAATTGGTTAATGAGAGGGCAAGAGCAAGGAGTCCTTGTTCCAAGACTGCAAAGGAGAAATTCCACAGTAACGGACGCATTATCGCATCAACTCGGAGATAGTTGCACCATCGTCCAACATGTTCAACCTAAGGTAGCATCAATACCCCTCAATTGGAGGAGCACTATGAGAGTTCTTGAAAGCCAAGGTCCACCCAAGGCAAGTGCAATGCTCCGCTACATCGTGTGCAAGAAATGAAATGTTAGATCACATCCAAGCCATATTAAAGCACAATATCTACTTTGTAGGCTGAAGAAGTAATTAAGGGTCTACTTCATATTGAGGAGTCAACAAAGGTGTCGATATCTTCGGGCAGTAGAAGATTGTTATACCCTTCACTCCATGATGCATCGAAATTCAACCAAAGTATCTCAAAGCATGCCAAAAGGTTCAAGGTTCATATGGAAGACCATTGACACAATTCAACACAAGAGCTAAGTGAATACACATGCCAAATGAAGCGAAGACTCGTCAAAAACTTTCTCCAATGAGTCATCAAAGGCTCGTGTCCTCAACTTGCCTCAGATGCACCCTGACTAAAATTCATCGACACGCCCAAGCTCAGCATCATGATTGCATGAATTAGATTAGTTTAACCAAATTGAAACAAAGGAAGACAGCTACAAAATTGTGAAGGAAGCCCCAAAATTGACTATTCAAAGCCTT
The DNA here is from genome assembly GCA_030544415.1 of Thalia dealbata. Lineage (NCBI taxonomy): Eukaryota > Viridiplantae > Streptophyta > Magnoliopsida > Zingiberales > Marantaceae > Thalia > Thalia dealbata. Next base: position 19,535,439 of record CM060457.1, read on the forward strand.
ATCTTGGGTTGAAGCCTTCAAGGGAGACTTGAAGACTTGTTTCAACTGCTTGGAAGCATGGATCATCCGCTCAACCGAATCTTCACCACTAAAAAACCAAAGGGTTGATGAGAAGACTTGGCTAATGAGTTGGAGAGCTTTTAGATTTACGAATGATTACATTTTCTCTCAACAATTACCTTAAAGAAGAAGAGGTTCAATATAAACTTCTCTCCATCAACTTCTCAAGGAAGCTTCAGCACACATTTCTAGTGTAAGACTTAAGAAGACTTTTCACGACCATAATGCTATGTAACACACCAACTTCAGCCCTAATTCGTATGTAAATTACAAGTTTATTTAATTTCTAAATTAGGTTTGTGACACCATGTATTTAGCCCATAATAATCGTGCTAACCCAAATAGTGAAACATCATCAATATTAACTTAAACTATTCTAGAAAAGTTAATCATAGCGGTGGGGGTTTTACAGAAATTCTCAAACTTATGTGAGGCAATCATGGCTACATAATGATTATGCCTTTTGGCAATCATGGCTACCATAAACTTATACCTGAGTCAACTGGGGAGGGGTTAACCTAAGCTACTCGAATGGAATCCACGCGACCCTGTACGAGCACAACAGAGGTGGGAGACAATGATGCCCACTCCCAATGATGCTCCGGTGAAACCACCGAGAATTAGGCTCCAAACTTTAGCCACAAGTAGATCTGGACAACCCTCTTCATTTTGATGCTAAAACCCCAATTTTGTCGTAATATTGAGAGAGAAATTGAGCATGAGGCGTTGGTGGTGAGGATTTTGATCGCTGGAGCTTGCTCCGGTGATTGCCGACGATTTTAGCCATGAAACCTTACAAACATGGTACATATGGCTTCTGCTTGACGAGAGCTATCCGTTGGTACCAAAGTTGATGGCCAATGATTGCTGGTGAGTGAAAAACCCTAACTTTAGATTTTTGTCGTTGCGATCTTCTCTGGCAAAATTGGTCGCCGATGAAGCTCCAAATGATTGGGAAAATGTGAATTTTGAATTCCTGCTGAGGAGAGTTTTCAATTGATACCAATATTAATGCTAATTGGAGATGGTCGCCAGCGAGGCATCCGACGATAGTCGGCGAACGGAAATCTCTAAATTTTGATGAACGGTGATCAAATTGGACAAAGGTGCTTGAGGGAAATATGTTTAGAATAATGAGATGAATCAAACTGGGTAAATGGGGGCAAACGTCAATGAGTTTCACCACTAATGAACTTTACGGCTATTGTCGGAGATATTTTTCAACGAACTCTAGGAAAAAAATTTGAATGATTCTAGAGGTTGTTTTGAGAGAACTTATTTTTATTTCAAATATATATATATATATATATATATATATATTTAAAGAATTTTTTTTTATAAATTTTTGGATCTTTTATGAAAATTTAAGTTATTTTAAGTTAATTTATTTAATTTTTCGTAATGATAAATTTAGAGAATAGTAAATACAGAAATAGTAGAAAATTACTGGACAAAGAAAGAAAGAAAAAATTGGACATCATGACATGAAGGAAAAAGCAAGTTAGGAAATTAGATGTCTAAATGGAGATATCTCATCCTTAGGCTAGTCCTTAATATTAAGAGTGATTCCTTTATTCTTCCCTCTCTAGTTTCAATTTGGAGATTGATAAGATAATAAAAAGGTAGTAATAAAAATAGTAAGAGAAAGAATTTTAAAATAAATATAAAAATATATATTTACTTGTGGAGTTTTCTTTAAGTTAGATAGGTTGAGCTTCTCAATTTAGACTTCATTTTATAAAGTATTGATGGTAATATTATTTACGATTTTTCTTAAATTAAGATCTCTATTATTTTCAACATGAATAAATCCCCATAATTTTAGGATTTATTGAGTAGTGGATAAAAGAAGTTATAGATACAAGAATATCTAAGAGAAGGGAAGAAAATAAAAAAAAATATTTATTTAATTATTAATAGGTAAACTTATACTTGTAGATTCGGCTGATAATATATATACAAATATATATATACATATCAAATCAACTTAGGGACCGACAACATAATACTATAGGGACCAAAGTTGGTACCTAATATTTTGAAGAAATTGTAGGGGCAATAAGTTAATTGCCAAACCTATCCTCCTCCATATGTGCAGCTCATCATACACAAGGAGTTGAAAAAGAGGAAGGGTTCCCAGCGACTAAAGAACCCTTATTCCCAAACTTCTCTAAATCCTCCCAAAGCTACTGGTGACTTAAATTTGGGAGAATTATACTGGAGCCTTCAATGGAAGGGGAGTTACACCGATGCTCTTTGCAACAGCAGAGAGGGAGGACGACACCAACCAAAGTAGCAAAAGCTAACAACATTGGATAGAGGAATTTCATGCTAGTTCTGAAAAATTTATAAGAAGAGGCTGGTCCTAAAATCCCTTCCTACATGAAATTATCGTTTTGGGGTTAAAAGAATGCATAGAAGCCATCCTAAACTAAAATTTTAAATTTGATCCATTATTTTGTAATGCTCTATTTTGGGATTTTACATTTCTGTCTCGCATACTTTTTCTATTTGCTATTCTTAATATTTGAATAAAATCATAAATGGATTGTTTGTATGTTATATGCATAAAGAAATATTTTGATAGAGGTTACCGTATTTAAATTACATTAAATAAAGGAAATTACTGGACAAAGAAAGTGAAGGAAAAAGTAAGTTAGGAAATTAGATATCTAAATGGAGATATCTCATCCTCAGGCTAGTCTTTAATATTAGGAGTAATTCCTTTATTCTTCCCTCTCTAGTTTCGATTTGGAGATTGATAAGTTAATAAAAGGGTAGTAATAAAAATAGTAAGAGAAAGAATAATAAAATAAATATAAAAATATATTTACTCGTGGACTTTTCTGTAAGTTAGATGGGTTGAGCTTTCTCAATTTAGATAAAAGAAGTTATATATACAAGAATATCTAAGAGAAGGGAAGAAAATAAAAAAAATATATTTATTTAATTATTAATAGGTAAACTTATACTTGTAGATTCGGCCGATAATATATATACAAATATATATACACATATCAAATCAACTTAGGGGCCGACAACATAATACTATAGGGACCAAAGTTGGTGCCTAATATTTTGAAGAAATTGTAGGGGCAATTGAGTTAATTGCCAAACCTATCCTCCTCCATATGCACAGCTTTATACACAAGGAGTTGAGAAAGAGGAAGGGTTCCCAGCGACCAAAGAACCCTTATTCCCAAACTTCTCCAAATCCTCCCAAAACTACTGATGACATAAATTTGGAAGAATTATATTGGAGCCTTTAGTGGTAGGGGAGTCACACCGACGCTCTTTGTAGCAACAGAGTGGAAGTACGACACCATCCATATGATATACATATTCTTTGTAGCATATGATATACATCAGAAGTCACTAAATATATATATATAAATAAAAAATAATAATCTCATTACATCTGTATTTACAGTCCCTTTTGTACAGTCCCGATATAGATCTAATACATTTCTACGTTTAATAATGAAAGAATCTTCATGCGAATAATGAAAACTTCCGACGTCCAACTCGTCGTCAACCATCTGGACTCTTACTCCAAGACCTGCACACACATTGAATACGGTGTGCTCAGCCTTGCGGCCTAAAGGAGATGCTAGTATCATGTGTTTTATGTCTCTATACTAGAGTGTCAAGTGTTGATCATTGATACTACCTCCTATATTTATTTGTTTGATATTTAACTTATTATTCTTGTATTCATCCGCATGGTAAATGTGTCACACATAAAATAGAAATATAATATAACATGCGGGAAAGTAGTAAATCATGTCCAATACTAACATCGTATGCATGGCATGTTAATCATGCTAAATAAAATAAATCATGCTAGCATGCATAATCATATAGTATCTAACATGCATCATATTTTATTTTATTCAAGGCATCCAAGACTTTCCTAAGAAAAACCTCAGCAGGAATTTTCCTAGCTTGAATAAATCCTAATTACGATGAACCAATGCACATGATCGAAGTCTGAGCCTCAGAACAAATCCAATTGAAGCTCAGAGGTATCAACCATAATGTAGCTCACTGCCAAAATAATGTTCCTAAATAATAAAATATATTTAGAATAAAATTAATACTATTTCTACGAATTATTCGGATAGAAATTTAATTAATTGAGAACCTAAGTTATCGAATTACCTTGGCTCAATTCAAATTAATTATCTAACCCAATTCACATAACCAACCCAAAATCAAATAAATCTTAATTCAATTTAAGCTCCAATTTACTTGAGGTCTAATTTATTCCACCTAGCTCATATAGCCCAAATAAATAACAACATATTCTAATTATTTAAATTAACTCAAATTATCATACTCAAAATAACGTAATCACGTAATCAAATTGTTATCCTATTTAAATAATCAAATCAAAATAAATTTCTAATTTCATTTCATTAAACTGTTTAAAATTAACCATCAACTCTAATCTCACGTAATCAATACAAATTAGATCATCGAGTCATCATTGGACTCAATCCAAGATATCAGCCCACATTTATCTCAGAAGCCCAACCTCTTAAACCCTTAATCCTCATCCATCAACTCTACTTTATTAGATTAGTCCAAATCAACATCAAATCCAAATGGATTATTCCATATTTCAACTTCACATCAAAATATGATCATTGGTCACATGGAATTCTCAATAACTTTCCTAGTGCACACCCTTGTTCAATTCTCTACCTTATCACATTATATGCTCTATATAGAGAGGAGAAGAGAGAGTGTTTCACAAGAAAATGAGAAGGAGGTATTTCCTAGTGCACACCTTGTTCAATTCTCTACCTTATCACATTATATGCTCTATATAGAGAGGAGAAGAGAGAGTGTTTCACAAGAAAATGAGAAGGAGGTGGGGGAGATAGCATGAATTCAACCATCTATAATCCATCAAGGTGCATAGTTTGCATCAATCCATAATAACACAACAATACTTATTCAATTAGCGTTATTTTGGTTATTGGTGACATTGATGATGGTAATTTGTTGCGTTAATAGTTGCGTTAATTTGTTGATGTTGACATTAGATACTTTTTTTCTTTCCCTTGTTTGTGAGCATGATTGTAATATAATAATTAAAATGGATTAGGGAGTCGAATGTAAGTCAACACTAGGACATAATTACTAAGTTCCATCTTGCTAGTAATTAAATATTATAACTAAATAAAGTTAGGGAGTAAATAGTTAAAATTATAGATGACATGGTACTTGAATTAGCATATAAGTTCAAACTAAGTTAAGGTTGTAAATTTAATACGGATTAATTAATTAGGGTAAATTATGTCAAATTAACTAATTTGAGTATAATAATATATTTTACATGGGTTGAGGTGAGTTGGAATAAAAATAAGGACAGATGATTAACTTAGCGTATTATAAATAAATTGGGTGATACGTAATATTAGAAACAATCTCTAAAAGTAATGTTATTTGTAATAGGTAGACACTTCAAAATAATTAAGCAACGTGCAAGCTATTTTACGGTTGGTTCTGAAGGTCGATTTACATATCCAGGTGCGCCGGTTCACTACAATAGATTATTCTCAAGTTGACGAAACTTGAGGAGATAAATATTTTACTGCTTAGAAATTAATATTTAATTATTCATGATTCATGCTTTGTATGTTAGAATAGCTTATTTATGTTATTAATGTGATATGCTTGATGTTTTATGTCTACTGTTATTCAAATATGTTGAAATTAAACCTATACCATCCAAAGAGGTTGAAATTATCTTGGACAAAAAGGGTGAAATAAGATATGGATTGACTTATTGCCAGAGAACGTTGTGATGTATTCACTATACCCGCACGTGTGTCGCCGAGTCGTCACCGTGATAGTCCTGAGATGGCTAGCAAGGATAAAACCAAACCAAGGACCTAGCAAACATGTAGCCGAGGTTGTAGTATTCCGGCGACGGCTAGGATGCACACCTCCTGGCAGGCATCGCTGCTTGTAAATTGGTACGGTGACTCCTTCCGCATAGCCTTGGACAGTGGATCCATGGACCACACGACTATTATTCCAGACGTTCGGCAGACGTTCTGATAAATAGTCCAGATCCTGGGGTTTATTACCAGCCAGCCATGGCCGATGTGTATACTTAGGTGCGGTGACCCTGTCTGGGGACAGTGTGTAGTACTACACGAGTTGCTCCATGGATTGTCTGGGGAAGACACATGGAGTGACAGGTCGCTAGGTCGCGGAGATAGAGTGATTCGCCTAATGGACCACTAGAGAGGGATTCACGGTCACCCGACCTCTTTGCCAACATCAGTGTGACGGGTTTAGGTAGAGACATAGACAGAGTGGACACTGATGGGCTTATGGGAACTCCCTGATCAGGTGATCCCCTAACCATAGGCTGGCTGCCCAGATCACGATATTTGAATGAGATGACATGTTTGGTGATAATAATCTAGGAACATAAACACACTTCATATTTATAGTTGAGCTACACACTTATACTACATGTTCTTCGCTTGATGCTTCATATTTTATTTGCTGATTCTACATGCTTTGTTTGATATTATTAAATGATTTATGGACATGTTAGAATCTCCCCTTTTCTCTACTTGAGTTATTCTACTGCGGTTAGAGCCATAAGTACAAAGCCGCAAGGCTGAGCACACTGTGTTCAATATGTGTGCAGGCCTATTAAATGACCAATCAAGATAGCTAACGGAAATGAGATTATCGATGAACATAGTTATATACTATTTTTGTGATCATAGTATTATAGTAGGTATATCGGGACTTTGTTAGTAGACTTGAGTTAATTGATTTAATTGTATTATCCACTGCAATGATAATGTATGTGAACTTTGTATATCATTAAATGCCTTGTATGGGTCCTTTGGGCTCATACGGCAGTTGCCACGTACTTGGCAAATGGGTTTGGGCATGACAATTAAAGTGGTATCAGAGCTTAGGTTCGAGGATTTAAGGATTAGGCTAATAATCCCGATATACATAGGATATTGAGTAGGGTTAGAAGGATGATACCTTAGTACTCTTAACCTTACTTATATCTCATTCTGGATTGATTATCTTGACATTGTATCTATTCTATGATCTATTAACACCTCTTACAAACTAGATCTGTATCTTGACAAAAATTTAAATTCCTGTTATAGATGATTTGAGTTATTTGTCACTTCTATATTTATCCTTGTTATGGTGATTGGACACTTCTTCTGAATAAGTTTATCACACATTGTATAAATGCATCATGGATCAAGTAGGTGCATAGATCTCAACTATTACAAGATCATTGTTGCAATGGTGGTTAAGTATCATATCATTTCAATGTATTGCCCCAAGATCATTGATCTTTTATATCTTTTCCCTCTGTTGAGTTGGTTTTAATATTCCAAGCATATTTTTCCTTTCTGTTGATAGTACATGTTAGTTATAGAGGCATTTTTTTAAACTCTCGTTCCTAATAAATTATATTCTTAATGAGTTTTAATATCTATATTCTCTTGACGAAGTGCATTAACAAATTGAAATGTTGGTTGAAATTTTATCAAAGCCTGCTGCCCATTATGATACTTATTCTAGTTGCATTGGAAATCGACTCAGCTTGTGAAATATCATCTCTAAGAGAATTCATTTCCTTCTTCAAAGTCTTGAATTTTTGAATAACATTTTTTTTTATGATCAAATGTTTCATTGATTTAAATCTTCAAACCCCCACTTAAATTGAGATGACATTGTTGGAGCCTCATCAGCTTCTTAGGTTGGATCTTATTATCAAAATCTCCTCGAGCAAATGTGTATTTTGCAACCTGTTTACCGTCAATTGGAGAGAAACCAGCTCTTGACATTTAGCAGTAATTGCAGCTCGTGTAACACTCTCCTCTGATTTTGCAATCTTAAACTTCATATAGAATGCATTAGATACACCTTTCTACTTTTCAATTGTAGAGTTGATAGAATTTTTAATATGTAACTTTATTGGTTGACTACATTCATAGGACCTTGTCATAACCTACAACTCAACAAAAATTTCTGAGTGCAGGATTCCATAACCTATCTCGTGGGCTGTTGTTCCTTTTTCAGCTTCTTTAATTGATAGGTTTTCATCTTGGAGGCACCAAATCTATCATATTGCAATTGTTGGTCTTCAACAAGGAATTCCTAGTAAGCGCGAGTCATCAGCTCGCGTTGACTATGTCCCTGCCCTTTGTACACACCGCCCGTCGCTCCTACCGATTGAATGGTCCGGTGAAGTGTTCAGATTGAGATGACGGGGGCGGTTCACCGCTCGCGACGTCTTGAGAAGTCCACTGAACCTTATCATTTAGAGGAAGGAGAAGTCGTAACAAGGTTTTCGTAGGTGAACTTGCGGAAGGATCATTGCTGGAGGCCTCGATGAGGAGGACCGCGCACGTGTCAACGATGATGGTCGTCAGCCCAGGCCTACCCCTGGGCCAGCGTGTCTGTGCCCCTGCGTCGCGGATGTTCCCTACCAAACCTCCGACGTGGTGGGCGCCAAGGAAGAGAAAACTTGCGGGCGGGTAGGATTGCGTCCTACCCGTTGCGGTTATTTTTACGGAACCGAATGACTCTCGACAATGGATATCTCGACGCTCGCATCGATGAAGAACGTAGCGAAATGCGATACATGGTGTGAATTGCAGAATCCTGCGAACCATCGAGTCTTTGAACGCAAGTTGCGCCTGAGGCCTTGTGGACAAGGGCATGCCTGCCTGGGTATCACGCCGTAGTCGCTCCGTGCCCCCACGCACGCGCATGGTGGCCCCCCGTGCCTCCTAGTGCGGTTGGCCAAAGAGTGGGCCATCGCCTGTGGTCGTACACGATGCGTGGTGGCACAGCGAGCAAGCCAAACATCGTGTCGCGGCCGTGGAAGCGAAGCTTTGGCCTAGGATTGCCATAAGTTTTGGCCTAGGATTGCAACCTCAGGTCAGGCGGGGTAACCCGCCGAGTTTAAGCATATAAATAAGCGGATGA